>VFSX01000521.1:50000-114947 GCA_016618255.1 Chlamydomonas sp. UWO 241 | reverse complement strand
GTTGCGGTAGGGGTCCTGGGTGCGCCCACGCTCTGCTCGGATTGGAACTTCGGTGCGCAAGGCCAGGGTATGCCATGCAAGTGGGGGGGAACCTTCTACCAGCAGCAAGCCATTCCAGTTGGGTGCTTGGGCTCTACGTGCCGAGCACGGTATTTTACGCATTACAAAGTGGCCCTGACCCAAACATCCATCATTGGCATATACACACACACACAACCAACCAAGCGTTACATGAGGCCGTCCGCATGCACCGGCAATGCCTGTACTACTAACAGCAATACACCCCGGCAATTGTTACGAGGTCTGACCCGTGCACTGGGATGTCTTTTGAATAGCGGGTGACCGACCAGCGCCTGAATCAAGTGGATGGTATCACACGCACACACCTTCATGCGGTCCATCTTGTGGATCTGCGCGAGCGCGTAGTGCCCCTGCGCCGCCCGCGAGTTCTGAGCCTCCGAATAGATCTCAGCAAAGAAGGCCTGTTGGCACGCATGATGTGCGTGTGAGTGGCGTGTGCGGGCGCTGTACGAGTGTGCTGTGTGTGTGTGCTGTGTGTGTGTGTTTGCGTGTGTGTGTGTGCGGGGCATGGTATATCTCAGCAAAGAAGGACTGTTAGCTTGCGTGGTGTGTGTGAGTGGCGTGTGCGGGCGCTGTACGAGCGTGCTGTGCGTGTGTGCTGTGTGTGTGTGTGTGTGTGTGTGTGTGCAGGGCATGGTAGATCTCAGCAAAGAAGGCCTGTTGGCGCGCATGGTGTGTGTGAGTGGCGTGTGCGGGCGCTGTACGAGTGTGCTGTGTGTGTGTGTGCTGTGTGTGCGTGTGCGGGGCATGGTAGATCTCAGAAAAGAAGGCCTGTTGGCGCGCGTGGCGTGTGTGAGTGGCGTGTGCGGGCGCTGTATGCGTGTGCTGTGTGTGTGTGTGTGCTGTGTGTGTGTGTGCGTGTGTTGCTCACGGGGCATGGTGGTGGTGCGGGTTGGGGCATTGAGAGAGCTGCATGGGACTCTGCGCGGCAGCCGGGCCGCCGCGCACCTGCACGTCCTCCCTTCGCTGCTTGTAGAACGAGTACGTGAAGAGCTTGATGCCGTCGGTGATGTTGAACTTCTTGCGCGCGCGCTCGTACAGCCCGTTGCGAGTGGAGAACATAGACATGCCTGCCGGAATCGGTGGGATCAGTAACCCGCTAAGACACAGAACATTGGCATGCCTGTAGGAATCAGTGGGATCAGTGACCTGCTAAGACACAGAACAATGACATGCCTGCCGGGATCAGTGGCCCGCTTCAAGACATTGGCATGCGTGCGAGGTTCAGTGGGATCAGCGACCCGCTTAAGGCACCCAATCTCTACGACCCCTATCCCCAAGTCCTTGCTTGTCTGGACAGACACACGGAACCCTGAAGTCGTAAAGGCGTATAGGTTGCCTTGGCGAACCATTGTAGGCATGGCGTGCATGCGCCGCATGCATGTCACGTACGTCGGGTTGTTGCCGTGCGTGGTACGCGCGTACCAGTGGTAGTAGTGGCGTCTGTCTACACCATGACCCACTTTACTACCCACACCAGCGCCGCCAGCAGGCATGTGGGCTGCATGTTCAAAGCCCATGCGGCGCGCATGGGCGCGGCCATCATGCATGCATGGATCATGGTGTCATCAACCTACGCCCTCACCCACCCGAGGTAGCAGATAGCCCGCTGCCGCTGAACACCACAACCCTCTTGGCGGACGACACCAGCTTGACGAAGTCTGGCACCGAGATGCCGGCCCTGCGAGCGCAGCGCATGTCGTGTGTCGTGGGACGGCACGTGCATCGGAGACATGCAATGCATTCTTGACAATTGGGTTGCAGCGAGTGGCTTGGGGCTATCCGTCGCTTAAACGCCCCCCCTCGACCCACTCGTCAGAGTTCCTCCGTCTCTTGCGGAGCTCCATCCTTGCGGTAGGTCCAGGCGCTGGAGGAGGCTCACTGAGGTTAGTTATAAGGGTTAGTGTGGACGCGCGTGTGTGGGCTTCACACTTGTGTGGGCTTTCCACACTGAAGTCTGGAGAAGACCGATGTACATCCAGAATGAATCCACTTAAATGTAACACGCATCTTAAATTCCTGTTTTGTGGACTCGGTTTAAACCGTTCCCCCCTGCAGCAGGTTTGGTCGCGAGATACGCCAGAGATATGCGCAAAGTGTTTTAAGTCGGTGTAAGCATCGACAAAGCTTAAAGAGGCTGCTCACAGAAGAAGATGAAAACTACGGATTCTCCAAACACAGGGATGCGCTCTGCCTCTCTCACCCGCTCTCTCCCCCCCCTCTCTCACCCCCTCTGCCCCTCTTCCCCTCCCTCTCCTCCTCTCTCTCTCTCCCCCTCTCCCCTCTCTCTCTCCCCCTTCTCTCTCCTATCCCGATCTATCCGTGCAACAGCTGAAGCTAGCTAGATTGAGCGACGCCGCCACGCCACGGTGTACCCCCGCCCCTCCGACGCCTCGAGCCCCAAGTACAACGCACTTAGCCGCTCCCTGGTACATTGCCTGTTCTCCGCGCGGCATGGGAGGACGGCTTGCTGCAAGGAGCGTAGTGAGATCAGTGTGCACGGGGTCAGTGGGAGGCCGCAGCCTAGGGGTGCGGTGTGGGATGGCGTCGTGCGGTGTGTGCGTTTTTGTGTGTGTGTGTGCGTGTGTGCGCGTGTGTGTGTGTGTGTGTGTGCGCGTGTGTGAATGACCGCAATAACACGCGGTGTGTGTGAAGCCTCCCGGCCAGCCCCCCTTCCCCTCCCTCTTCCTCACATCGACTGGCTTATAGCATCCTGCGTCCGTCGAGCTGCCTCCCCCAGTCGCGTCCTTGCACGTCTCACTCAGCGGCGGAATGTGGCGCATGGCTGGGCCGCCCAAATAAGCAGCCATACGCGAGAAGCCGGATGTGCTGTCCGTGATGAGGCCGCTGCTGCGTGCGAGTGCAACCTGCGTGGCAGTGGGGCACGGGGAATGGGTGTGGAGTGCAGGGATGTGACGGGCTCTCAAGGGACGGAATATGGCTGGAATGTGGCGAGAAGGTGGCTGGAAGATAGCTGGAAGTGGCTGGCTGGATGGTAGCCATGCGCGAGAAGCCGGATGTGCTGTTCGTGATGAGGCCGATGCTGCGTGCGAGTGTGACCTGCCTGGGTGCGTACAGTGCCGTGTATTGGGGGGAAAATTGGCTGTTAGCCGCCCAGGCAACCTCCTAAAGCAGGCATGACGCATTTTTAAATCTGGACGCGCACAATCTCAGCGCATTCTGGGGGAAGCAATCATAATAATACCGTAGGAGGCCTGAGCCTCCGCGGGGGTGTCACAAAATAACATTGTTTAATCGTCTGCGGGGGTGGATTTGTTTCTGTCCCCGGGGCCCTCTAAAATATATTAATCTCGTTCGCGTTTGCATGCACTTGGGTAAAAGCTGAGGTCTTTGGCTCGAGACCCGGTCCGGGACATGTTTTTTCTCTTCGCGGGGGCATCGAAAACAAAACTTACTCGCGAAGGCGCAAGCCTTGCACGGTGATGAAAAATAATAATAACAAGGGGGGGCAGGGAAATTAGGAATAGAAAGCATGTCGAATTACTTCAAATTTTCACACCGGACCGGCGCCATGCCCTTCCCCTCCCTAGATGAGGGAGAATTCCACTCTACAACAAAAGGAATCTCAGAAATTTAATGTAATTTTTTATTCTGACATCAGTTCAACACGAGAGTCGATGCGCTGGATTCCTCTCGTCAAGACGAGTCCAAGTCCACCCTCAGACCCCCCCCACACCCAATAGATAGTGCAGTGGTGCGGGGGTGTGAAAGGGTCCACAGGGCGATTGGTGTGGACCACTGGTTCACACCCCCTCAGAGCCAGAATGCTCTGCAAACCTCCGATTGGGATGGGGAAGGACGCAATGGATTTGTCTCACGACAGGGATGCCAAATCCATGGGCTTTCATGTGGTTCAATGGTTGGGAGGGTGTGGAAGGGACCTTGGTGTGAGGGGCTGCACCGGGGCATGTGGCCGTCTTCTGGGGCCAGTTTCAGGAGTAGGACTGGGATCTGCAGCCTCCCAAATAGTGCGGTGGAATGGGAATGATGTCGCGAAGCTGCCCACCACGTTTCAGCTCCAGCAGATAAGGTCTGGGTGTACTTGGGGGGGGGGGGGGGGGGTCCAAGCCCGTTTTGAAAATAAGTCAACATGAGGTCTGAAAAACACATCTCTGTCCCCCGCCCCCCCTGACAATAATAATGATAATTTGTAAGCGCGCAATGTCAGTGCAATCTGGGGGAAACAACAAATAAACCCAACGTTGAGATGGGTCCACTAGAGCTCAGCCAGCCACCCCCACACCCACCATGTCGGCAACAGTCTCGACGTGCCTCTCTATCCGCTCCTCGTTCTCCCTCTCCCTCTCGACCTCGTCCATGCTGAACTCCACGAACTTGTAAGCAGTGTCGAAGTGGTGGGGGACCACGTCCGTTGCGGTCTGGACATGAAGGTCGTTGTGGGGCGTCGGTCAGGATGTTGGTGTCTCGGGGTTAAGGGTTTAGTCACACACACATGTTCCCCAGGATCGAAGTGACTCTCGGGGTTAAGGGTTCAGTCTCGGGGTAAAGGGTTTAGTCACACACACATGTTCCCGAGGATCGAAGTGACTCGGGATTGCCTGCAGCGGAATACAGAAAGGCGTCCGTAAACACGAGATCCGCATCGTCTTGCCGCCCCCCGGCCTAAGACAGGAAATGACAGGCACGGCTAGGCTTGGCGTAGGTAATAGCGTCGACGTTCGAGCGAAAGCTTGCCGCTCCGGGGCGGGGCTTCACTCCGGTATGGACCGCGCCACGTCAGCCACGTCAGCAGCATGGCGTGATGTCTCTCCGCTGCTGCAAGGCTAGCCTGCACGTCATTGGTGCGATGCGCATGCCGTCGGAAGCGGGGCGTTGGTGTGCAGGGCGCAAAAGCAACAGTCTCGGAGCGCAACACGGATGCGTCAGCTAGCCATGCCGCGCTCCCATTCACTTCTCTCCTTGCCTGAGAGTTTAGCCTACACGTTACTAGTAAAATGCGCATGTTGCTGGGAGGTGAGCCTCTCTGGAACCAGAGAGGGGATCCGGAAGGAGGTGTGGATTGGTTTGCGCCTCCCCCCCCCCCCAATGCTCGCACAGCGCTGTGCGCGCGAATGTTGTGTGGTGCAGCAGACCGAGAGCGGCACGACGGCGCTCATGCATGCTGCGCATGGGGGCCACGAGGGCGCCATGAGCCTGCTGCTCAACCACCCGCGCGCTGACGCAGTAGCCATGATGGCGCAGCGGAACGAGCGGGGCGCGACGGCGCTCTTGCTGGCTGCGTTCGGGGGCCACGAGGGCGCCATGAGCCTGCTGCTCAACCACCCGCGCGCCGACGCAGCAGCCATGCTGGTGCAGCAGAACAAGAGCGGCGCGACGGCGCTCATGCTTGCTGCACATGGGGGCCACGAGGGCGCCATGACCCTGCTGCTCAACCACCCGTGCGCCGACGCAGCAGCCATGACGGTGCAGCATGACAAGAGCGGCACGACGGCGCTCATGCATGCTGCGCATGGGGCCACGAGGGCGCCGTGAGCCTGCTGCTCAACCACCGCGCCGCCGACGCAGCAGCCCATGATGGTGCAGCAGACCGGCGCGGTGTGACGACGCTCAATGCATGCCTGTGCATGGGGGCACAGGGCGCCATGAGCTGCTGCTCAACCAACCGCGCGCCTACGCACAGCCATGATGGTGCAGCAGAACAAGAGCGGCATGACGGCGCTCATCGTCTGCTGCGTCGCAATTCCACAAGGGCGGCCAAAGTGCCTGCTGCTTTTGGCTGCGCCACGGCGCCGTCGCGTGGCACGGCCCAAAGACGCTCGCCAGGCGGGGGCACTGTGACTTGGTGACTGAGAATTGCTGACCGCTGCTCGGATCAACGACCCATCCGACGACGTGCCGCCGACGAGGTGTGTCCGCCTGCTGTTGGGCAACACGGCGCGGCGACCCGGATTCAGCCTGAGCAGCCTTGCGTCTTGTCTCGCAGCTTCGAGAGCTGTCCCAGCTGGCACGCGGTGCCGCAGCTCATCACGATGCTGTCGTGAGATGGGCGTTTGAGCGGGAGGCAGCCAGCAGGAGTCAGCAGCAGCAGGAGCAAACTACGAATATCCGAAGACCATCCAAGACTGAGTGAAGGCACCCGCTTCGCGATCAGCACAGTCCTCCGTGTTTGTGCAGTCCAGGCGCATGCATACGGTGTTACAGGAGCCTGCTGATGAGGCGGTCGCGTCGTGTCGCGGTCGGTGGTCGTGGTCTTAGCGATCTTGGCGGTAATGGCGGTATAGGCATCGTGGCGGTCTTCTCTGCACCGTCTTCAATTCGCACGCCGCGGCGTTACCCGCGTGCGGCGCGGATGTTCGTCGCCTGCCGTAGTGCCATGCCACGGTCAATGCAAAGGTCAATGCAAAGGTCAATGCAAAGGTCAATGCCACCGCCAATGCAAAGGTCAATGCCACCGCCAATGCAAATGTCAATGCCAAGGTCAACGCGAACGCCACCAAGCATACAGACAGCGATGACGATCCGCTGGACTACAGGGGCGTGCGCCCCAACTGGATCAACGGAGCGCCGTACTCTGCGAGGCGCAACGATGGGCGACCAAGAAAGTGGTCCACATTCCGCTATAATTCAGACAAGCCAAACTCAGGCAGCTGATTGCGGCCTTCAGGGAAGGCAGACGTCACCGTCCTCGTCTCGGGCACGGGTCGGGTAAGACCGTGCTCCGCGATAACCGCTGACTGAATGACACTGTGGCCATGCCGCGCTCCCAATTCACTTTCTCTCCTTGCCTTGAGAGTTTAGCCTAACACGTTACTAGTAAAAGCCGCATGTGCGGGAAGGTGAGCCTCTTGGACAGAGAGGGGATTCCGGAAGGAAGGTGGTGGATTGGTTTGCGCCTCTCCCCCCCCCCGCCAATGCCTGCGCACAGCGCTGTGTGCACGAAATGTTGTGTGATTGCATGATGCCAGCACGGATCATGGCACGAAAGGACGTGGCAGGTGATGCATGCGTGGATCAACACGCCATGCATGCAGTGCACTGTGCACGTGTTTGACGCCGTGGCACTGCATGCATGAAGTTACGAGCCCCGAGACAAGCAAGCCCACCCCTAACAAGCAGCACATCAGCTACAGCATAGGCTAACAGGCAGGTCCATGAGATAATATAGGCACCACACGCACTAACTTGCATACTTGCATTTGCAAAAACCACAAGCATAAAACAATCTTATTTCATTGAGGCCCCGTGGAATGGCCTTTGAGTACGCACATACCGTTTAGTGACGCTCATTTGGGGTACGGCCATTTGGGGGTTGGGAAATTGGCCGTTTAAGGCCCACCTAAAAGACACGGGTTTGGGGGTTTGCCGGCCGCACGCAGTGCCCCTCCGTGACTACGCATTTGGGGCAGTTTCAACAACACACACTGACCCTCTGCCCCTCTTCACTGCACCACCATGCTGCGCACATAAGCAGTGTTTCGGATAGCCCTTGTTATTCCTATTTCCAATGCAATTCGAGTCGTCAAGAAAATCCAATGCAAGTAAAAGGCGTATATGCTGTAACCCACTCGATACTGCATGGATTCTGACGACTCGAATTGCATTGGAAAGGTAATAACAAGGGCTATCCGAAACACTGCTTATGTGCAGCATGGGGTGGCAGGAAGAGGGCAGAGGGTCAGTGTGTGTGTGTGAAACTGCCCCCAAATGCGTGTCACCGAGGGCACTGCGTGCCGGCGGCAACCCCCAAACCCGTGTCTTTGGTGGGCCTTAAACGGCCATTTTCCCAACCCCCAAATGGCCGTACCCCAAATGAGCGTGTCACTACGGTATGTGCGTACTCAAAGCCATTCCACGGGCCTCAAGGAAATAAGATTGTTTTTGCTTGTGGTTGTTTGCAAATGCAAGTATGCAAGTTAGTGCGTGTGGTGGCCTATATATCTCATGGACCATGCTGTAGCTATGCTGTAGCTGATGTGCTGCTTGTTAGGGGTGGGCTTGCTTGGTGTGTGAACTTCATGCATGCAGTGCCACGGCTCAAACACGTGCACAGTGCACATGCATGCATGGCGTGTTGATCCACGCATGCATCCACCTGCCACGTTCCTTCGTGCCATGATGCCGTGGCATCATGCAATCACACAACATTCGTGCACACAGCCTGTGCGAGCATTGGGGGGGGGGGGAGAGGCGCAAACCAATCCACACCTCCTTCCGGATCCCCTCTCTGGTTCCAGAGAGGCTCACCTCCCAGCAACATGCGCATTTTACTAGTAACGTGTAGGCTAAACTCTCAGGCAAGGAGAGAAGTGAATGGGAGCGCGGCATGGCACAGGTCATCAGTCAGCGGTATCGCGAGCACGGTCTTACCCGACCCCGTGCCCGAGACGAGGACGGTGACGTCTGCCTCCCTGAAGGCCGCAATCAGCTGCCTGAGTTTGGCTTTGTCGGAATATAGCGGGAATGTGGACCACTTCTTGGTCGCCCACTCGTTGCGCCTCGCAGAGTACGGCGCTCCGTTGATCCAGTTGGGGCGCAAGCCCCTGTAGTCCAGCGGATCGTCATCGCTGTCTGTATACTTGGTGGCGTTTGCGTTGACTTTGGCGTTGACTTTGGCATTGGCGGTGGCATTGGCGTTGACCTTGGCATTGACCTTGGCATTGACCTTGGCATTGACCTTGGCATTGGCGTTGGCATTGGCGACTCGGCAGGCGACGAACCATCCGCGCGCACGCGGGTAACGCCGCGGCGGCGAATTGAAGACGGTGCAGAGAAGACCGCCACGATCGCCTATACCGCCATTACCGCCAAGATCGCTAAGACCACGACCACGACCGCGACCACGACCGCGACCGCCTCATCAGCAGGTCTCCTGTACACCGTATGCATGCGCCTGCGACTGAACAACACGGAGACTGTGCTGATCGCGAAGCGGTGCCTCACTCAGTCTTGGATGGTCTTCGGATATTCGAGTTGGCTCCTGCTGCTGCTACTCCTGCTGCTGCTCCCGCTCAAACGCCATACTCACGACAGCATCGTTGATGAGCTGCGGCACGCGTGCCAGCTGGGACAGCTCTCGGAAGCTGCGAGACAAGACGGGGCTGCTCAGGCTGAATCCGGTCGCCGCGCCGTGTTGCTCCAACAGCAGGCGGACACACTCGTCGCGCACGTCGTCGGGATGGTCGTTGTCGAGCAGCGGGCTCAGCATCTCAGTCACCAAGTCCAGTGCCCCCGCCTGGCGAGCGTCGGCCGTGGCCACGCGACGGCGCCGTGGCGCAGCAAAAGCAGCAGGCACTTGGCGCCCTTGTGGACATTGGACGCAGCAGACATGAGCGCCGTCATGCCGCTCTTGTTCTGCTGCACCATCATGGCTGCTGCGTAGGCGCGCGGGTGGTTGAGCAGCAGGCTCATGGCGCCCTCGTGGCCCCCATGCACAGCATGCATGAGCGTCGTCACACCGCGCTCGGTCTGCTGCACCATCATGGCTGCTGCGTCGGCGCGCGGGTGGTTGAGCAGCAGGCTCACGGCGCCCTCGTGGCCCCCATGCGCAGCATGCATGAGCGCCGTCGTGCCGCTCTTGTCATGCTGCACCGTCATGGCTGCTGCGTCGGCGCACGGGTGGTTGAGCAGCAGGGTCATGGCGCCCTCGTGGCCCCCATGTGCAGCAAGCATGAGCGCCGTCGCGCCGCTCTTGTTCTGCTGCACCAGCATGGCTGCTGCGTCGGCGCGCGGGTGGTTGAGCAGCAGGCTCATGGCGCCCTCGTGGCCCCCGAACGCAGCCAGCAAGAGCGCCGTCGCGCCCCGCTCGTTCCGCTGCGCCATCATGGCTACTGCGTCAGCGCGCGGGTGGTTGAGCAGCAGGCTCATGGCGCCCTCGTGGCCCCCATGCGCAGCATGCATGAGCGCCGTCGTGCCGCTCTCGGTCTGCTGCACCACACAACATTCGCGCGCACAGCGCTGTGCGAGCATTGGGGGGGGGGGGAGGCGCAAACCAATCCACACCTCCTTCCGGATCCCCTCTCTGGTTCCAGAGAGGCTCACCTCCCAGCAACATGCGCATTTTACTAGTAACGTGTAGGCTAAACTCTCAGGCAAGGAGAGAAGTGAATGGGAGCGCGGCATGGCTAGCTGACGCATCCGTGTTGCGCTCCGAGACTGTTGCTTTTGCGCCCTGCACACCAACGCCCCGCTTCCGACGGCATGCGCATCGCACCAATGACGTGCAGGCTAGCCTTGCAGCAGCGGAGAGACATCACGCCATGCTGCTGACGTGGCTGACGTGGCGCGGTCCATACCGGAGTGAAGCCCCGCCCCGGAGCGGCAAGCTTTCGCTCGAACGTCGACGCTATTACCTACGCCAAGCCTAGCCGTGCCTGTCATTTCCTGTCTTAGGCCGGGGGGCGGCAAGACGATGCGGATCTCGTGTTTACGGACGCCTTTCTGTATTCCGCTGCAGGCAATCCCGAGTCACTTCGATCCTCGGGAACATGTGTGTGTGACTAAACCCTTTACCCCGAGACTGAACCCTTAACCCCGAGAGTCACTTCGATCCTGGGGAACATGTGTGTGTGACTAAACCCTTAACCCCGAGACACCAACATCCTGACCGACGCCCCACAACGACCTTCATGTCCAGACCGCAACGGACGTGGTCCCCCACCACTTCGACACTGCTTACAAGTTCGTGGAGTTCAGCATGGACGAGGTCGAGAGGGAGAGGGAGAACGAGGAGCGGATAGAGAGGCACGTCGAGACTGTTGCCGACATGGTGGGTGTGGGGGTGGCTGGCTGAGCTCTAGTGGACCCATCTCAACGTTGGGTTTATTTGTTGTTTCCCCCAGATTGCACTGACATTGCGCGCTTACAAATTATCATTATTATTGTCAGGGGGGGCGGGGGACAGAGATGTGTTTTTCAGACCTCATGTTGACTTATTTTCAAAACGGGCTTGGACCCCCCCCCCCCCCCCCCAAGTACACCCAGACCTTATCTGCTGGAGCTGAAACGTGGTGGGCAGCTTCGCGACATCATTCCCATTCCACCGCACTATTTGGGAGGCTGCAGATCCCAGTCCTACTCCTGAAACTGGCCCCAGAAGACGGCCACATGCCCCGGTGCAGCCCCTCACACCAAGGTCCCTTCCACACCCTCCCAACCATTGAACCACATGAAAGCCCATGGATTTGGCATCCCTGTCGTGAGACAAATCCATTGCGTCCTTCCCCATCCCAATCGGAGGTTTGCAGAGCATTCTGGCTCTGAGGGGGTGTGAACCAGTGGTCCACACCAATCGCCCTGTGGACCCTTTCACACCCCCGCACCACTGCACTATCTATTGGGTGTGGGGGGGGTCTGAGGGTGGACTTGGACTCGTCTTGACGAGAGGAATCCAGCGCATCGACTCTCGTGTTGAACTGATGTCAGAATAAAAAATTACATTAAATTTCTGAGATTCCTTTTGTTGTAGAGTGGAATTCTCCCTCATCTAGGGAGGGGAAGGGCATGGCGCCGGTCCGGTGTGAAAATTTGAAGTAATTCGACATGCTTTCTATTCCTAATTTCCCTGCCCCCCCTTGTTATTATTATTTTTCATCACCGTGCAAGGCTTGCGCCTTCGCGAGTAAGTTTTGTTTTCGATGCCCCCGCGAAGAGAAAAAACATGTCCCGGACCGGGTCTCGAGCCAAAGACCTCAGCTTTTACCCAAGTGCATGCAAACGCGAACGAGATTAATATATTTTAGAGGGCCCCGGGGACAGAAACAAATCCACCCCCGCAGACGATTAAACAATGTTATTTTGTGACACCCCCGCGGAGGCTCAGGCCTCCTACGGTATTATTATGATTGCTTCCCCCAGAATGCGCTGAGATTGTGCGCGTCCAGATTTAAAAATGCGTCATGCCTGCTTTAGGAGGTTGCCTGGGCGGCTAACAGCCAATTTTCCCCCCAATACACGGCACTGTACGCACCCAGGCAGGTCACACTCGCACGCAGCATCGGCCTCATCACGAACAGCACATCCGGCTTCTCGCGCATGGCTACCATCCAGCCAGCCACTTCCAGCTATCTTCCAGCCCCCTTCTCGCCACATTCCAGCCATATTCCGTCCCTTGAGAGCCCGTCACATCCCTGCACTCCACACCCATTCCCCGTGCCCCACTGCCACGCAGGTTGCACTCGCACGCAGCAGCGGCCTCATCACGGACAGCACATCCGGCTTCTCGCGTATGGCTGCTTATTTGGGCGGCCCAGCCATGCGCCACATTCCGCCGCTGAGTGAGACGTGCAAGGACGCGACTGGGGGAGGCAGCTCGACGGACGCAGGATGCTATAAGCCAGTCGATGTGAGGAAGAGGGAGGGGAAGGGGGGCTGGCCGGGAGGCTTCACACACACCGCGTGTTATTGCGGTCATTCACACACGCGCACACACACACACACACACACGCGCACACACGCACACACACACACAAAAACGCACACACCGCACGACGCCATCCCACACCGCACCCCTAGGCTGCGGCCTCCCACTGACCCCGTGCACACTGATCTCACTACGCTCCTTGCAGCAAGCCGTCCTCCCATGCCGCGCGGAGAACAGGCAATGTACCAGGGAGCGGCTAAGTGCGTTGTACTTGGGGCTCGAGGCGTCGGAGGGGCGGGGGTACACCGTGGCGTGGCGGCGTCGCTCAATCTAGCTAGCTTCAGCTGTTGCACGGATAGATCGGGATAGGAGAGAGAAGGGGGAGAGAGAGAGGGGAGAGGGGGAGAGAGAGAGAGGAGGAGAGGGAGGGGAAGAGGGGCAGAGGGGGTGAGAGAGGGGGGGGAGAGAGCGGGTGAGAGAGGCAGAGCGCATCCCTGTGTTTGGAGAATCCGTAGTTTTCATCTTCTTCTGTGAGCAGCCTCTTTAAGCTTTGTCGATGCTTACACCGACTTAAAACACTTTGCGCATATCTCTGGCGTATCTCGCGACCAAACCTGCTGCAGGGGGGAACGGTTTAAACCGAGTCCACAAAACAGGAATTTAAGATGCGTGTTACATTTAAGTGGATTCATTCTGGATGTACATCGGTCTTCTCCAGACTTCAGTGTGGAAAGCCCACACAAGTGTGAAGCCCACACACGCGCGTCCACACTAACCCTTATAACTAACCTCAGTGAGCCTCCTCCAGCGCCTGGACCTACCGCAAGGATGGAGCTCCGCAAGAGACGGAGGAACTCTGACGAGTGGGTCGAGGGGGGGCGTTTAAGCGACGGATAGCCCCAAGCCACTCGCTGCAACCCAATTGTCAAGAATGCATTGCATGTCTCCGATGCACGTGCCGTCCCACGACACACGACATGCGCTGCGCTCGCAGGGCCGGCATCTCGGTGCCAGACTTCGTCAAGCTGGTGTCGTCCGCCAAGAGGGTTGTGGTGTTCAGCGGCAGCGGGCTATCTGCTACCTCGGGTGGGTGAGGGCGTAGGTTGATGACACCATGATCCATGCATGCATGATGGCCGCGCCCATGCGCGCCGCATGGGCTTTGAACATGCAGCCCACATGCCTGCTGGCGGCGCTGGTGTGGGTAGTAAAGTGGGTCATGGTGTAGACAGACGCCACTACTACCACTGGTACGCGCGTACCACGCACGGCAACAACCCGACGTACGTGACATGCATGCGGCGCATGCACGCCATGCCTACAATGGTTCGCCAAGGCAACCTATACGCCTTTACGACTTCAGGGTTCCGTGTGTCTGTCCAGACAAGCAAGGACTTGGGGATAGGGGTCGTAGAGATTGGGTGCCTTAAGCGGGTCGCTGATCCCACTGAACCTCGCACGCATGCCAATGTCTTGAAGCGGGCCACTGATCCCGGCAGGCATGTCATTGTTCTGTGTCTTAGCAGGTCACTGATCCCACTGATTCCTACAGGCATGCCAATGTTCTGTGTCTTAGCGGGTTACTGATCCCACCGATTCCGGCAGGCATGTCTATGTTCTCCACTCGCAACGGGCTGTACGAGCGCGCGCGCAAGAAGTTCAACATCACCGACGGCATCAAGCTCTTCACGTACTCGTTCTACAAGCAGCGAAGGGAGGACGTGCAGGTGCGCGGCGGCCCGGCTGCCGCGCAGAGTCCCATGCAGCTCTCTCAATGCCCCAACCCGCACCACCACCATGCCCCGTGAGCAACACACGCACACACACACACAGCACACACACACACACAGCACACGCATACAGCGCCCGCACACGCCACTCACACACGCCACGCGCGCCAACAGGCCTTCTTTTCTGAGATCTACCATGCCCCGCACACGCACACACAGCACACACACACACAGCACACTCGTACAGCGCCCGCACACGCCACTCACACACACCATGCGCGCCAACAGGCCTTCTTTGCTGAGATCTACCATGCCCTGCACACACACACACACACACACACACACACACAGCACACACGCACAGCACGCTCGTACAGCGCCCGCACACGCCACTCACACACACCACGCAAGCTAACAGTCCTTCTTTGCTGAGATATACCATGCCCCGCACACACACACACGCAAACACACACACACAGCACACACACACAGCACACTCGTACAGCGCCCGCACACGCCACTCACACGCACATCATGCGTGCCAACAGGCCTTCTTTGCTGAGATCTATTCGGAGGCTCAGAACTCGCGGGCGGCGCAGGGGCACTACGCGCTCGCGCAGATCCACAAGATGGACCGCATGAAGGTGTGTGCGTGTGATACCATCCACTTGATTCAGGCGCTGGTCGGTCACCCGCTATTCAAAAGACATCCCAGTGCACGGGTCAGACCTCGTAACAATTGCCGGGGTGTATTGCTGTTAGTAGTACAGGCATTGCCGGTGCATGCGGACGGCCTCATGTAACGCTTGGTTGGTTGTGTGTGTGTGTATATGCCAATGATGGATGTTTGGGTCAGGGCCACTTTGTAATGCGTAAAATACCGTGCTCGGCACGTAGAGCCCAAGCACCCAACTGGAATGGCTTGCTGCTGGTAGAAGGTTCCCCCCCACTTGCATGGCATACCCTGGCCTTGCGCACCGAAGTTCCAATCCGAGCAGAGCGTGGGCGCACCCAGGACCCCTACCGCAACGGCAGCAAATGAGTAGATGGGGGTTCAGTGCTGGGGGGGGGGGTCTCACTGGCTTGTGTGTTGCTAGGCCTTGTGTTTCAGGGTTGAGCAGCCGCCTCCCAAAGTGTAGTCATGCGTTCGACGACGTACCGTACAGGACCTGAGCCTTCGCGGGGGGGTGGTCAAAAAATTGATTGTTTAATTGCTGCGCGGGGGGCGTTTTCGTCGATTTTAGTCGATTTGATGCCCCAAATCGCGTTCTGGTGGGAATTTTATTCGTTTTCAGCTTTGCGTGGGCGTAAAAAAACAATGCTCATACACGAAGGCTCAGGCCCTGTACGGTATGCAGAGGAGTGTAAGATGCGCCGCATGATGATACTTGTGGTTGGTGGTCGAGTGTAGTGTCCGTTGGATGCCTATACCGTAGTACCGCTTTGCCTTGCCGATTAAATAATTTGGAATACGTCGCGGCAAGGTCGATTTCTAACAAATATTGCCGAAAAAGTAAAAAAAAATGCCAAAAGTGACACGTCAAAACGGGAAAAAAGTTTAATAATCCCGCGGCAAGGCACCAAATTTCTAAACAATTACCCCCTTTATAAAAGTGGCGGCAAGGCAAAGCGGTACTAGGGTAGTGGCGTATGAGACGTATGTCCAGGAGGTCAGGATGGGCCGTCTGAAGGGGTGTGTTTGATTGTGGATTGTGTGACGGGGTTCGGCCGCCACGTGTGGCAGCGTGAGCTCAACATGTTTCCATCCATGCATCCATCCCCATCCATCCAAGTCACATGATCTGTACTCCACCCCACCATCACAAACGCACGCACACGCACCTCACACGCACGTACACACACGCACAGAGAGAGAGAGAGAGAGAGAGAGAGAGGGAACCCCCCCACACACACACGTGTCCACTCCGTGGACAAGTGTGGGTGCTGTGTGCCTGCCCCAGTGATTGCGTGTGCAATCTCTTAATACGCCATAAAGGTGCCTGCCGGATTGTGAAATCAACCACACGCCCGCAGCGACACTACACTCTTAACATCGACGGCCTCTCCGAGGTGGTTGGCATGGACACGTGGCACCACGAGAAGCATGCGGAGGGGGTCACCGTCGAGATGCACGGTGGGTGCGTGCGTGCATGCATGCATGCGTGCGTGCGTGCGCGGTGCCTCTCAAGGTGGTTGGCATGGACACGTGGCACCACGAGAAGCATGCCGCGGGGGTCACCGTCGAGATGCACGGTGGGTGGCATGCACACGTGGCACAGCACAGTGAACATGCCCTAAATCCGCATCAAAATATCCCCTCCTCTCAGGCATCCGCCAACACGTGTGCCCCACGTGCTACTCCGTCGAAGCTGCAGCAGAAACACAACCTTCAAATCCTCATCAAAACACTCAAACACAAGCTCCACAAGCTCCAAACCCCCCTCGAGATACTCCTCTCTCTCTTTCCAGGCAACATCCACCAGCTTGTGTGCCCCGCGTGCTGCAGCAGAAACACAAGCTCCAAATCATCATCAAAACACTCAAACACAAGCTCCACAAGATCCAAATCCCCATCGAAACACTCCTCCCTCTCTTCCCAGGCAACATCCGCCAGCTCGTGTGCCCCGCGTGCCACTACGTCGAGCCGCTGCAGCGCGGCAACATCGTCGCGATGCGCGCGCGGCAGACGCTACGGTGCCCCGAGTGCGCTGGCGATGATCTGCGGTTCAAGGTGCGGCCCGTTTGTGTGCTTGGCGTGCTGTGCTGGTCTGCGCTGTGTTCGTCTGTGCTGCGCTGTGAACCTTCTTGTGCTCCCACAGTGTTGCCTGCGGTTCAAGATGTGGCCTGTGTGGGTGCATGTCGTGCTGTGCTGCGGTGTGCTGCGCTGTGCTGCGGTGCGCTGTGCTGTGCTGCGACGTGCTACAACGTGCTGAGCTGTGAAGTATTTGTGCTCCCACAGTGTTGCTTGCGATTCAAGATGCGGCCTGTGTGTGTGCATGCTGTGCTGCGCTGCGCTGTGCTGTGCTGCGCTGTGCTACAACGTACTGCACTGTGTGCTCTCACAGTGTTGCCTGCGGTTCAAGATGCGGCCTGTGTGGGTGCATGTCGTGCTGCGCTGTGCTGTGATGTGCTGTGCTGTGCCGCGCCGTGCCGCGCTGCGCTGTGTCGCGCTCTGTCGCGCTGCGCTGTGCTGCGGCGCCCCACACTGACACAGCCTCAGGTTCAAAGCTGGTGGTCGCTTGTGCGAGTGTGCTGACTCAGCGCTTGTGCTGCGCTACCCACTCACCCACCCGCCCACCCATTGGGTCACGCACAGGTCATGCTCTATGGCGACGACGAGGGCAGCTGCATCACGCCTGAACACGTGTTTGACGTGGTGGGTGCTGGCTGCGGGTGCGGGTGTGGGTGCGAGTGTGGGTGCAGTGGCGGGTGTGGGTGCGGGCATGCATGTGGGTGCGGGTGCGGGTTGACCGCGCGGGAACCCGACACACGCGCTATGTGGCCTGCACTCCCCTGTCTGTCCTTCTGGTCGTTTTTACGTTGCACCCCTGGATGGTCCCTGGTCACGTGCGTGTCTGTGTGTCTGATCCACGCAGCTCGAAGCGGACTTGTCGTGGTGGGCGCGGGGGTGCGGGTGCGGGCTGTCCTCCTGTCCTCCTGGTCGTTTGTGCGTTGCACCCCTGGATGGTCCCTGGTCACGTGCGGATATTTATACTTTGTCTGGTCCACACAGCTTGAAGAGGACATCAAAGATGCAGACCTTTTGGTGTGGCTCGGCATCTCGTCCACCCACCCACCCGCCCACTCCTGCCCACACCTGTATGCGCATCCTCACCACCTCCCCTGCCCACTTTAAACCACCTCCCCTGCGTGTCTGTTACACGCAGCTCGAAGAGGACCTCGAAGATGCAGACCTGGTGCTGTGGCTCGGCATCTCGTTCGAGCAGAGCGCGAGCGTCGAGTACTTCCGGCGCGTGCGCTCGATGCTGTGCGCGAGCGAGCGCCTGGGGGCGGTCAAGCAGGTGTGTGTGTGTGTGTGTGTGTGTGTCTGCGTCTTTGTGTCTCGCATCATACCGCCTCGCATCATACCGCCTTGCATCATACCGCCTCGCCGCATCATACCGCCTCGCATCATACCGCCACCGCCCCAAAATCAACGACAATGGCCACATGCTCCTCGATCTGTGTGCCGCCCACAACCTTGCCATCACCCACTCTTTCTTCCCCAACCCCCCCCCCCGTGCATGCGTACACCTGGTACAGCAACAACCACAAGACATGCAGCATACTGGACTACATCCTAGTCCGCCGCTCCCACCTGTCCTCTATACAAAGTGTGCGCGCACAGTGCCCCATCACCCGCCCAATCCCCTCGCTTACAAAATCTGACCACTCCCTCGTCATCGCCGTCATCCGCTTCCGCTTCTCTTAAGCGTGGAGCCACGCACACTCCCAACACACACGCACCCCACCCCCCCGGCGCTACTTCACCGACCTTCTCCGCGACCCCGACACGCGGCAGAGGTACGCTGCGGCAGCCGCGACCGCCCTCGCACCCTCCCCTCCCCCTCCCTTTCGCCCTCCCTTTCCCCCTGCTCCCCGCTCCCCTCCACCCACCTTGACCAGCTGACAAACCGCTTCACCGCCGCCCTCCATGAGGCGGCCAAGAAAATCCTCGGCCCCCGCCCACGTGAGATCCCCGTCTCCTTCGACCCCTCCGACGCGTCACTCAAGCGAGCCCAAGCACTGCAGGCGGCCCGCGCCAGGGACGCCCCGCAGGCAGAGATCAAGCCCTGTGAGACAGAACTGGAAACGCTGCCAACACTCTCTACCCCCACAGGCCTGAGCACCAGTACACCCACATCAGTCCCATGGCTGTTGCACAGAGCAGACGGCATGCATGCTCTGTGCGCCGCCTGCACAGCATCAAGGACTACATCCTGGTCGCGCGCCGCCGCATGCATGCGGTGACAGACTGTAGGGTGCGTAGGAGCCCAACCTGGGACAGCGATCACCGCATGGTGGTACTGTCCATGCGCCTCCGCATGCGAGCCGCCCGCCATGCAGGCGGCTCTCAGCGGCGCGCATGGGACTCTTCACAACTGCGGCGCCCGGCTGTCCGTCGTGAGTTCAACCTCCAGCTGTCCGATCGCTTTGGCCTGCTGGAGGCCGTGCCGCCCGAGGGCGCTGATGCCCAGGCGGAGTACGACGCGATGGCTGCTGCCATTCGCGAGGTGGCCAACAACCACCTCGCTCCACGCGGCAGCCGCCGGCGGCGCGGCTGGCAGTTCACTCTGTCGCAGCGCACCCTCCGGCTCATGGACGCCCGGCAGCGCGCGCACTCGGCATGGCTCAGGAGCAAGTCTGCTGCTGCGAAACGAGAGCGCAACCGTGCCAACCGCGCGGCCGACGCAGCTGTGCAGAGAGACAGGGAGAGGTGGATCGGCCAGCAGGCGGCGGAGGCGCAAGACATGCTACGCAAGAATAATCTGCGCCAGTTTGCGCGCGCGTGCGACAGGCTGGCGGGCCGCAGCCGCAGCCATCAGATCCCACCTGGCATGCGGGACGTCTCGGGCGCGCTGCACAGCGGTCCAGACGGGGTGCTGAAGGCCATGACAGAGTCATTCGACAAGCTTTATGGCGGGGAGACCAAGCTCAGCGACGAGACCCTGAACCAGCTGGAGAATGATGTAGCGGCGTTTGAGCTCGCACGCGCCACAGAGGTGGACGAGGCGCACGGGCACCCCCCTGACCTGGCTGAGACGGAGGCGTGTGTGCGAGCGTTGCGCTCGGCCGCCGCTCCGGGCGGTGACCAGCTGGACGCAATGCTGTTGCGGTGCCCACCTGCCATCGCATGGCTCCACCGGGTCATCATCGCTGTATGGCGGTCGGGGAGAGCCCCGAGGGAATGGAAAACTGCTATTATCACACCGTTATACAGCCGGCATTGGGCGAGGCGAGGCCCCACCAGCGGGCGGGCACCATAATGGAGATGACGGCTAAGAACGGGGAATGCGGCTACCGGGGATGAGGCTACGGGTTATGCATGCCATGGGACGGCGGACAAGGCTAATGCGTCACGGCGCATGGGTAAAGAACGGGGAATGAGGCTACCGGAGCTGGCGGGCGCGGCGCGCGCACGGCGCGCGCGGCGCATGGGGGTTGCATGGCGGCGCTCTGCGCGTGCATGCATGGAGGAGATTGCTGGCGGGCATGGAGGAGCTTGCTTGAGGGCAAACAGGAGATTGCTCGCGGGCGTGAAGGAGATTGCAGGCGGGCATGGAAGCGGATGGCGAGAAATTGAGAAACATGGGAAGCGAGGCACATGCGGCTAGGCTTTGTGAGGAGGTTGTGGCGCAGGGGTTCCCTGCCCCAAGCGCAGATTATAGATGGCGCAGCAATCAATACACTAGCCGTGCGGCATGGGGCGAGGCGAGGCCCCACCAGCGGGCGGGCACCATAATGGAGATGGCGGTTAAGAACGGGGAACTGAGGCTACAGGGAGAGGATACGGGTTACAGATGCCAAAGGGGACGGCGGAACAAGGATCAGCCATAGGTGTCACGGGAAATGGCTAAAGAACGGGAATGAGGCGGGTGGTACGGGTGCTGGCGCGCATGGAGCGCGGCGCGGCGCATGGAGATCGCATGGCGGCGCCCATGCATGGACGAGATTGCTGGCGGGCATACAGGAGATTGCTGGCGGGCATGGAGGAGATTGCTGGCGGGCATACAGGAGATTGCTGGCGGGCGTGGAGGAGATTGCTGGCGGGCATGGAGGAGATTGCTGGAGCCAATGGCGGCGGCGGGACTAGTAGTAGAACACAGGCGCACACCAACAATGCGTTGCTGTCACTACCTGGGTGGTATAGGGTGGATCTGGGGGCCCAGTGTCCTGTCTAGGTCCAGTGCGTGCGCGTGTGTGGGGGTTTACCCTCACCCCTACCAGGTAGCCAGCCAGTTTCCCACTGAAACTGAGTTTAAGGTGTCGGGCGCTAGCGCCGACACCGGTCTTATACATCATTACTGGTGTCACACAGACTGTAATATCCATCATCATCATCATACAAGGGGAAGGGTCCGCGTGACTCCCCTGGTAACTACCGCGGTGTAAGCCTTCTCTCTATTGCCGGGAAAGTGTACGCTGCCATACTTCTGCACCGCGTCTCCACGCAGGTTGACGGTCAGTTGCATGAGGCTAAGTGTGGTTTCAGAAAAAGCAGAGGCACTGTTGATGCGATTTTTACTCTGCGCTCGCTGAGCGCGGCACATGCCGAGTACAAACAATGCATGGCTGTGGCATTTGTCGACTATTCTAAAGCTTACGATTGCACAAACCGTGCGGCACTGTGGAGAGTCCTTAGATTATATAGTGTTCATCCGCACATTATTGATCTGTTGGCGGATCTTCACACCAACACCGCAGCTGCCGTGCGGCTGGCTGGGAAAATCGGGCACGAATTCCCCGTGTCGTCTGGTGTGCGACAGGGGTTCTTCATAGCTCCTGTGTTGTTCAATGTTTTTATTGACCAAATAGTGAAAAAGGCGCTAGACATGATGCCAGAGGGGGCTGGCGTGTCAGTCGTGATCCGAGCCGGCGGCTCTGTGTTGTCGTCGTCGGTTGAGCGCATAGTAATGCTGATGTATGCCGACGATTTATGTTTGTTCTCGCATGACCCAGCTCAGTTGGCGCTTGTGCTGAAAATCCTTGACAAAGTGTCCTCTAGCTTTGGCATGCAAATCACGCCGCCAAGACAGAAGTGATGATTTTGCCAGCAGATTTTGACGCGGATCTGCCCACGTTTGCGCTGAATGGTGGTGACGTGAAGACCGTCTCTGCATTCAAGTATCTAGGGAGTTGGATAACCCAGAGTGGTGGTGTGGAAAAGGAGATCGGTGTGCGTGTTGGTCGCGCGCTGGGCGTGTTTGCGTCTTTTGATCAGATTTGGGCCAGCAAGAAGATGCAAGTGCAGTCTAAGATGCGGGTTTACAACACTTTCGTGCTGCCCCACTTTCTGTACGGCTGCGAAACATGGGCCCCTACTAAAACACAACTGACTCGATTGGAGGTTGCCCACTCTAACTGCCTTCGTCGCATTCTGGGTGTGCGCCTGGTCGACCGGCACAGATTATCTTATATTCGGCAGGCGTGCGACACTGAGCCAATTGAGAGCCTTGCGGAAAAGCGATCAATGCAGTGGCTAGGCCGTGTGATGCGCATGCCATGTCTTCCTCGTACGACTTTTGACTGCACAATGGATGTGGCTCGGCAGCAAGGCCGGCCTCCAGCCTCCTCCCGACACTATTTTCTGAAGCTACTGATTCAGCAGCTAGGCGAAACTAGTGGCACTCGTTCTGATTGGAAGACTTTTTCGGACGCGGCGTTTGAGCGTGCTCAGGATAGGGTCGGGTGGAGAGCCGTGGTGTACGGTCCGGCTGCCCCTCAGGCGCCGGCCCCTCCACCACGGCGGTCAAGTAGATTGGCAAGCGCCACTTGACCCCCTATCCCCTAGAAGCAGTTAGGACCTATTTTGGAGGCGTCGCACAATAGCTCTCCTTTTTGCTCTGGGACTACACGTTGGCAGGCAGCCGGCTGGTGGCTACCGCCCCTCACAAGTAATTGTTAGGGCCAGAACTGGACTTGGGTCTAGGCGGTGGTGCTAGGACTAGAGGTAGTCTTTGCTGGAAAGCCGATGTAACTGTAACTGAGACAGAACTGTCGGCCTCTTTGCGTGACGACACCGACGCCCACTGGAGCGCGACCGCCGTACGCGTCCAATGCGCCCTCGACGCACACAAACCTCACATTGCCCACCAGATGCTGCAGAAGCTCATTGGTGACCGCCCCCTCGCCGCCGCCCCAGCCCTCCGCACAGATGCCGGCCTCCGCTTCGGAGCCCAGCCTGTTGCCGACGCGTTTGGGCTCCACTTCAAACAACTCCACACCCTCCCCTCCACAGTTGACGAGGCCACCCTCAACACCCACCTGGCCCACACGCCCACCGCCCCCCCTGCCCCTACCCTCCCTCCCGCCGCCGCCCCCCTCCCTGCCCCCGCACCCGCCCACGCCGCCGCCGACCCACGCCCTCACCCCCCACCCCCCGAGCCCACGCTGGCCGAGGTGGAGGCTGCGATCAGAGTCCTCAGAAACACCTCCCCCGGATCCGACGATGTTACCGCCCCACTCATCAAGTGCGGCGGGCCCGTCGTCGCCTCTGCCCTCCACCCTCTACAAGGGCGCATCCTCGGGGCCCACCACACTCACCAAGGCCTACCGAGGCATCTCCCTCCTACCTGTCCCCGGCAAGACGTACACCCACATCCTTCTCAACCGCCTACGGCGACAGCTGGAACCCTCCCTCTCCACCTACCAATTTGGTTTCCGGCCTGACCGAGGCACCCCTGCCCCCATCTTCACCCTACGCCGCATACAACAAGAGTCGCACCGTGCCCAAGCCCCCCTTCACGTGGCCTACGTCGACCTCTCCAAGGCTTTCGACCGGGTCAACCACAAGGCACTATGGGCAACCCTGCTCCACCGCGGCGTGCACCCAGACCTCCTCGCCCGCATCAAGAGCCTCTACACTGATGCCACCGCCAGAGTCCGAGTGGGCGACGCGTACTCCGC
Source organism: Chlamydomonas sp. UWO 241 (assembly GCA_016618255.1). Classification (NCBI taxonomy): domain Eukaryota; kingdom Viridiplantae; phylum Chlorophyta; class Chlorophyceae; order Chlamydomonadales; family Chlamydomonadaceae; genus Chlamydomonas; species Chlamydomonas priscui. Next base: position 91,169 of record VFSX01000521.1, on the reverse strand, counting down.
TCCATTCAACCTCGACACCGGCGTCAAGCAAGGCTGCCCCCTCTCCCCCCTCCTCTTCAACATCTACATCGATACTGTCATCCGATCCCTGATTGCCCAACTCCCTGATGCCGGCATCCAAATCGGCTACATGGTCGACGGCACTCTCCAAACCCCTGATTCCCGTAGTACAGACTCGCGACCACAATCCTCCCCCTCCTTCTCTACGCGGACGACATAGCTCTGATGGCTCTCGACATCGACGTCCTCAGAGACATGCTCGCCCTCCTCGATCAGATCTGCTCTGACCTCGCCCTCGAGATCAACTACAACAAGACTGTGCACCAAACCCTCGGCCACCCGTCTGCCCACACCGACGCCCCAGCACCAATCTCAATCCCTTCCACTTCCTCTGACATCGCCCGCCTAGTCCACCCCACGGACAAATTCAAATACCTTGGCAGCATCCTGTCAACCCCCACCCCGTCCCTTGGCACCCTCGATGGAGAGATCTCCCGCCGGATCTCCTCTGCCTGGTACGCCTTCAACCGTCTCACACCCAGACTCTGGAAAAGTAACGACATCCAGCCCTCCACCAAGATCCAACTCTACAATGCCTTTGTCACATCCGCCCTCTTGTACAGCTGCCAAGGCTGGACACTGAACGTCGCCCACACACACTGCCTGGAAGTGACTCACAACCGCTTCCTCCGCAGCATAAAGCGAATCCCCCACAACCTCTCCCCATCCTCCCCTCACACCTCCACCTCTGAGATGCACGCCAAGGACCCACCCACAGCGCCCATCATCAACACCATCAACAAACATCGGATGTCGTTTATCGGATCCCTTGCCCGCCACCTCCCTCCCTCCCTCCCTCTCCCCCTTCCCCCCACCCACCTATCACCCCCTCCCAACACCTCAATCTTCCCACCTACTGCCGCTCTCTTTATGTTCCGACGCCCGGACGCCCAGATGCCTGACAGGGTGGGTGCCATCACCTCGTACCGTCTCAACGCCCACAAGATGTTCACGTCTGCCCAGTTCATGAGTGTCGTCAAGACGCTTTACGAGAAGGCCGTCAAGGCACACGCCGAGGACCCTGCGATCACCCCTCCTGAGCTCGCCGCCATCCTGGAGGCCAGGAGGCTCCCTCCCAAGTGGACCACCCTAGCTAGGTTCCCACACCTGTGGGACAGCATCTGCCGCGGGGTAGCTGAGGCCGGATCAGCCCCACAACCGTAACCACACGCAGCAAAACCACAATTGACAGTTTCTGATGACAGTTGTTTCGGATCCCGCAAACAACCCCAAGCCCACGGATATCCTCTCGTACTAGCGCATATGGTTGGTCACCCGCTACTGAACAAACTTAAGATCCAAGGGTCCTCGACTCATGAAACGATTGCCGGGGGGTGCTTTAGCACTGGCAAGAGCCGTTATCTAGGTTGCCCGAGCGGTGGGAACTGTAACGTATTTCTCTCTCTCTCGTCTTTGTGTGTGTGTGTGTGTGTGTGTGTGTGTGTGTGTGTGTGTGTGTGTGTGTGTGTCCACGTAGGGGAGGTTGGGGGCGGGAAGGAGGGGTAGGCCGGTTGAGCGTCGAGTGCTTCCGGCGCGTGCGCTCGATGCTGTGCGCGAGCGAGCGCCTAGGGGCGGTCAAACAGGTGTGTGTCCCTCGCTCCCTCCCTCAGTTTTTCCCTCGCTGACTGACTGACTGACTGAGTGACTGACTTGATTGAAACAACACTTCCTCAGGCGATCGTCAACCCCTCTGACGAGGCCTACTTCAACCTCGTGTCCTCGTGCTGCAACGCCGACGAGCTGCAGCTGATGGACGTGCGCACGACGACGGACGAGCTGCTGCCGCTGCTGGTGCGTGCCTGAGAGGCTCCTACCAGTAGATTGCTGGTAGACTGCTCATGCAACCTGTAAGGCCCCTTGCATACAAGTAGAGTTCTCTTCTTTCAGCTCGCGTGTGCGCAACGACGGACGAGCTGCTTCCGCTGCTGGTGCGCGCTACCGGTCGACTGCTGGTCGACTGCTGGTGGGCTGCTCATGCAACATGTGAGGTGCCTTGCATACATGTAGAATTATCTTCGTTGAGCTCGCGTGTGACCGACGGCGAACGAGCTGCTGCTGCTGCTGCTGCTGCTGCTGCGCTGATGTGCGCTTCAGCTGGCCTTTCATCCACCCGGTGTTTGTATTTCTGTATACAGACAGACAGGCATGTCTGCCCCTTGTTTATTATCCTGCTGTACAGTATCATGCTCGAGCGGGCGGCGAGCTCTTGACGCTCCTGGTGCGCTGTTGTGCGCTTCATCTGGCCTTTCATTCACCCGGTGTTTGTCTGTCTGTCTGTCTGTCCACAGACATGTCTGTCCCTTTTGTATTGTCCTGCTTGAGCGAGCGACGAGCTGCTGCTGCTGCTGGTGCGCTGTAACAGCCTGCTGTTTTGAGCGCTTCAGAACCAGCATGATGTTCTCTGCTTTGAGACCCCTGGAACGCTGTCGGTGTGCTCTTGTCGTGCGATCTGCTGCCACTGCTGGTAGGCTGCTCATGTGATCTGTGGGGCCCCTTGCATACAAGTGGAGTTATCTTCTGTAAGCTCTGTGTGTAAGCAACGACGAACGAGCTGCTGCTGTGCGCGACTGGTAAACTGCTGGTAGACTGCTCATGCAACATGTGAGGTGCCTTGCCTTGTGCCTTGCACACAAGCAGAAGTCTCTTCCTTGAGCTCTGCGTGCGCGCGACGACGGGCGAGCTGCTGCCGCTGCTGGTGCGCGCTACTGGTAGACTGCTGGTAGACTGCTCATGCAACATGTGAGGCGCCTTCCATACAAGTAGAGTTGTTTTCTTTTAGCTCGCGTGTGACCAACGGCGGACGAGCTGGTGCTGCTGCTGCTGCTGCCGACGCGCTTTTGTGCGCTTCAGCTGGCCTTTCATTCATCTGGTGTTTGCCTGTCTATATGCATGTATGGATGGATGTTGGTATGTCTTTCCCTTGTTTATTATCCTGCTTTAGAGTATCATGCTCGAGCGGGCGACGAGCCCCTGCCGCTGCTGGTGCGCTGTTGTTGTGAGCGCCCCATAACCAGTGCGCTGCTCTCTGCTTTGAGACCCCTGGAACGCTGGTGTTGTGCTCCTGTCATGCGAGCTGCTGCCACTGCTGGTAGGCTGCTCATGTGATCTGTGGGGCCCCTTGCATACAAGTAAACTTCTATTCTGTTAGCTCTGTGTGTGAACGACGGCGGACGAGTTGCTGCCGCTGCGGGTGCGCTGTTGTGCGCTTCAGCTGGCCTTTCATTCACCCGGTATTTGTCTCTGTATGCATGTATGTATGAATATCGGTGTGTCTGTCCCTTGTTTATTATCCTGCTTTAGAGGCTCCCACTCGAGCGGGCGACAGCTCCTGTCGCTGCTGGTGCGCTGTTGTTGTGAGCGCTCCAAAACCAGTGTGCTGCTCTCTGCTTTGAGACCCCTGGAACGCTGGTGTTGTGCTCGCGTCGTGCGAGCTGCTGCCACTGCTGGTAGACTGCTCATGTGACCTGTGGGGCCCCTTGCATACAAGTAGAGTTATCTTATTTTAGCTCTGTGTGTGACCGTCGGCGAACGAGCTGCTGCTGCTGCTGCAGTGCTGATGTGCGCTTCAGCTGTCATTTCATTCACCTGGTGTTTGTCTGTCTGTACACATATACAGGCAGACATGTCTGTCCCTTGTTTATTATCCTGCTTTGGTATCCTGCTCGAGAGGGCGACAGCTCCTGCCGCTGCTGGCGCGCTTTTGTTGTGAGCGCCCCAGAACCAGTGTGCTGCTCTCTGCTTTGAGATCCCTGCAACGCTTTCGTTTTGCTCCCGTTGTGCCACGACGGGCGAGCTGCTGCCGCTGCTGGTGCGCGCTGCCGTGGGAGGCAGCCGCTCATGCGCCCGTGTAGACCCGCCGCATGCAAGTGGAGTCCTCTTCTTTGAGCTCTGCGCACGAGCAACAACAGTCGCTGCCCGCCACACCCAGGTGCGTGCAATGCAGTTGGATCGGACGCGCTGCCCCCGCAATCCATCATAAGATTGACCTCTGGAACGCTGCCTGTGTGTGTGTCGCTGCCTGTGATTTTGTGTTCGCCATTTGGGGCCATTGGGCCCCAAAACAATTAAGTCGAGGGTCCACTTTGGGGGCCATGGGGCGGGTCCATTAAGTTACTGTGTGGCGCAGTTGGGGGCCGTGTGGGGCCGTGTGGGGCTTTGGAGGCACCTCCGCACTGGTTAACGCCAAGTCAACGGTCAGAGCGGTCAACGGTACGTTGATCCGCGCGCCGGCTGGCCCCAAACAAATAACTACAAAAGCTGAAAACAAAATCACTGGTTGCTGCCCGCCACAGGTGGTCGCAATGCATTTGGACGACGCGCGCGGCGACGGCCGCCTGTCATCAGACGCCCCCTATAAATTGGTTCCCTGCTTCAAACGATTGAAATCTGGCGTGTCTCACACACACACTTATTCACACACTGTTCCACACACTGCATCGAACTTGAACCCGTTGTGGATGGCAATGACGTGTTATTTTACACACTGTTTCACACACTGTTTCATACACTGTTTCACTCACGGTTTCACACACTCACACTCTCTCGCTCACACACACACATACACACACACACACACACACACACTGCCCGCCGCGCGCAGGTCATCGCAATGCAGTCGGACGACGCGCGCGGCAGCGGCGACGGCATCAGGCATCCCTGAAAATTCGCCCCCTGATTTAAACAACCGCCCTCCCCAAGAGCCGGAGCGCTGTTGTGTTTCACACACCCACACCGTTTCAGACACACACTGCCTGCCACAGGTCCTCGCAATGCAGTCGGACGACGCGCGCGGCAACGGCGATGGCATCAGACATCCCCTGAAACTTCGCCCCCTGCTCTAAACAACCACCCTCTTCAAGGGCCGGAGCGCTGTTTTGTTTCACACACCCACACCGTTTCACACACACACTGCCCGCCACGCGCAGGTGCTGGCAATGCAGTCGGACGACGAGCGCGGCAACGGCGACGGCAACGACGGCGTCAAGTACGAGGTGGGGGACGCTGACGTTGGCGGCGCCGGCGGCAGCTGCAGCGTAGGAGCAGGAGCAGGGGGGGGAGGAGGGGGGGGAGGAGGAGCGAACGGGGGCGACGACGAGCGGCGCGGCAGCCACGCGCGCGCGGGGACCCCGGGGGGCGGCAACGACGGCGGCGGCAGCAGCGCCTATGATGGCGGCGTGGGCGGGCCGATCGTCACGGCTGGGCGGCAGCCGCTGAAGCTGAAGCGGTGGTGGGTGGGGTGCGCCGCTCTGTTCTTGTGGTTGTCAATGCGCGCGCTTGCTCTGCTCTGCGTGCAGTGGGTGAGGTGTCAGGACTGTGTGAGGTGCCAGGAATGGCCTCCTAGGTCATAGCCCCCGCTGACCCTCCCTTGCACAAACCCAAAGGTATGCCGACAGCGACGACGAGGCTGCGCTGGACTCGCCCGCGCGGGGCAGGCCTCCACGTGTCGATCGACTCTGGCCAGCAGATGAAGCCCCCGCTGACACTCTCTCTTGCACAAACCCACCGTGTCCCTTCACCGCAGGAACGGCGGGGCTGTGCTGAGCTCTCCCACTGGACTGGCCTCCTAGTTTATAGCCCCTGCTGACCCTCACTTGCACACCCCTGTGGCCCATCAACTGTAGGTATGCCGACAGTGACAACGAGGCTGAGCTGGAATTGCCTACGCATGCCAGACCTCCAAGTTGATTGACCACCGAGTGAGCGGACCCACCACTGACCCTCCTTTGCACAAACCCGTGACTCATCAACCGCAGGTATGCCGACGACGACGACAAGGCCGCGCTGGACTCGCCCTGCATAACAGACCTCCTAGTTGATTGGCCATCATGTGAGCGGACCCTCCTTTGCGCAAACCCGTGACTCATCAACCCTCCCCTGCACAAACCCGTGACTCATCAACCGTAGGTATGCCGACAGTGATGACGAGGCTGCTCTGGACTCGCCCGCGCGCGGCAGCAGGCAGTCAGACGGCGTAGGCGCTGGAGGGGACGAGGGCGGCAGCGATACGGACGACAGTGGCGGTGCGTGTTTATCTTGTGCGTCTGGGAAGGCAGAGGCGGGAGGGGGGGGCTCGCTAGGTGAGCACTCGCCTGCAGCACGGGGGCGGCAGCGATACGGACGACAGTGGCGGTGCGTGTTTCTCTTGTGCGTGTGGGAAGGCCTAAGCGAGAGGGGGGGGACTCGCTAGGAGAGCGCTCGCCTGCGGCAGGGGGGCGGCAGCGATCAGGACGGCAGTGGCGGTGCGTGTTTTTCTTGTGCGTGTGAGAAAGCAGGTCGAGGGGAGACACTCGCCCGCGCGCGCGGCAGCAAGCAGTCGGACGGCGCAGGCGCGGGAGGGGACGAGGGCGGCAGAGATCAGGACGACAGTGGCGGTGCGTGTTGATCTTCTCTGGGGGGGGGCGCAGGGGGGAGTTATTAAACTGTGCGTGCAGCCGGCAAGACAGGGGAGGGAGGGAGGCGGGAGTGATGCATGCGCCCATCGCTCGAGCGCACGCCATCTCTCTCGTGCGCACCCATCGCTCATGTAAGGTTTCCAGGGTGTGTGGGGTCGACCGGTGGCAGTGAACGGCGCCACTATCTTAATGCAGCATGGTGGGCCTCTGAAGTGTGTGTGCAATGTGTGATTCTCTAGGCCTTGCCCCAGCCAGGGGAAGGGGCCGTCGGGGCTGGGACCTGGGCTACAGGTCCCCCGTACCATGGCCAACTGAAGTCTGAAAGGGGGGGCCTAGCTGTGCAGCCAAGCAGCTGTGGGCTGCATGCAAGTGCCAAATGGATTAAGTTACCCCGCGGATTCATTCACCCCGCTTTCTTATACATGCACCGCGCTTGTACACTTATCCGCGTCGCAGGCGGGGCCGAGGAGAGCGAGTCGGACGGAGAGGGCTTCCTGGGCGCGGCTGCTGCAAAGGGGAAGCGGACGAAGCGAGGCGGGTGCGGCGGTGGCGGCGGTGGCGGCGCGGCAGGGAGGGGCGGTAGCGGCGGTAGCGGCGGCGGAGCGGCGGGGCGGGACCAGATCCAGGTTGGTCGAAGAGTCAGTGGGCGGCCGCGAGGGCGCCCTCCTGGGGTTCCTGGGCGGGGGCGGGGCGGCCGCGGCATGTCTGCGGTCGATTCTGATGGAGGAGGGCGTGGGAGAGGCGGCGGGCTGCAGCCGCAGCTCAACGGCAACGGCTCCGCACCCGCGCCGGTACCGCGTCTGTTTACAACCCTTCAGCAGCAGCAGCAGCATTTTGCCGGAGACCAGCAACCACAGCAGCAGCAGCAGCAGCGGCTCCTGCAGCAGCAGCTGTTTGCGCAGGCGCAGGCGCACCAGGCGCAACAAGCGCAGCAGCAGCTCGCGCTTCAGCACCAGCTGCACCAGCAGCAGCTTCAGCAGCTGCTCCAGCGCCAGCAGCAGCAGCAGCCGCTGCGGGCGCCGCTGCTGGGCGGTGGCGGTGGTGGCGATGGGCAGCTGGTGCAGCTGTCGCAGCAGCAACTGGCGCAGCTGCTGTCGATGCAGAGAGGTGGCGGTGGCGGTGGCCAGCTGCAGCTGCAGATGGGGAGTGGAGGGCTGCTGCAGCAGTACACGCTGCAGCCGCTGGGGCTGGGGCAGGGGCAGCAGCAGGCGCAGGCGCAGGTGCAGGCGCAGGCGCAGCAGCAGGCGCAGCAGCAGGCGCAGCAGCAGGAGCAGCAGCAACAGCCGCCGAGTGCGCAGCACAGCACGCTGCTGGCACAGCTTCAGGCGGCGCAGGCGTACCAGACGCAGCAGGCGCAGCACGCGCAGAATGCGCACCACTCGCAGCAACAAGGGTTCCTGGCGCAGCTGCAGGTGCAGCAGGCGCAGGCGCTGGCGCAGCGCTCACAGTCACCACAGGCGCACCAACACCCGTCGGTGCAGCACGGGCTGTTGGCGCAGCTTCAGACACAGCAGGTGCACGCGCAGCAGGCGGCGCAGGCGCAGCACCATGCGGTGTTGTTTGCCTCACCGCGGCACGCGATGGCGGTGCAACCGCACAGTCCGCTGATTGGCGCGCCGCCGACACAGAACGGCATCGGCAGCAGCTCCCAGGGCAGCGCTGGCGGTCTGGCAGGGCAGGTGCAGGGCGGGGCGCACAGCGTGGGTGGCGTGGCTGGCCTGATAGGCCACAACCCACACGCGGGGATGGTGGTGCACGCGCACGCGCAGGGACTGATGCGCAGCCCACTGGCCAGCACCAGCACCGGCGTGCCGCCCCACCTGCCCTCCAGCCCTCTACTCAGGCAGCTGCAGGCGGCGCAAGACCTGCGGGGGTCGTCGCCACGTCAGGGGTAGACACGCGCTTAGACACGCAGAGACAGTATTAGAGGGCACACACACACACAGAGAACTGGCAGGCATTTACAGGTTATGCATGCGCGACGAAGAGCGGGCAGAGGGCAGGCATACGCAGTGAGCGGGCTCGAAGAACGTGACAGGGGCGGAGCTGGGCTGCATTCGGCAGCTGAGCTGTGAGCGGGGCTTAGGCGCAGACCCAAGGTGGCGTAGACAGGGGTGCTGAGTCCCACTGGTGCCAACAGCCGTGCACCCGGGAGAAGCGCAATGGGGGCGCGCGGATGATCATGAGCAGGACAGGGGCAGGCTGTGCGTGCAATAGGCAGGAGGCATGGATATGTGCTGTGCGAGCGACACGGATGTGTAACGTAAATGACTGTGCCCAGCAGCTAGCAGCTGCAGCCTGCTCTGTCCTGCTCTCCTTACACTCCACCAGTCCTGAGAAGCTCCGAATCTACACTTCACACATGCCCCTCATTATAGAAAGCAACCCCCTCTTGCGCCTGCTTGTCAACCCCAAACAGCAGCAGCGCTGCGGGAAGGGGCATGCTCACCCTCTCACATTCCCTGCTGTTCTTGCCATTTCGGATACGTTAACAGTAACAGTGGCGGCCGGTGGTTGGAGACTGCACGGCCAGGCTGCGCTGGATGCGCATGCCTGCTTGCGTCCGCCGACGGGTCAGACGTCGCCATCACAGCATCGCTTGCTGGGGCAGGCCCGGTGCCGTATGACTCAGTGCCGTGCAGGGCGTGTCGCAGGGTGCTGCTCCAGCCACCAAAGTGCCATGGTGCTGCATGCGAGAAGCCGGGGTGCGCTGGAGCCCGCTGCACGTCTGGCGCCCGCCCAGGACCAACGTGCGGTGGAGCCCAGGGGGCGCCTGGCGCCCACCCAACGCCAGCGGGCGCAGCGTCAGTGATCGATGTGCCTGAGAACCCTGGTCCTGCCTGCATGGGCGTACAGCATACAGGCATGCGTGCGAGCACAGATCAGGACGAGGCACGCCACGCGAATCGCCCCATGCCCCATGCCCCATGCGGCCCATGCGTATCGGCCCATGCAGTGCCCCCCTGAACGCACCAGCCTCTTTACCGCAGGCTCCCCGCAGTCATCTAGTCCTGGAGGCTCGCCATCGACCACCTCTGCATCGTCTCTGCCTCGCTTTTGGCCTGTGAGTGGAGGTGGATCGCAGAGCGCCACAGGTGGCACGCCTGGTGGATAGCCGTTGCCCCACGCGCCTTCTCCTCCGCCGACTGACGACGCAAAGCCCCATGGGTACATGGCGGGAGTGCGGAGTGCGCCGGATGCGTCAGGAAGAGGGTGTGCTGGAAGAGTGTTTCAACACAGACAGCCTGCTCCTACGCGTGCTCTCACCCACGACCGACTTGATCGCGACCGGACGCGAGTAAATTGCTATATCCGTGCAGTGGAGTGGAGGGGGTGGAGGGTACTCTAGAAGCAAATGAGGGTGTCTAGAAGGTGGGGAGACTGGTAGAACAGGAACACAGACAGACAGGATCAAGGCCACATCGTGCTTAATGTGCGTCAGGGGTGGTCACTGAGTGGCAGCACCGCGCTGTGTCGAGCTGTTTTATGCTGTTTTGTGTGTGTACGAGAGATCTAGATCCTCGCTGCAACACCCACATCAGACCAGACATCAGCACTACGCTCATTTTAGACGCTTCTGCAGTTTCAGGTGGGCATGCGGCGGCGTGTGGCCTCGCACTCGCTCGCGTGTCGAAAGTAAATATTGCATCCCCGGCACCCCTCCTGCCTCCATCATGAGGGCACACGCACACACACACAAGCTGTCGCGTTCACAACTTGCCAGAGGAGCAAGCCGTTGGGGCGTGCACCTGCATGCATGCAACACGCATGCAGCCATGCAACTACACTGCAGTTCGGGCTGGCACGTCATCACACAGCACTGCGGTCATGGAAAAGGCCTCGTACCTGCGGCCAGAGTTCCATGAGTCCTACCACATCATGGTGCGCACACAGAGTGTCGCCTGCGTGTTCTGTCGTTAACTGATCGCTGTGGCGCAGGCGTCCAGGTGCAACACGTGCCGGACTCAGCACCCTGCCCATGCACGCTGCGCCGCCCGTCTCTGTGTGTGTGTGCATGTGTGTGTGTGTGTGTGTGTGTGTGTGTGTGTGCGGGTGTGGCACTGTGTGTGTGTGTGTGTGTGTGTGTGCGCGCACGCCTCCCCGACCTGTCCTCTCCCCTCCCCCACACAAATACGCTCGCCTCGGCTCGGCACGCTCGTGCGTTTTTGCAGGTGTGCCCGAGCGGGAGCCAGGCGGCCACGCTGCAGGCCGAGATCGACATGCTGTGCGCAAGACACCCGGGCACGCCACGTTTTGACGCGCACGTGACAGTGCTGCCATGCATCAAGGAGACGGTGGAGCAGGTGGGAGCGCGCCGGGTGGGGGCGGCAAGCAGCCAGAAGCGGCAGGGGCGGGGGATGGGCCCAGCCGGGCGTTGTGTCCAGTGTTCCCGCTGGCGCCCCCGCACCCCGCAGAAGTGCATTTCCGGGGTCAGATTGGCCGGTTTGTGACGGCGCTGCGGGGTGAGATCGCGCAAATGTTGACCCCAAAGTGTGAACTTGACATTGTCACACTTATTGTCTCAAATCGCAAGGTGAGAGGGAGTGGGTGTGAGGCCCGAGGCGAGCCGTCATTTCCCTGATATTCCAAGACCCTTGGCGGAACCACTGCGCCGAACCCGCTGCGCACTGCGGCTTCCCAGCCCACTCTCTGAGTTTCGAGTGTGTATGGGCATGTTTTTGTTAGCACAAAATTTATGCTCGGGACCATTTTCACAGCCCGCATAAATTCACACAGTTGTGTGCCTTTATCCTCCTCCCATGCAGGACGCCATGCGGCACCGATCTCGACGAGTTGATCAACGAGCGGAGGAGCTGGCGCCCGTCAATGCATGCTGGACATCGGTCAAGATGGCTGCTCGTGGGGGCGAGCTACCATCAGGGCTTCAGCGGTGGTGACCGCCGAGGCAACAACAGAGTTTATCTGCTTCACCATCGCAGCGTTTGTCACCGCGCTCACCCTCGGGGGCACTCGTCTGCCGGTGACTGGCGTCGGCATTGGTCTTCAGGCAGCCTGCCATGACGACTCTGTTTGCCCAGGCCCCCCTGGAGGGTGGGACCTGGCCATGCATGACGCATGGGGCGCAGGCAGAGCCCCATGCATGGAGTTGGACAACCATGCACCATGCCAGGCGGGGACTTTCCTGCTTCAGCGCCGCCAGTCGGCACAGCCGGCGTGGTTGGCCTCAAATGCCAGGAGGAGGACGGTCCTTTCCTATACGCTCCTTGCCAGACATGTCCCTCAGGGACTTGTTTGGGTCTAAACTAGCCGGCGGGAGCGGTAGTCTAGACGGCAGGTAACTGGCTGGTGGCTATCGTCCTTCACAGGGCGGTGGCACTAGGACTAGTGTTGTCTTAGCTGGAATGCCATGTAACTGTAACTGTAACTGTAACTGTGTGCCTGTGCCATTGCGGACGGCACAGCATACTTTGATGCAGTGCCTGAGAGGCAGCCCCTCCCCTGCAGAGTGGCATTATATCCCCTCATAGCGACGAGTGGCCACCCGCTATTGATAGACGCCCGTATGTAGACCTCTGGAACGATATCGCCGTTATCTTTGTAACAATCTGGAATGGAATTGCGGACGATGCCCCCCCCCACTCCTATAATGTGTGTGCCGTGCGCAAGGTTCTCGCCAAGGCGGCACCGCTTGCCGCTTCGCTCAGCCCATTTGCTTGGGCCATCACACCCTACTGCGCTTGTAACTGTTGCCGCGTTTCTGCGGAAAAATTACCCCCCCCCCCTTGCATGTGTGCCGTGTGCAAGGTTCTCGCCAAGGCGGCACAGCTTGCCGCCTCGCTCAAGCCCTACTACATCAACTTTGAAAAGCTCACGCGTGGACAAATGTACTACCAGGCAAGTGGGGGGAGGGGGGGGGGAGGGCTGCGGCTGCGGCACACACAGAGAGAGAGAGAGAGAGAGAGAAAGAGAGAGAGAGAGAGAGTTACAGATAAGTCTGAACGGAAGACCTAGACAGGCTGTTCTGGTCATCATTGAATGGATATTATTAGAAGGCGGGTGACCAATCGTGCGCCAGCAAGAAGGTGAATAACCTCATTCATAAAGCAGCATGCACGGACATCCTCTCGTGCTAGCGCATATGGCTGGTCACCAGCAGCACACACAGACACACACACACACACACACACACACACACACACACACACACATACACACATACACACACACGCCACCCCCTCACCGCCATCCACACACACGCTGCGCCACAGTCTGTCTACCTGCTGTGCGCCAAGGATCCAGACACCATGGCAGTGGGCGCCGCAGCGCGCGAGGCGTTTGGCATCACGACCGCCCCCTACATGCCGCACCACAGCCTTATGTACAGTGATATGACGGATGAGGAGGTAAGAGGCTTGCGTGCACCGTATTGAGGTTGTTGGTGAGGGCTTGGGGTAGGGTTTGGGTCAAACCGCTCCTGCTTCTGACTTCGCGAGGGTGTGGCATCATGAGCGGTCCGTACATGCCGCACCACAGCCTAATGTACAGTGATATGACGGATGAGGAGGTAAGGGTGTGTTCCCACTCACGACCTAGAAGTCCCTTCCAGCCTAGAAGAAGGGTCGGGAGCGACTTTGACTGAAGCGTTCTCGGCGTCGGAGATTCTAGCAACGACGACTGAACGTCGGCTGTGACTAGAAGAAAACCCACTTCTAGATTTACTAGGGGACCGCTCGGGGGCCTTCTAGCGCGACTAGAAAACCTAGAAGTTTTCTAGAGAACTGCGAAGAGTCCCAGTGGGAACACACCCTAAGAAGCTTGGTGCACCCTATTGAGGTTGTTGGTGAGGGATTTTTTTTTTTTTTTTACAGATGGGACTCACACCCGCCGAGGTGGGCACAAACCAGTGCGTCAAAAAGCTGAGGCAAGAGGGGTTTGGGTCAGACCGCAAGCCTTTTGACTTCGCGAGGCGTTTGGCATCACGGCCGGTCCCTACATGCTGCCGCACAGCCTTACGTACAGTGGTAAAGCAGATGAGGAGGTTACCCTAGAGCCTAAAGCCCAAATCCGAAACCCAAAGGGGTCCCTACCAACCGGTAGGGATTGGGCCAACCTTGAGCTCCTGATTGTGAGGCATCACGACCAGTCCCTACATGCCGCACCACAGCGTTATGTACAGTGACATGACGGATGAGGAGGTAAGATGAATCCCTGAACCCTTAACCCTCAACCCTCAACCTGGCCGTGAGGTTCCCAATGCAAACCTCACACAGCGCTGATGCCATGCGCGGGCTCGCCAAGCCGACCGGGGCGTCGGCTAGCGGGGGCTGCCATGCAGCGGGGGCAGCGAGGGCAGGTTGCACCTCTTTCCGCACCCCGCCTACTGGTAGGCTGGCTCGCTGCATGGCCTTGCGGGCTCTCTTAGTTGAGCCCTCCTAGACGTGAAGGCTAGGCCTTAAGTCAAGCCCCGGGGTCCTCCGGGCGCGTACGTGTCAAACCTGTAAAACTGCACCCAGACACCTCGGCACGAAGCACTTCTCTCTGCCAACGGGTCTCAATCCAAGGGTATCCCGGCTGTCTTATGACCCCGGCCGTGCCCCCACGGGGAGGAGTCAGATCTGGGGGCCGAGTGCCCTGTCTAGGTCCAGCTCAACCCACTAGCCCCCCATCACCACCACAAATAGGTCAAAAGGGTCCGAGGTGTTGTGTTGTAGAGCCGTTGGCCCTGTAGGGCTCTGCGTTGGCCGTTACAACCAACATTTTGCCAGCTACGGCGCATTAGCCACACCTGGTGATGCCATGACCGTGCGTGTGCGCAGCTTGATGCCGTGGTCGCAGATTCGAGCAAGCGGCTGTACAGCCCCGCTGATGGCGGTGGTGGCGGTGGTCGGCCGTTGCAACCAACATTTCGCCAGCTCCGGCGTATTCGCCGCACCTGCTGATGCCATGACCGTGCGTGTGCGCAGCGTGACGCCGTGGTTGCAGAGTCGAGCAAGCGCCTGTACAGCCCCGCTGATGGCGGTGGTGGCGGTGGTCGGCCGTTACAACCAACATTTTGCCAGCTACGGCGCATTAGCCACACCTGGTGATGCCATGACCGTGCGTGTGCGCAGCGCGACGCCGTGGTTGCAGAGTCGAGCAAGCGCCTGTACAGCCCCGCTGATGGCGGCTGTGGCGGTGACGACAGCGGCACACACCTTCTGGCAGAGAACGGGTTTGCGGTCAACTCGCTGTGCGTGTGGTGAGTGTGGGCATGGTGTGCACAATTGGTGTGCACGATTGGTGCATGGTGTGCACAGTTGGTGCACAATTGGTGTGCACAATTGTCAGCAGGCCGCACAATGGCTCACTCACACCCCACCCCTCCCCAACCCCCCCACAAAACACATCACCCCCCTCTCTTCACCTCTGCACCTCAAAGCACGCTGTGACCCCCCCCCTGCCTACCTCCCTGGCCTCTCTGCCTCTGCCTGCCTGCCCTTCCCCACCCCCCACCCCACACACACAACACACACAACACACTCACACCCTCCCCACCTCTCCACCGCAAAGCACGCTGTGACCCCCCCCCCTGTCCCTGGCCTCCTCGCGATGACCCTCAGCATCTCCGCCTCAAACGTCATGTTGCCCCCCCCCACTCCCCCCTCTGTCCACCTCCCTGGCCTGCTCACAACGCCCCCCACCCCTCCTCCCCCAAATCGCCGACTTGCAACACAACACCCTGTGAACCCCCTCCTCTCTCCCGCCCTCTCCCCCCCCTCCTCCTCCCTCCCGGTCCTCCTTGCAATGCCCACCCACCCACCCACCCACACACATTCTCCACCTCGCAGCACCATGTGCACACACACACACACACACACACACACAACCTCCAACCCGAAACCCTGAACCCTGAACCCTTAACCGTGAGCCTCTGAACCGTCAACCCTAAACTGACACCGTTTCGTCTTCTGCTGCTGCCAATCCCGAGTCACTTCGTTCCTCGGGAACCCTCAACCTCCCCGTCCCTGGCCTCCTCCAGGTACCTCCCCGAGGAAGACAAGACGTGCGCGAGCTGGACGCAGATCGCAGAGTTCCCGCTCGGTGGCAAATGATGGGTTCTGGCTCGTGCGCCTGGTAGGCTGGCGCGCTGCGTAGCCTTGCGGGCTCTACTAGTAGAGCACCCCTAAACGTGTAGTCTAGGCCTTAACTCACGCCCCGGGGTCCTCCGGGCGCGTACAAACTGTAAAAAAAAACTGGCTCGTGCGCCCAGAGAAGCTGGCGGAAGCTGGTGATAGCGCCCTTCCCCTGTCAGCATGATACTAGCCTTGTAACGGAGCCAGTCCCGTAACAAGCCTCGTCGTTCGTACCGCGCGCGTGCTAGCTAATCCGAGGGTGGGTACAAAGCAGCGTGTGTGCAACATCGTGTGTCAGACGCGGTGCGGGTAGTGCCCGGGGGAGTTTCAAGCCGCCCATCAACAGGCCACCGAACGGGACACGACGCAGCAGCCTAACAATTCACTCTGGGGAACGTCCGCGTGGCGGCTCTCTGCGGTCATACAAACTGCGTGTGTTTGGCACTCTTGTGTATTCGTGACGCAACGCAGCCTTGTGAACCCACTATCGTGTAACAAGTAACAAGTAACAAGTAACACGGGGTTTCCAGCTAAGCAGGCTACTCTTCTACTAGAGACACCCGCCGATACTCCAGCACACTTAAGTAATAGAGTACCGCCAGCTCCCGGCCGATAGACTACCGCTCCCGCCGGCTAGACTACCCCAAACAGCGGTCTCTGAGAGACATGTCTGGCAAGGAGCATATAGGAGAGGACCTTCCTCAGGGTCACAGTAGTGGCCTTGTGGCCAGTCAAGCCGGCAGAGCCGACTGGCGCTGACTGGAACGGTCCCCGCCTGGCAGTGCATGGCTGTCCAGCTCTCGTTTGCATGGGGCTCAGCCGGCGCCCCATGCCTCATGCATGGCCAGGTCTCACCCTCCAGGGGTGCATGGACGACAGAGTTGTCATGGAGGCTGCCTGAAGACCTTCCAACGCCAGTCACCGGCAGACGAGCGACCCCGAGGATGAGCGCGGTGACGAACGCTGCGATTGGTGAAGCGGATTTACTCTGTGTTGCCTCGGCGGTCGCCACCGCTGAAGCCGTGATGGTAGCCCGCCTCCACGGGCAGCCATCTTGACCAATGTCCAGCATGCATTGACGCGCGCCAGCTCCTCCGCTCGTCGATCAACTCGTCGAGATCGGTGCCGCATGGCGTCCTGCATGGGGGGAGGATAAGGGCCGTCTCCCAGCACGGGCCGCGGCAGCGCCGCGGCTACTCGCCAAGCCATGGCAGCGCCGGGCAAGCCGCTCCTGAAGTGTTCCACCGAGGGGCAGTCTAGCAGGAGCCGGGCCAGTCGTATTTTACCCCGCTCGTCAGCGGCACGGAGATCCTCGTCACCAGCAGCGCCGCATTGCTGGGTCCAGGGCTCGGCGACGAGAACGCGCCTCCGTTAATCGAGCCCCAAAAACTATCGTGTAAGTAGCAGTTTGTACAGTTTTTACACGGTCGCGCCCGGAAGATCCCGGGGCGCGAGTTAAGGCCTAGACTACACGTCAAGGGGAGCTCTTCTAGTAGAGCCCGCAAGGCCACGCAGCGCGCCAGCCTACCAGGCGCACGAGCCAGAACCCATCATTTGCCACCGAGCGGGAACTCTGCGATCGTGTAAGTTGCACCACCCGCCCCTGCCCGCCCCGTATGCTTGCCCTTCATCCTCTGCCCACGTTGATGTGCGCACGTGCACAGGCAGCTGTTCCCCCCCTTGACCCTGTCGTTTGATGCATTGGGCAAAGAACAGATGCTGCTTCTACTGCTACACACGCGAGGCTTCTACACACCCGAGCCTTGCTGCTACTACTACTACTTATGCGAGGCTACTACAGACCCGAGCCTAAGCAGCCTTACACACAACAGCCCACACAACAGCCCAAACAGTCTCACCGTTTTTGTGTAACACGTTCCTCCCCCTGGCCCCCCAAATGGGCACATAACAGATAACGCGAGGCTACTACAGACCCAAGCCTTACACACAAGAGCCCAAACAGCCTCACCGACTCCCTTCTTGTCTGCCACCACCGGCCAACCACTGCGGCCAACGGGGCCCCACACCTCCGTTGCACGCACACGCCCGGCGCGGCCTCCCTTCCTGGCGGCGCGTGCATCATTAGGGCTGCGGGGGCGCTCTCCTTGTCTCGCCCCACTCTCGCCTCACCCCCCAGCCCACGCGGCCTCATTTCTCGATCCCTACTGCCAGCCGCCACCGCAGCTGGCAGCACATTGCTGGTGGAGTATTGCCGCCGGGGCCTGTGGCACTCGTGAGGGCCTGTGCGGCATCAGGGCTCCTGGAGGGGCGTCCGTTGCGTCGCCTCCCTTTGCCACACACCCTTCAGGCTAATATTCTCCCAGTGGGCGCAGGGGCAGCAGCTGAGGCAGATTCGTGAGCGGCCGACGCCACAAAGCCTCTTCTGGGGGCGTGTGTGATCTCACACCAGCAGGCATGCCTGCAGGCAGTGCTTGGAAGCTGCAGCATACATATCTGATTGATCCTGATGAAACTCTGGAACTGATTGTGACCGCCGGCCTGTGATTGTATAACCCTCTTGTTGTTGTACACACACGCGGCAGCACACACACACACTCCCCTCCCCTCCCCCCCTCTCCCCGCCCTGCTCAATTTCAATCTCCTGGGAGGATTGAGAGGTACACTCGCCCATGTGTTTCCTGGTGTGAGCCCTCGAGTGTGAAGGTGAAGTTTTTTCGGCAGTCTCTCTTGCGCGCCTCTGTTGTCCATCCGACACAGCTGTGGCCACTATGTCGCTGGGCCTGTTCCAGCTCATGTACGGGGTGAGTCGCAGTGGAGGACCGATGGACCGTTTGCGTCGAGTCGATTGCGCCTTCTGTTCGGTCACTGCCGCACCGGCCCCCCCTTAAAGCAAGTGCCGATGTTTGACCACCATTCTGCACCGCACTGCGCTGTACAGTACATGCCGCGGGCTATGTTCCCGAGTCGTGCGCAGGTGTTTGGCCTCGCCCCTTACGGAGGCGTTGCCATCACGGGCCTCCTGTTCATGATTCAGGTTGGTCGTGAGTGGTCTGAGTTGGGTTAGGGGCTTGCTGGCAGCATGGGGGCCGGGGTCGCATGGGGGGGGGCTGCATGGCGAGGGTCCCGACGCCAACTCAACTACATACGCAGGAGCCGGCTTTCCAGTGGATCGGAGAGCAGATTTCGCCGCCCAAGGAGGAGGCGAAGTGAGGTGGAGGAGATGTTCAGGCGCAATCATGCATGGGCCAAACGTGCCATGCGCACTTGGCCCATGCACGGGGGGCTGATAGCACGGAAGCCCTGAGTGGTTACTAGTGATAGGCTCATTTTGTTTGTTTATGTAATACGCTGCATCACACGAGATGGGGCCAAGAATGTTGGCTGCCGTCCCTCCCACACGCCCACACGCACCTGGACGCTCGTCACACAGGGCACGGCACGCAGTCCCACACGCACGCACGGTGACGCACACACGCACGGTGCACTGAGGAGGCTTGGGCTGCGCGCTAGTGCGCTGGCGTGTGGTGCTGGCGTAGACCAAGGCGAAAACTGCGGCCTGGTCTCTGCTTGGAGCGCGCAGTGGTGCATCAAGCACTGTGTGCATCAGGGTGCCCTTGACGGCGTCTGCCTGGTCTGCCTGTGTGGATTTTACCAGTCGGCGCCCGTCGCCTCCCCCCACAGACACACGTACACAACACGCGCCTGCTCGGGGCGCCACCCCCCACCCCACACACCTTCCCCCCAAACACAAGCCTCCCCCCCCCTCCCTCCCTCACACAAGCGCTCCATACCCGCACTGCCACCAGTTACGCACGCAGATGGTCAGCTCGGTGATGGTCAGCGTGGGTAGCAGCAGCTTCCAGAGCGCACGCTCTCCCCTCCCCCCACCTCTCGGGATGAATGCACACGCGTAGGAGACTGACCACAGTTGAGTCGCTTGCATCTTACGCTTTGTCCCTTCAATCGACTCCGCCCTCGCACGCCGCACTCCATGCGGGATGCGTCCGCGTCCTCCTAAACTCGACAGCCCGTACCGAACCGTGCACGGCTCAACGCCTAGGTGCGCATTTACAATCAGCGGCTGGCGTTTATTCACAATCCATCTATCCATTGCCGTGTGTCCCACGTGTGCTAAAAAAAGCAGTGCGTAAAACCAGAGCGCGTGTCGCGCGTGCCATGATGCGCGGCAGTACACCAACAGCTAGCGGCTCCGCAGCCGAGTCGGGCAGCCGAGTCGCAGCTTGCACTCTCCCCTCAACCCCCGGCTGTCCCAACAGCCACGCCAGGCGACCCTTCCGCGAGTTGCCCCTCTCTCACTCGCTCGTGCGCGTGGCCCGCACGGCGGGCATGGCCGGACCACCCCCTGCCATTGGCGGCAGAGGGTCGGCACAGCCAATGCGCAACGTGCGTCAAAACAAACGACACTCGGCATTGCGGCTGGGGCGAGCACGCACGCGCTGTGTGAGCCACGCCTGCCTCGGCGAGCCGCCTCCTTAGGGCGGCTCCGCAGGCGGCGCGCCGTGCATGCCCTCGTAGAGGTCGACGCAATGGACGATGACGATGTCGGTCACCGACGCGCGCCTGCCTCGGCTAGACAAGCCACACCCAGGCCGCGGCCCCTTACGGCGGCCCCGCCGGCGGTGCGGCCGCCTCGTGCATGAACTCCCAGAAGTCAACACAGCAGACGCTGGCGATGCCGGTCAGCTACGCGCGCCTGCCTTGGCGAGACAAGACACACCCAGGCCGCGTCTCCTTGCGGCGGCCCCGCCGGCGGCGTGGCTGCCTCGTGCATGACCTCCCAGAAGTCGACGCAGCAGACGCTGACGATGCTGGTCAGCTACGCGCTCCTGCCTTGGCGAGACACACCCAGGCCGCGTCTCCTTACGGCGGCCCCGCCGGCGGCGCGGCCGCCTCGTGCATCACCTCCCAGAAGTCGACGCAGCAGACGATAAAGATGCCGGTGAGCGACGCCGACACGAGGCCGCACAGCCACAGCGGCCCGATGCGGTCGTCGAAGTTGTGCGCCTGTTACAGGGTGGTAGGGTGGTGCGTGCGTCTGTTGTCGGGTGGTGGGTGCATCTGTTGTAGGGTGGTAGGGTGGGTTGTTGGGTTAAGGTTTTGTGGCTTGCTCAAGGTGCATCGTTTTCAGATCTGTAGGTCGCCGCCAGGCAGGCGTGATTCGGTGCAACCTGTACAACTTGGTGAGCACCGTGTGCGGGTGTGGCTCCGGGTGCACGGAACGTCGGAAACTGCATGAGAACACGCTCTGGTGTCTTAGCTAGGCGTCATTATTCGGTTGTCAGGTTGGCGTCTTCCTCTGCCACGGGACGTGCGTGCACCCCTGGCCCCTTGGTCACTAGCGTGCAAGGGAGCTCAGCATCATACTAGCGTGTAAGGGAGCTGCATGTAGCTACCCATTCACTGGCGCGAATCAAGGCGCATGCCTTGCCCGTTGTGGTCGGTTGCCCCTCGGGCGCCCACCCACGACGGCGGTGTGACACCGCCGTCGTGGGTGGGCGCCATTATTTGTGCATTACTGTTGGCTCCTAGCGCCTGAGCGGCACTCCTGTGTGTCATCCTCACCTTGTTCTTCGCGATGGTGTCCGCGCGCCACGTGAACACGTAGAGCACGTAGCAGCACATGTAGCTAGCTAGGCCTCAGTATCTAGGCCTCTGTAGCTAGGCGCCATAACTCCGGTGTCTTCTCCCCACCTTCTTCGCGATGTTGCCCGCGCACCACGTGAACGCGTAGAGCGCATAGCAGCACATGCGGTTCCTAGCTAGGCCAATCATTATTACCGTCCATATCAATTGCCTTCGCGGGGGGGGGGGGGGCGAAATAATAATTGTTTAATCCAATTGCGGGCCTTGAATGAATTGTTTATTCAGCCGCGGGGCCTTTGAACATTTATTTCGCTGGACTGCGCATGGTCACATCGCCTGTTCTGGTCCTTCTGATGCTTGAACGCTCCTGAAAAAAATACAGCGTGTTACAACAGCTCTAACAGCCCCAATGGCACCTCTCATCTAGGTCAACATTGTCAATATGCACAGGTGTGTGGGGGTGGAGGGCTGTACAAAACACGCGGCGCGCGTGCGCTGTGAGACTAGTGGCAGTCAGCAGGCTACTTAGAGGCAGTGCCAGTGCTCCAGAGCACTACTCAGTGTCAGAGGCAGAGCTGTGTTCAGGAGTTTGGGCTCTCATATGTGTGTGTGTGGGGGGGGGGAGATGTTGCAGATGTTGCATGGGCGCATGGCACATTCTGCATGGGGAGCGAGGGCATGCGTGCATACCACAGGTTGCACTAGTAGGGCTCATCATCGTGGCAAGGACGACGTGTTGTGGCTGGAATGGACGCTTTGCGTAGGTTTTGAAGCCGATCGGAACCGAGCCGAGCCGATTGGAGCCGATCGGCTCCACTGCCGGAGATCAAAACCCCTACTGCGGGGGGGTCCGACGAGTTATTTTCGGCTATTGCGCACATCTTCGCGGGGGGGGGGGGGTCAAAACGATAGTTATATGCAAAGGCAAACCGCACGTACGGTATGTCGTTCCGTTGCCAGATCGGTGCCATTCTCACCTTCTTCTTCGCAATGTTATCCGCGCGCCACGTGAACACGTAGAGCGCGTAGCAGCACATGAAGATCCCGAGCGGCAGCAGCATGAGCGAAATGAGCTCGACGAGGTGGCGCGCGACGGTGGCGCCGGTCTGTGGGGGTGAGGACACATGGGGTGAGTGGGTGGGTGAGAACGAAGTGTCCAGCGCCAGACGCGAAACCAAGCAGCTCCCCTCCCCTCTCTCTCACTGTCTCTGCCCCTCTCCTGTTTTCTCTTCCTTTTTCTCCTCTCTCCTCTGTCCTCCCCGCTTATCTTGTCCGGCGCGCCAGACGCAAAGCCAAGCAGCGCCTCCGAGATCGAGCCGAACGTGATGGCCCCTCCCCTCCCCTCCCCCCTCTTAACACTGTCTCCCTTCCTTCCTCATGCTCTTCCTCTCTCACCTTGCCCGGCGCGCCAGACGCAAATCCGAGCAGCGCCCCTCCTCTCCCCTCTCTTGCTACATGTTCCTCTCTTCCTCTCTCTATCCTCCCTCTCGCCGTGTCCGGCGCGCCAGACGCAAAGCCAAGTGGTTCAAAGCCAAGCAGCGCCCCTCCCCTTCCCTATCCCTTGCTCTCTGTCTTGCTCTCTCACCTTATCCGGCGTGCCAGACGCAAATCCGAGCAGCGCCTCCGAGATCGAGCCGACCGTGATGGCCCCTTCCCTCCCCCCCCCCCCCCTCCCCTCCTCGTCCCCCCTCTAACACTGTCTCCCTTTCTCCCTTCCTCACTCTCGTCCTCTCTCACCTTGTCCGGCGTGCCAGACGCAAAACCAGCTCCCATTCCCTCTCTTTCTGTCTCTGTCTCTGCCTCTCTCTCCTCTTCCTCATCCTTGTTCTCCTCTCTCCTCCCCCCTTACCTTGTCTGGCGCACCAGACGCAAATCCGAGCAGCGCCGCCGAGATCGAGCCGACCGTGATGGCCATGTGCAGCCACGCGAGGAACGTGCGCTCGTTCGCGAAAAACGTCTTGGGCTCGATCTTCATGAGCGTCGTAGTCGACAGCTTGCGCGGCGCGAGGCCGATTGCCTGCAGCGCAACAGGGAGATGACGTGTTAAATGGAGACTTGGGTCGGTTCTGGAGGTCTGGTGCATTGGATAGGTGCGTCGGTTTGGTTCATTGAGCTTGGTTCATGGGCGTGGTGGCTGAAAGGTTGCGCGGCGCGAGGCCGATTGCCTGAAGCAGGGCAGGGCGGTGACATGTGACATGGGGTCTCGGGTCGTTTTTTGCCAGCTGAATGTGACGGTGGGCGATCCAGCACACCGGCTCCGACCAATGAAATGGATCCAGTCCCCTCCGACTCGTTGACCCCGACGGCATCGGCCTGCTGCTGAATTCCCCCCCCCCCCCCCCCCCGACTCCCACCAACACACGCACGCATATACATGCATAAAGTAAGCCACGAGGCCTCGGCGCGCCTCGGCCCTCATTCAGCATCCAGCCTGCTAACAAGCGCACCTTCATAAGCCACGACGGCTCTTCGCTGCCGCGCGCGGCGGCTTGCTGCGACAGCCCAAAGCCGCGGCGCCCGTCTGGGTCTGGCATCAGCTTCAACGTGGGCTCCGACCCGAGCAGCGGGTGCGTGAGCTCGTCCAGCTCCGTCTGTACGGGGTTTAGGGTGGGGGCGTGGGGTGGGGTTGGGGTGGTGTTAGGTGTTGGGGTTGGGGTTAGGGTTTAGAAGGGTTAGGAAGGGCAAGGTGGTGGGGAGGTGGTCGGAAGGTGGCTGCGTGAGCTCGTCCAGCTCGGATTGCGCGGGGGAAGGTGGCGGGAAGGTGGTCGGAAGGTGGCGGGAAGGTGACGGGCAGATGGCAGGAGGGTATTTGGAGGGTGGCAGGAATGTGGTGGGAAGGTGGGGTAGTGTGAAACGCACACACATAGCAGGGTGTGATACACACACACACACACACACACACAGACACACTGAGCCTTGCTGAGACAGCACCCCCCACCTGCGCGTGCGCGCGCTTGGCCGTCTGGCGCACGCGCGGCATCGCCGCGTTTGACGCAGACGCGCCCTCGGCCGCAGCGGCCGCGGCGGCCGCGGCGCTCGCCGCGTGCTCGTCGTCAGGCAGTGGCGCAGACGCGAGCATCGAGGGACGCACGGACTCGTCGTCGACCCAGTAGGGCACCGCGCGGACCTGCGTGCGAAGTGTGGGGAAATGGGCGGGGATGGGTGGGTAGGTGGGGATGGGATAACAATAACAACAACAACAACAACATACATACATACATACATACAGCAACAACACGAGCAACATGCAGCAACAACCACATCACACACACACACCATGACCTGGAACGCCGTCAGCGTGCCCCCCCCCCCCCCCGCATGCATACACACACACACACACACACACACACACACACCCAAACCCCTGCCCCTACAAACACACGCACCATGTCAGGGAACAGCGTCGCCGTGCCATGGATGAACTTAGAGAACTTGTGCACCTCGCACAGGTAGCCCGAGTCGAGCAGCTCCTGCACCCACGCGGGCGAGTGCTGGCCCTCGACGAGCGACAGCTTCACCTGTGCGTGTGTGTGCGTGTGTGTGTGCGTTCGTGTGTGTACGTGCGTGTGTCTGTATGTATGTGTGATCATGAAGAGCACAGTCGAGCAGCTCCTGCACCCACGCGGTCGAGTTCTGGCCCTCGACGAGCGACAGCTTCACCTGTGCGTGTGTGTGCGTGTGTGTTTGTGCATGCGTGTGCGTGTGTGTTCATTCACAGCACAGGCAGCCCGAGTGAGAGAGCAGCTCCTGCACCCACGCGGGCAAGTGCTGGCCCTCGACGAGCGACAGCTTCACCTGTGCGTGTGTGTGCGTGTGTGTGTGTGCGTTCGTGTGTGTACGTGCGTGTGTCTGTATGTATGTGTGATCATGAAGAGCACAGTCGAGCAGCTCCTGCACCCACGCGGTCGAGTTCTGGCCCTCGACGAGCGACAGCTTCACCTGTGCGTGTGTGTGCGTGTGTGTTTGTGCATGCGTGTGCGTGTGTGTTCATTCACAGCACAGGCAGCCCGAGTGAGAGAGCAGCTCCTGCACCCACGCGGGCAAGTGCTGGCCCTCGACGAGCGACAGCTTCACCTGAGCGTGTGTGTGCGTGTGTGTGTGCGTTCGTGTGTGTGTGCGTGCGTGTGTCTGTATGTATGTGTGATCATTAAGAGTACAGTCGAGCAGCTCCTGCACCCACGCGGGCGAGTGCTGGCCCTCGACGAGCGACAGCTTCACCTGTGTGTCGAAAGGGGGGGCTCATTCAGTGCGGCGAGGAGAAGGGGAGGGGGAGGGGGGGGCTCTATCAGAGCTCAGAACAGAAGCTCCGGCTTGCTCAGTGCACCCACGCGGCTTAGTGCTCGACGAGCGACAGCTTGACCTGTGCATCGAGGGGGGGGGGGGGCTCATTCAGTTCGGCCAGGAGAAGGGGGGGGGCTCATTCAGTGCAGCAAGGGGGGGTGAGCGGGTGAGTGGCGTCACAAGACGGTGACATCTGCCATCATCATCACTCCAGTCGGCACAACCCGCGTGAATATAGCGAGATGCATGCGCGTGTCCTACATGCGTGCATGCGTATGTCCTTCATAACATAGGGGTGTGAGATGCATGCGCATGCCCTTCGTCACATACGTGCGTGCGTACATGCGTGCATGCGTATGTCCTTCATAACAGGAGTGTGAGATGCATGCGCATGTCCTACCTGCGTGCAAGCGTACGTGTCCTACATACAGGAGTTGGAACCCCCGACCACCACCCACCTCGAGGATCGCGTGCGGGAAGCGCGTGATCTCAGTGCGGTGCATCGGCAGCGCGGGGTCGCGGTACCAGCGGCCCGTCGCCGCGCACGTGGGGCCGTCCTCGGGGTTCTCCTGCGTGCGTGCGTGTGTAGTTGATTTTACAGTCCGTCGGACAACGTTCATGGTGCACAAAATTGTGTGTGTGTGGGCGTGCGTGTGTGTGTGTGTGTGTGTGTGTGTGTGTGTGTGAGTGTGTGTGTGTGTGTGTGTGTCACACCCTGCTATGTGTGACCGCACCTTGATCATGCACATGTTGGTGTCGAGCGAGATGCGCACGGTCGAGTCGAACGGGATCTGGAACGCGGTGCGCATGTACTGCGTGCGAATCATCGGGCGCAGCTGCTTCGCGTCGACCGCGTTGAAGATCTCGGTGAAGAGCTCGGTGAACTTGTTGCGCTCGTTGTCACCGACGACCTTGCCCTTGGCCGCCGCCTGTGCGGTGTGTGTGTGTGTGTGTGCGTGGGTGTGTGCATGGGTGTGTGCATGGGTGTGCATGGGTGTAGGTGCATGGGTGGGGGCATGGGTGGGTGCAGAGCAGCTTGTGGCACGGTGAGTAGTTAGTAGGTCGTAGGGAGGCAGTCGCTTGTTTGTCGACGACCTTGCCATTGGCCGTCGCCTGCGCATGTGTGTGTGCATGGGTGTATGTGTGTGTGCATGGGTGTGTGCATGGGTGTGTGAGCAGTTTGACCGCGTTGAAGAGCTCGGTGAAGAGCTCGGTGAACTTGTTGCGCTCGTTGTCGCCGACCACATTGCCCTTGGCCGCCGCCTGCGCATGGGTGTGTGCATGGGGGTGTGCGTGGGTATGTGCATGGGTGTGCGCGTGTGTGTGCATATGGGTGTGTGCATGGGTGCAGTAGCTTGTGGCGTTGGGTGGTAAAGAGCTCGGTTGCGCTCGTTGTCGCCGACGACCTTGCCCTTGGCCGCCGCCTGTGCATGTGTGCGGTGCGTGCATGTGTGTGTGATCGTGGGTGTGTGCATGGGTGTGTGTGCATGGGTGTGAGCAGGTCGACCGCGTTGGAGATCTCGGTGAAGAGCTCGGTGAACTTGTTGCGCTCGTTGTCGCCGACGACCTTGCCCTTGGCCGCCGCCTGTGCGGTGTGTGTGAGTGTGTGGGTGTGTGCGTGGGTGTGTGTGCATGGGTGTGTGTGCATGGGTGTGTGCATGGGCGTGCGCATGGGTGTGTGCATGGGTGTGTGCATGGGCGCGGCAGTCTGTGGCGTTGTTAGTTACTTGTAGGTCTTTGGGAGGCAGTCGCTTGTTTGCCGACGACTTTGCCTTTGGCCGCCGCCCACGCATGGGTGTGTGCATGGGTGCTGGCAAGGCCTGGGTTTCCACACCCTCCACGCGCACCTCTCTTGAGTCCGAAAACACAGAGTCGTATGACACCTAGCGTTACCGCAGAAGACAAAACAAGACGCTCCTCGCCGCAATCATGTCCGCCAACGCTCCAGTGCCTGCTCCAGCGAGTGCTCGCCGTCCAGGAAGACCCTAGTCAAGGATCCAGACTAACCAGGGCTTGGGGTTCAGGGTTCAGACCCTTACTTGGTTAGGGGTTTATGGATTACGATTTAGGGACCTGCAAGTACCCAATCACGCGGGCGCACTCACCGCCGCGTCCATGTCGGCCAGAGCCTGCTCCAGGGAGACCCTCGTTCAGGGTTCACTGGGGTTTGGACCCTAGTTACCTATATCAGGGCTCTAGAACCTAGTTACAGCAAGGGAAACAAACACTCACCGCCGCGTCCATGTCGGCCAGCACCTGCTGCAGCGAGTACTCGCAGTCCCGTTCCTCCCCTCCCTCCCCTTTTCCTTCCACCCTCCTGCTCCTCCGTCCCTCCCTCTTCCTTCTTTCATTCCTCGACTCCTCTCCTACAGATGGACGATTACTCCAGCAGAAGACGAGCACTCACCGCCGCGTCCATGTCGGCGAGCGCCTGCTCCAGCGAGTACTTGCCGTCAAGGAACGGGACGATCTTGTCCTCGGGCAGCGTGATGCGCTCCTGCATGGATATGGTTTAGGGTTAAGGGGGTAAAGTAAGAGTTAAGGGTACAATTTAGTTGACAACCCCGTGAGGGTATAGGGTACAATAATAGGGTGCATAGAGTGAGGGGGTGAAGGGGTACAGTAATAGGGTGCATAGGGTAAGGGGGTGTAGGTTGCAGGGTGGTAATGCAAAATGGGCAGCAGTGGTGAAAAAGAAACCAAGAATGACCTGTTAACCCCCGCAACACAGGAGGGAACATGCCGGATTGCCCCCGCAGGAGGCGTGTAATTTTTTGCGGAAAAGTGTGAAAACGTCAAATTTCACACCTTTCGGAGCAAAATTCCGGCGATTGGCCCCCACACGGCGAATTGTGTGTGTGAAAATTGGCTGAGTTCAAAGTGCGGGCCGTGGTGACCCCGCAGACGCCCCCCCTCGCCGGCATCGCCTAACAGTATGCATGTGCGTAGAGATTGCGCTGCTTGAGGGCGGTGCAGAGGGTGTGAGGCCTCCAGGGTACCCATGCAACTACATCGCGTGCTCCGTGGAGGCCATCGCGTCCCCTGAGGGCGAGCATGCAGCATCCAAATGATCCCTAGACCGCGCCGCTGCGCTCGTGAGGGAGGCTAAATGGCTCCACCAGCCTCCCCAAATGTCCGGGCAGCACATGGTATTTTGGTATAAGCCGGCCCCACCTTGACACTCTCCTCGCCCTTCCACGACTCGCGGTCAAGGGGGACAGTAGGAGGACTCTAGATAGGACATTGGTATAAGCCGGCCGCACCTTGACGCTCTCCTCGCCCTTCCACGACTCGCGGTGCGTCTTGCGCTCCATGAACGCGTACGACGGGGGCTGCGAGCCGTACCTGCGGACGCGTGTGTGCGTGAGTGTGTGTGCGTGTGCATGTGTGCGTCTTGCACTCCATGAACGCGTACGACGGGGGCTGCGAGCTGTACCTTCGGACGCGTGTGTGAGTGAGTGTGTGTGTGTGTGTGTGTGTGTATTTGTGTGTGTGTGCGGATGTGTGTGTGCGTCTTGCGCTCCATAAACACGGTCGACGGGGGCTGCAAGCCGTACCTGCGGACGCGTGTGTGAATGTGTGTGTGCGTGTGTCTAGGTCTGCCGTGCAGAGTTCTCTGTAACGATATCTCTCTCTGTGTGTGTGTGTGTGTGCGGATGTGTGTGTGCGTCTTGCGCTCCATGATCGCGGTCGACGGGGGCTGCGAGCCGTGCCTGCGGACGCGTATGTTTGAGTGTGTGTGTGCGTGTGTGTGTGTGTGTGTGTGCGTCTTGCGCTCCATGAACGCGTACGGCGGGGGCTGCGAGCCGTACCTGCGGACGCGTGTGTGAGTGTGTGTGTGTGTGTGTGCGTGCGTGTGCGTCTTGCGCTCCATAAATACGGTCGACAGTCGACGGGGGCTGCGAGCCGTACCTGGACGGCTGGACGTGTGTGTGGGTGGGGGGATGGGGGGCAGCGCGAGTACAGGCAGTGCCGGCGCATGCGGCTCACGCTCGTGCACTGATTGGTTGAGTGGGTAGGTAGGTGGGTGGGTGCGTGCGGCGTGCTCCACTCGTCGCGAATGCATGTGCCCACTGCCCCCCCCCCCAAACACACACACACACACACACACACACACACACACGTGTGCGCGCACACGCGCGCGCACAAACGCACACGCACCAGCGGATGCGCAGCGCGAGCGCCCCCGGCTTCTTGTCCAGGCGCCCGTGGTACAACTCCGCGGACGCGTTGTCGAGGTAGACCGAGTTCAGCAGCTGCGCGTCGCCGGTGAAGTGCTTGGTGTCGTGCTGGAACACGGGCAGGTGCTGCAGCACGTGGTGCTTCACCGTCGACACGTCCTCGTTGCGCACCCAGTACTTGGTCGTCGAGCGCACAAAGCCCTGCGAGGGTTGCATGGGCGCATGGGCGCATGGGGGTTGGCAGAGGCATGAGTGAGGTGCTTGACCGTCGACGCGTCCTCGTTGCGCACCCAGTACTTGGTCGTCGAGCGTACAAAGCCCTGCGAGGGTTGCATGGGTGCATGGATGGTTGGCAGAAGCACTCGTGAGATGCCTGTGAGTTCATGTGTGTGGGAAGTCCTGTTGTTATCGTTGCGCACCCTTGGTTGTACTTGGTCGTCGAGCGCACAAAGCTCTGCATGGGTTGCATGGGTGGGTGGGTGCATGGGGGAAGGGCAGCAGCACGCGTGAGGTCGACGTGGGCCAACATGTGTGTGGGAAGTCCTGTTGTTGTCGCTGCGCACCCAGAACTTGGTCGTGGAGCGCACAAACCCTTGCATGGCATGGGCGCAGGGTGGTGGTGTCAGTGTGCATGCGGGTTGTTGGCATGGGCGCATGGGGGTTGGCAGAAGCATGCCTGAGATGCATGTGGGTGTGGGTATCTTGATGGGTAGGGGAAGTTTTTTTTTTTTGCTGTTGCTGCTGCTGCTGCTGTTGTTGTTGTTGTTGTTGTTATTGTGATTGTTACTAGTTCAGTGCCCAAGGGCCTCCGGCCCTTGTTTAAACCCTGAGCAAGTAATGGCCGAGACCCCACCCAGACCCAGACCAACACCCAAGACCCGAGACCCGAGACCCAGGACCCAAGACCCAAGACCCAAGACCCAAGACCCAAGACCCAGACCCCAGACCCCGACTCAGACTGTGAGAGGCCCCGAAAGTTGTTGCACCACCCGCCCCATGCGCCCCATGCACGCGTCCCATGCATGCGTCCCATGCACAGCCCCATGCATGCGTCCCATGCATGCGTCCCATGCATGCGCCCCATGCATGCGTCCCATGCACAGCACCACTACCACCCAAAACTGCATGCAATCGACAGTGCTGGTCATGAGCTTAACAATGCAAGCCGAATCATCGTCCGATTCCGTGCTGTATTCGGGGAGTAGTGTTGCCGTTTGTTGCGTGTTGAGTCTAAGGAGTGACCCATTTGCTACGTTTTCGTGTGGGTGAAGACGAACGCAGAAGTAACGTCAGGGCTCCATCACGCTGAATGGTGGTGATCGCAGGGCCAAGTGGGGTGAGGAGCGTGGAAAGGTGAAAATTTGAAATCGGGAACTCTACGATGGGCGGCACCGTATTTCTCTCATGCTGCACGCACCGCCGTGATTCGTGCGTTTGATTGGCACGCGCGGATTGGGGGGGGCACGCCACCGCGTCCCGCACGAATTTGAAATCCCCGCCTCTCAGCTGAGCTTCAGCCCTCGCCGAAAGCTTCAAGTTCATGAGCGCTATTTATCACTGATGCACTCTTCATGACACGCTCTCTCGTTTTTTTTTTGTGCACCGACAGACGGACAGAAACATCACAATTTCCTTAATTATGTGGATTGTTGTTGTTGTTGCTGTCGTCGTCGTCGTCGATGTTCTCCACCTAGAAGGGAGTCTTTGCTGGGAAGCCAATACTACTGTGACAGTTACAGTTACTCAGTCTGACACCCTGACCACCTGCGCCGAGTCCAGTCATTTTGTTTTGAGCTCCTGGGAGCCATTTGTAGCCATTTGGCTACTGACAATCCCATCAGATAGAGCTCAAACAACCATGTTGCTTGGTCTGATGATCCCATCAGAATGAGCTCGTCAAGAGCTTGAAAATGACCTATACTTGATGGTCAACGGTCACCGCTGAGGCAGCGGTCAAGGCGGTCAATGGGACGTTGATCCGCGCGCCGGCTCCCAGAAAAAAAGAAAAAAACTGAAAACAAAATCACTGGCCGAGTCGTCGGTCTTGGCGCCCAAATCGTTCCCGCGCAGCTTGGAGTACACGTTGGAGAGCGACACGAGCAGGTCTGAGAAACGCTACTGGTACTCATGCCCTCCACCCTCTACCCACCTGCGCCGAGTCGTCATTCTTGGTACCCGACTCGTCCCCACGCAGCTTGCAGTACATGTTGGAGAGCGACACGAGCAGGTCCGAGAAGTATTACTGGTACCATGCCCTGCACCCTCTACCCACCTGCGCCGAGATCGTCGTTCTTAGTGCTCTACCTGATGTCCTCAATCCGTAACTGATGTCATCAAACCCTAAAACCCACTCCACCAAACCAAGAAGAAGCTTTCAAAAGAAGCAGCTTTGTGAGAAGTGTGCGGCCCTCCTTTGCCCTTATGAGAGGCCCTCCGTCGCCCAAATGCCCTCGAAGAGAGGCCTGCCCACCTGCGCCGAGTCGTCGTTCTTGGTGCCCGACTCGTCACCGCGCAGCTTGGAGTAGACGTTGGAGAGCGACACGAGCAGGTCCGAGTAGTTGCCCTGCACCCACGGCTGCTGGTGCAGGTGCGCGACGTAGAACTGGCGGCACGGCGCGTGCGGGAGCGCCTTATCGTGCTTCTGCGCAGCGGGAAGGCGGGGAGGGGGTGGGGGAGAGGGGCACGGATGCTGGCAAAGCTACTGGTGCAGGTGTGACGTAGAACTGGCGGCACGGCGCGTGCGGGGGCGCCTTGTCGTGCTTCTGTGCAGCGGGGAGGGAAGGGGAGGAGAGGGGCACGGATGTTGGCGGGCTATTGGCACAGCTTTGGGGGAGAGGGAGGCGCCAGCGGCCACGAAGGGTGTGTGGATTCAAGCATGTCTCGCACAGTGCCCATGCGGACGCCCCTCCCCCCCCTCCCGGCTCCGCAGCTCGCCTTCAGGATCTTGTGCACGCCCATGTAGTTAAGGTTGACGTACTTCTCGAGCTGCAGGAAGTCGTCGCCAATGCGCTGCGCCTCCTTTGTCAGCGCGTCCTGTGGGGTGGTTGGTCGGCGCAACTCTCTCAAGTGGGGTCGAACGATTCGACTTGCTCTGGTTGGGCGTGCGCGCACGTAGGCTCGCGGGCAAACAGACCAGACCGACCGACCTTGGCCGCCTGGTTCTCATTTTCGAAGTTGGCCGTCCGTGCGATGAGCTTCTGCAGGTCAGCGCGCAGCTTTGCCACCAGGAGCTCCGTGAACTTGGCAACCTTCTCGACCTGTGTGCATGTGCATGAGGTCCGGTGTGTGGCGGTTAGCTGCCAGCAGTCGGCGGTCGGCGGTTGGCTTCAATGGGGGAGGGGCGGTCAGCGGCCGTCGAGCTCGGTGTGTGGCGGTTAGCTGCTAGCAGTCGGCGGTCGGCGGTGGGCTTCAAGGGGGGAGGGGCAGTCGAGCTCGGTATCCGTCCATCGGTTTATCTGACAGCGTATCCGTCTCTGTCTGCCTGCCTGCCTGCCTGCCTGCCTGTCTGTCTGTCTGTCTGTCTGTCTGTCTGTCTGTCTTCCTGCCTGCTCTGCATGGGGAGCGTGGACGACGACAATTCACGCATGCGGCACTCCATGCACGCGCGCAGCACCCCATGCTTCCTGCCCCATGACCTCCTCTCCCTCCAAGTACTCACGTCCTGCTCCAGCTTGGTGAAGAAGCGCTCCTCGACCGAGTCCTTTGAGTTCTTGTAGCGCTGGACGGTGAGCGAGGTGGTGCGCGGGGAGAACGACGTCTCACCGTTGCCCCCCTCGACGTCGATCGCCTGCGCCTTGATCAGGTCCTTGAGCGCCTTGTAATCGATGTAGTGCTCCTGCGGATGGTGGTGGTGGCGCGTGCATGAGCACGTGCATGGGTGCATGCATGGCAGTATTGCTTTCTCTTTCTGCGTATCTACGTAGTCAAGGGATGCCACTCACGCTCCATTCCGGTCGCCTCTTTGTCTCAATGTACTTGCCGTACTTCATGGCTGATGCGCTGCGAGCAAAGGGAGGGAAGGTTGCAAGGGTTGCGTGGGTCGCTTAGCTCGCGTGGAGCGATGCCCCCTTGATCCCGCAACGCTCGCAGTCGCAGACGCTGAGTGCAATTAGTAGCGCTTGCTGTGGTGGTAGTGGGGGCGCGTGTGTCTCTGGGTGGGCGAGGTGGGCTGTGCTGCACTGACACTGATGTCCCGCATCCCATGCTTGCGGTTGATGGGAACAATGCATGGTAACTCTTGCGACAGAGTTGCCACCGATGCGCGTGCGCGTGCGCGTGCGCGTCATCCCAAGCATGCGGTCAATGGGAAGTTAGGCTGCGATTCAGGCGGGTCGCCAACCAGCGCCTGCACCTCACCTGGACCCCAGCAAGAGCCGACCCAAACTGGACCAGACTGACGCGGCGGCGCTGTGCAGCAAAAAGATGCGCACAAATCTGGTGTGGGACAAGCCCGATGTTGTTTCTTGCACCTGTCCGTAACCCTACAACCCACTGGTTGCCAAGGTGCGGCATGGTGGGGGGAGGGGCAGGGGGGCGATTGTTTGATTGGTGTTCGATGCAGCCCACTGATTAGCCCACCCTCTCCACTGCCGCACATGCACAGGCTCCACGGGACGCGACAGTGTGCCAATCGCTCACGATGTCTCAAGAGCTCCGTCGCACCGATGCCAAGGCCTACTTTGCCAACGAGCGCACATTCCTGCACTGGATGTCGACCTCGGTCACCATTGGGTCCATCGCGGCTGCGCTGTCGGGCGTGGCGGGGCACGCACACCGGAACTGGTGAGGCCCCACGCCACGCCCACGCCCCGTCTGCCACACCACAGCGCATGGGGCCTTGCAAGCGCACGGTTGTTGGACCGCAGCGCGCGCAACACTAGTGGTGGGGGGAGGGGGCGTGCATGCATGCAAGGGAGCCATGTACGCAAGCCGCACAGCGGAGACTGGCTCGCCGCGGCCAGTGCAAGCATGCATGGGGTGGAAACATGCGCATGCATGGGGTGGAAGTGGAACCTGGAGGGGAGTCGTGACATAAGTGGGGTCAGGCGCTGCCGGGGTGCTGGCACACGCACAAGGGTGCACGCTTCACCGCCTGCTGCCGCGCCAGCTTCTCCGCCTGCTGCCGCTGCGCAATTCTCCATGTGCAGTGCCATGATGTGCTGCGTGCTGCGCTGCTGCAGGGGCGATGACTACACAGAGCGCGCGGTGCTCACGCGCGTGCTGTCGCTCGTGATGCTACTCGTGTCGATCATCATGGCGCTGTGGGGGGGCTACAACTTCCAGAAGCGGGCGGTGTACCTCGAGTGAGTGCATGCTGGACATGCTGAAGTGCATTGCCGCCGGGCCCAACCCAACGCGTGCGCATGCGTCTTTTAACACACACACACACACACACACATACACACCTCTCGCGCACACGCACGCGCACGCACACACACACACACCACTCACATTTACACGCATCTCCCCCTATCCACAGTGCCAAGATGGACGGGCCGTACGACTCTCGCGCGCTCCCAATCCTGCTTACGACTGTTATGATGCTGAGCATGTCGATCGTGTTTGGCGGCGCGATCATCAGGCTCTACGAGCCAGCGACGCCCTGATTGCATCAGTCATTGCGCGCAACTTCTAGGAGGACGCAGCGCAGCGGTTGCCAACAAGGGCAGCACGAGACCACCGCGCGTTCGTCGCATTCGCCGGCTCGTTTTTATTAGAGCTCCCACCATACACCCACCCACCCCCGCGATAGCGGAATTGCGATTTGTTTAGTTCGCGTGGCGCCAGCCGCCGTACCGTTGGTGACGCCCCTCCCTGCATGGTGGCTGGCAGTAGAATAAAGCGTTCTTTTTTGTAAGCAGTTGTTTCTGAGTTGTTTCCCTGGCCCTTTGCAATGCGGTGGCTGGCAGCGGACCCCCACTCACCCACATGCGTGCTGCCTTGGCAAACTCCAGCAAAACTCCACTCTCCAGTAGCTCGAGGAAGAGACCGCCTACAGCGCGGTGGACAGGCCAACAGCACTGGGGCTATTGTTACAGTGTTTACATGTTTGCGCCTAGAGGCCCCCGGGGCGTGAGTTACGGCCTACACGTCTAGGGAGACTACACGTCTAGGGGAGCTCTACTAGTGGCCCACGCTCTTTACAGAGTTGGGGTTCCATACTACCAACAGCCAGCCATCTCAGTGAGGTGCTCGGGCCATACGCGTTGAGCACGGTCTTATACGCCTTTAGAGGTGTCCCTGACTGCAACATCCATCATCAGTGGAGGGCGTAGGGCACGCAGCGCGCCAGCCTACCAGGACCGCCCTTGGGCCGCAGAGGCCGACAGCCCTGGGGCTGCTGAGCTCATCTGGTGGGCGCGGTGCGGTGGTCTCTTTGCGTGCAACACTGCAGTCTCTTGAGGAATAGGGACTCATGCCCAAGCAGCCACATTACACGTCCGAGCCCCGGTCAAGTTGGAGGTCAGTCTCAATTGCGGTCCCGTCTTCAACTCATGTTCAACTCATGTCATGTCACGTCCTGTTGTCCAGAACACAACCATGTTATTCCTGTTTGCAGTCGTGTTTTTCATATTCAGCAAGGTTCAACAGGCATACAGCCCCCACCCCACCCCCCCGGATGCACACGTCGAATTCGATGCTCTTCAGCTGCGTCACATACGACTACAATCCATGATGCGGCTTCCGCCTAGTCCTTGAGCTGGCGTGCCTCCTGGCAGATCGCGCAGTGGCCGCAGAAGCAGTGCACGCAGCAGTCGCCGCACGGCTCCGGCTGTGTACATGCAGAGGTGGGGAGGGGGGGGGGAGGGTCAAGAGCAGCGGTCGCAGCAGCAGTGCACAAGGCAGTCTGGGCACGGCTGTGCACATGCAGAGGGGGAGTGGAGAGGGCATGGTGCTCGGAGTCGAGGTGGTGCTGGGCACGGCTGTGCACATGCAGAGGGGGAGTGGAGAGGGCATGGTGCTCGGAGGTGGTTCTCCGAGGTGGTGCTCGGAGGGAGGGGGGAGGGAGGGGGGAGGGCACGGATCAAGCTGGCACATGCAAGGCTGCAGCAGTGCACGCAGCAGTCTGGGCATGGCGGTGCACATGCAGAGGGGGAGAGGGGGGAGGTCATAGTGCTTGGAGGTGGTTCTCCGAGGTGGTGCTCGGAGGGAGGGGGAGGGGGAGGGAGGGGGCGGAGGGAGAGGAGGGGAGAGGGGGGCCTGCGGGTGGGGCTGCTGAGGGGCCAAGGCGTAGGCTGGCGCGCTGCGTGGCCTTGCGGGCTCTCCTAGTAGAGCCCCCCCCTAGACGTGAAGTCTAGGCCTTTACTCACGCCCCGCAGTCCTCCGGTCGCGCACATGTAAAACCTGTGAAACCTGCTGAGGGGCCACGGCGTCACAAACAAGTGTGAATTCACCCCCACGTAAACAAATTACTACTTGTCGCGGATCTACCTGCGCCCCTGACCTCCCTCCCTTCTCCCATCCCATCTCCTCGTCCCTCCCCACAGTCTCCCACACCCCTCCTCCATGTTCCCGTACTTCTCGCGAATCTGCCTGCGCCCCCCCCCTCCTTCCCTCCCCTCCCCCCCCCCCCCCCCCCCCCCCCCCCCCCATCTCTCCTATCTCCCCTCCTCCCCTCCCCTCTCTCCACAGTCTCCCCACCCCACCTACATGATGTCGTGCTACACACCAGTGTTTCCGTTAGCCCCCTCGCAAACCCGTAAAGTACTTTTGCGGGGTGAGATTGGCCGACTCCGGCCGGCGGTGCGGTGTGAGATTGCGCGAATTTCGACCCGACAAGTGTGAAAACCTCAACCCCTTTCCCTAAACCCTCAACCCTCCCTCAAACCTCCCTAAACCCTCAACCCTCCCAAACTCCTCCCACAAATCCTCTTTAGAGACTCTAAACCCGGACACCTGAACCCTAAAAACTACCCTAAACCCTCAACCCTCCCTAAAACCTAAACCTCACCCTAAACCTCAACAACAACAATGCATTGCTGTCACTACGTGGGTGGTTTAGGACGGATCTTGGGGCCTAGTGCCCTGTCTAGACCCAGTGCGTGCGCGCATGTGTGTGTGGGGGTACCCCTCACCCCTACCAGGTAACCATCCAGTTCCCCACTGAAACTGAGTTTAAGGTGTCGGGCGCTAGCGCCTACACAGGTCTTGTACATCATAACTGGTGTCACACAGACTGTAATATCCATCATCGCCCTAACCCCTAAACCCCACCTCCATAATGGCATACTACACACGGATAAGCCTGCGCGTCTCCCCCCGTCCCCATCTCTTCCTTCTCCCGCCTCCCGTTCCACTCCCAGTTACCACCTCTCCGCTCACACACCCTTCCCTAAATCATAAACCCTAAGCCCCAAACCCTAAACCCTAAACCCATCCTAAACCTTACGCCCTCAACCTACCTACCTAACCTACCCACCTACCTAAACCTGTCCTAAACCCTAAACCCTAAACTCTAAAGCCTCACCCTAAACCTTACTCTAAACCTCACTCTAAACCTCACCCTAAACCTCACCCTGAACCCTAGTCCCTTTACCTTAACCCCTTAACCCCACCTCCATGATGCCGTACTTCTCGCGAAAACCCGAAACCCAAAACCCTCAACCTACCCTAAAACCTAAACCAAAACCTTAACCCTGAACCCCACCTCCATGATGCCATACTTCTCGCGAATACCCACAAACCAAAACCCCCAACCTACCTACCTAAACCCTTACCCTAAACCCCACCTCCATTATACCGTACTTCTTGCAAAAACGCCAAACCCTTAACCCTAAACCTACCCTAAAACCTGAACCAAACCTTAACCCTGAACCCCACCTCCATGATGCCGTACTTGTCGCGGATCTGCCTCCGCGTCTTGTTCGCGAAGAAGCACGGTGCGCACGGCGTGAGGCAGAACCACAGGAAGCAGTGTAGCAGAAACCCGTCCTGTGAACGAGGGCGAAAAATGTGGGGGAGGGGGGGGGGGGGGTAAGAGCCGCGCACGTGCGTGTCAACGAATCGGATCTGCCTGCGCGTTTTGGTCACAAAGAAGCACGGCGCGCACGGCGACAGGCAGAACCACAGGAAGCAGTGCAGCAGAAACCCGTCCTGCGAGCGCGGGTGATGATCCCCTTCAGAGGGGAGTGATGGCGTCGAGCCCACAATCGACGTCTGGCGGTCCCAAAGCTTCAGAAGGGCTTAAAGAAGGCAGTCCTGAAGTCCTGCCAATGAAAGGGGGGTCAGAGCCCCACGGTTGGAGAGGGTCAGAGCCCGCGCGTGTGCGTGCGTGCCTTGGGAGGCGACCCAAGCTGTGCGGGAGGAGGGCGTGTGTGTGTGCCCGCTTGTGTGTGTGTGTGTGTGTGTGTGCATGTGCCTGCTTATGAAGAGTCCTATTTGCTTTGTGTGTGCGGTGTGTGGTAGACTTTACAGCCCGTCGGACGCCTTTGATGGCGTATTATGACTGGTGTGTGCGCGTGTGTGTGTGTGCGCGCGTGTGCGTGCGTGTGCGTGCGTGTGTGTGTGTGTGTGCGCCATCCTCATCGCAAGCCCCCCCCCCACACACACACACACACCTGCTTGATGTTCTCTGCATTCTTGCCGTACAGGTAGCAGGGGCACCAGCAGCCGAGGCAGCACGTTGCCATGTCGTTGAAGCTGCATGGGTGTGTGACCACAACCTGACGTTTTTTGTACTACTGGGGGATCTCTCTTTTGGCGATTGGCAATGAACCTGCCTCGCGTTAATGTTTCCCCACATGCGCTCACCTACTGCCGCTGCGGTAGGGGACCTAGGGGAACGCTCTTTACAGAGTTGGGGTTCCCTACCACCAACAGCCAGCCATCTCAGTAACGTGCTCGGGCCATACGCGCCGAGCACGGTCGTATACGCCTTGAGAGGTGTCCCTGACTGTAACATCCATCATCATCATCATCATCATCATCATCATCATCATCACTATAGTTCTTCGATAGCCGCAAACAACCCCAAGCCCACGGATATCGTCTCGTACCCCAAGCGCATATGGTTGGTCACCTACTACTGAACGAACTTCAGATCCAAGGGTCCTCGACTCATGAAACGACTGCCGGGGGGTGCTTTAGCACTGGCAAGAGCCGTTATCTAGATTGCCGAAGTGGTGGGAACTGCAACGTATTTCTCTCACATGGGTGTGTGCGTGTGTGGATGGCGTTCAGTTACTATTTTAAGAGATGAGTTTACAGATCCACTGCCAGCGGTCACAATCAGTTCCAGAGTTCCAGCGGGACTATCAGACAGCAGGCCCACGTGCGGTCCACCCAAGGTAAAGCTACGAAAGTAGCCCACCCACACGAGGTGGTGGGCGCCTGCAAGCAGCACCGCAGGTTAGGCGCCACACTCGGCCCTGAAGCAGCGCCAGAGGCAGACCCCAGGTATAGCCGGCTGTAAAGCCAGGACCATGGAGGGACCAAAAATTGTTGGGGAGAAAGATAGTAGACCCTCGAGGGGGGACAAGGGCATCCCTCAAGGAGGGGGGAATGGTGTCCCTCGAGGCAGCCGGGCAGCCGGGGAGGGTCGTGTGCACATGCATGTCGCATTGGAGGGCAACAGGGGTCCCTGGAGGGCAACAGGGGTCCGGCCAGGCAGCCGGGGAGGGTTGTGTGCAATGCACGTGGCATTGGAGGGCAACAGGTGTCCTTGGAGGGCACAAGGGGTCCTTGGAGGGCAACAGCCACTTGTTGCACGCGCTCGTCTCGCAGTGCCACCACTGGTCCACCACCACCACCACCACCCACCAGCCAAACAGACTGTCCCTGAAGTGTGACGACGGGATCTGAGGCACGGGTAGGCCGCCGGGGGGCGGAAGGGGGGCCTGCTGCAGATGCATGGGGGGCAGCAGGGGGGGCAGATATGAAGGTTAGATAGGAGAAACGGACCGAACGACCCGAGCAAAGCACAGGCACTGTGGCATGCATCGCACGAAAGGGCTGCCACGCGAGAGGAACGGCTGTCAGCAAGCAGGAACGGCTGTCAGCTGCGACGTCTCGGCAGCCCCCGATGGCATCGGTCCTCGCATCCCCGCCATCCGTTTGGAAGCTTGCCCAAAATGCATACTGTTCGGCTGCAGCGGATACAGGCTTGCGCGCGCGGAGGGGTGGCAGCATGGGCGGGCATGCGGAGGCCTCGCGCTCACCTGCTCCATGGCCTTCACCTGCTCCGTGGCCATTGCCATGAAAGGGCTGGTTCAAGGTTGGTGGGACGGCGGGGGGACAACGGCGCAGTAGGCGCAGATTCAGGTTGCCACGTAAGGTAACAGCTCCACACCACCAAATCTTCATTGAAATCACAAAACCGTCTGTTACTGCTGCAGAGTTGAGTCTCAGAGGGCCGTACACCGTGTGTGTTCACGCGCTAAATAGCTGGTGATCCTTGCCATGATCACAATTGTCACGCGTTGGGCTGCGCTAAGCCACGACCCTACCCCCACTCCAGCCCAGCACCCTCTCCAGCCCAGCAGCCACGGA
Organism: Chlamydomonas sp. UWO 241; assembly: GCA_016618255.1. NCBI lineage: Eukaryota > Viridiplantae > Chlorophyta > Chlorophyceae > Chlamydomonadales > Chlamydomonadaceae > Chlamydomonas > Chlamydomonas priscui. The sequence goes on along the minus strand of VFSX01000521.1, from coordinate 50,129 downwards.
GGGCGGCAGGGCCCTGCCGCCGAGCACGACCGCAAACGCCTCTAGGTGTCCCTGGAGAACTGCAACATATACATCGTCATCATCATCACGATTCCTTCAGTACTCGCTGAAGTTCGAGTGCCCGCTCGA
>VFSX01000521.1:40000-42500 GCA_016618255.1 Chlamydomonas sp. UWO 241 | reverse complement strand
GCATGCATCACCATGCATGCATCACCATGCGCCACCATGCGCACCATGCCAAGGAAGCCCTCGTTGTACTCGAGGTGGTCGGATGACACGCGGTCAGCAATCACCTTGCGCAGAGCGGGTGCCCTGCATAGGGGATGCAGTGCGCGTGTGTATGTGTGTGCGTTGGTGGTGTGTGTGTGTGTGTCGGGGGGGTGGGGTGCAACCACAGTGTTCGGGGTCACCAACAGCAGCAGTTATCATCCGCAGCAGTTATGATCAGCACATGTGTATTCGCAGCAGTTATCAGCCCCAGCAGTTGCCAGCCGCGACACCCCACTCACTACGCGCGAGAGTGCTCAATCACGTAGCCCACCGCATTGAACAAGTAGCTGTTGTCAGAATCAATGGTGCACTACCGCCCAGAACCGGGTCCAGTTCTGGCCCTAATAACCAGCACCGTTGCCGACCGCGGAAGGCACCAGCGGCAGCGTCACACTCACCGCACGCGCGAGTGCTCCATCACGTAGCCCACAGTATTAAACAAGCAGCTGTTGTCGGATTCAATGACGCGCCACCGCCCAGACCCGGTTCCAGTTCTGGCCCCAAAACAGCAACGTTGCCAGCCGCGGCAGTTACCAGCGACAGCAACTACCAGCCTCAACAGTTACCAGCCGCAGCATCCCACTCCCCGCGCGCGCCAGGTCCAGTTCTGGCCCCAACAGTCACCCTTATCAGGTGCAGGAGTTGCCAGTCCCAACAGTTACCAGCCGCAGCATCCCACTCACCGCGCGCGCGAGTGCTCCATCACGTAGCCCACCGCATTAAACAAGCAGCTGTTGTCTGAGTCAATTATGCGACGCGTCACGCACGACCCGTCGGCCAGCTGCACGCTCGTCGGCGCCGGCGCGTTGCCGCCGGGCGCGGCGGGCGTGGGGCCGCCGCGCGCGGGCGGCGCGGGGCCGCCGCGCGCGGGCGGCGCGGGGCCCCCGCGCGCGTCCTCCATCGACGCCGCAAGCGCGCGCGCGAGGTCGGCGTCGTCATCGTTGTTTGCGGCGCCGCCGCCCCAGTCTGCAGCTGCGTGGCCGGCGGTGGTGCATGTCGCGTGTGGTGATGTTGACTTGCGGAACTGCTCCCCCCCCCCCTTCTCCCAGTGCTTCCTCGGAGCGGCGGTATATACCGCCCTGGGCGGTATGGCAGCGGTAAAGAATGGTTGGCCGAAGGAAACCCCACCGCCGGAAATCGAACGAAATGGGCGAAAATTTGCCCGAAAGTTGTGAAATCGACAATTTTCGCACAGTTCTGAAAAACGGCGGTGAAATTATCATCCTTCATATTCTATCCAGGAAGCACTGCCCACAAACACCTCATAACCACCCCACAACCATCCCACAAACACCCCACAACCACCCACCTGGTGGCGCTGCACGCGGCGGCGGCGGCGACGACGGCGGCGCGTGCGCGTGCGCGTGCGCAGCGCTGCTCGCTGCCGGCTGCTGCGTTGCTGTTGTTGTTGGAGCGGGGGCAGCAGCAGCAGCTGGGGCGCTTGCAGGCTCCGTGCCTGCAAGCGGCGGGGCGCACCAGCGGTGGACAGATGAGACAGTGCCGGACAGATGACACAGATTGGAAAGTGGCAGACAGATGGCACAGATGAGACAGTGAGACACTGACAGACAGATGACACAGATGGGACAGATGAAACAGTGCCAGACAGATAGGACAGATGAGACAGTGACAGACTGATGACACAGATGGGACAGTGACGGACAGATAGCACAGATGAACAGTGCGACACTGACAGACAGGTGAGACAGCAAGACACTGACAGACAGATGAGCAAGCTGAGAGAATGAGCCCGTGCCAGACAGATGAGACAGATGAGAGAGCAAGGCCAGTGACCGACAGATGACACAGATGACAGATGGCACAGATGACACAGATGACACAGATGACTCAGATGACTCAGATGACTCAGATGACACAGACAGTGAGACACTGACAGACAGACGAGACAGATGAGCCAGCAAGACCGTGACAGACAAGATGACAACGTGGCAGACAGATGGGCCGTCCTGGCAGGCACACGCTCGGCTCCAAAGCTCCAGCGTCAAACACAGGAAGCAGAAGGCACGAAGTTCGCCACAGGGGTGGTGAAGGCCACAAGAGCAGCCCCACGACAAGCACCACTCACTGACCACGCAGCCACCCATGCGTGCAGCAGCGGCACCACCAGCAGTACCACCAACGCCCGCCAGAAGGGGAAAGAGCCACAAACGCACAGACGAATGCACGCACCCACCACCCACCCACACACGCACCCACACACGCGACGGTGGCACCAGCACGCTCACCCGCCACAGGGGACCTAGAGCCACAAAAGCACCCTGACGGCAGCCTGACACCCCATCCATGCACGCACCACCCACCCACGCACCGCCCACGCACACACGCACCAGCGCCACTCTCGGTGCCATTGGTGCGTGTGTGCGTGTGCCCGCTCAAAAGGGGAAGAGCCACAATATCA
>VFSX01000521.1:22500-37500 GCA_016618255.1 Chlamydomonas sp. UWO 241 | reverse complement strand
GCGTGCTGCTCAGGTGGGACGGATGAGGGCATGGGGGGCAGATGCACGAGAGTTTTGCCCCCCCCCCTCCCCCTCCATCCTCCACATACACAGCACCGCCCAGCATGCAGCCTTATATGCACACTTGAACACACACACACACACACACACACTTATATGCACACCTGAACACACACACACACACACGTATATGCACACCCGAACACACACACACATACACACAGCACCGTTCAGCATGCAGCCTACGCACATCTGAACTGTCGTGCGTTTTGTGTCAGCGTTGCAGTCTTTACAGGGCGATGTGTTACACGAAGTGGGGTGCAAGGGCGCCCCTGCCTCGCGCCTAGACTGTCGAACCCATCCGTTCGAAGGGATGTGGTTCGTCCAGAAGGCCCGGCCCATACTGTGTCCCACACATGTGGCGGCCACATACCCCAGTACATATCCAGAAGGCACAGGCTTCCTAAGCAGCTACTGGAAGGTTTTAGGAGAGGTGGTCTGTGACATGGGCGCCAGAAGCAGACAGGCAGGGTCACCCCAAAGCACACGTCCACACAGCCCCCCCCCCCCCCCCCCCCCGCCACCCACCCCTCTCAGAGAGTCTGCTTGCTCCTGAAGCGTGCGCAGTCCCCAGAGCACACGCCCACACAACGCCCCCACCCACCACCCGCCCCTCACCCACCCCTCTGCTTGCTCCTCAAGCGTGTGCAGTCCCCACAGCACACGCCCTCGCAGCCTCCCTCCCCCCCCACCACCCACCACCCTGCTTGCTCCTCAAGCGTGCGTTGTGTCTACCTCTGCACACAGCACACTTGCACTGTCTGTACCGCGTGCATGCATGCAGGTGCGCATTGCAGTCGTGGGGCGCCGGGACCGGCGAAGTCCTCCAGGCAGCCGGAATCACCCCAGAGTCCCCCCCCCCCAAACACACACCTTCCCCGGCTCCTGATGCAGCACCCTCGCGTGCATTGTCCACACACACTCATGCATGCAGGTGCGCGTCGCGGTCGTGGGCACCGGGTCCGGCCAAGTCCTCCGGGCAGCTTGAGTGCACCGAGAGAGCACGCGCCCCCCCCCCCGCCCCCCCCCTCTTGCTTCCCAAGCATTCAGTGTGTCCACCTAATCACACCTTTTACTGCCTTGTGTTGCACTGCCTTGTGCATGCAGGTGCGCATTGCCGTTGTGGGCGCCGGGACCGGCCAGGTCCTCCTGGCAGCCGGGGTCACCCCAGATTACACGCCCTCCAAGGCTACTGGAGTGGTGCTGGGTGCGGAGCTGCCGCACATCCCAGGAGGGAGCGACGTCGTGCTCTACCCCTCGAGTGCTAAGGTTGGGAAGAGTCAAATCATAACCATGAAGAATGATCAACACCAAGGGGCATGCCTGGGTTGTGCTGTGTTGCTGTTGCTGTTGCTGGGTGCTGGTGCTGGTGCTGGGTGCGGAGCTGCCGCACATTCCAGGGGGGGTGCGATGTTGTGCTCTACCCCTCGAGTGCAAAGGTGCGTCACTTGCATCTTTGTCACAATTCAAGGCGGTGTTGATTCAGCAGCGAGAGAGGAAGGGAGAGAGAGAGGGAGGGAGAGAGAAAGGGGGGAGAAGGGAGGAGAAGGAGGGGGGTGGGGGAGAGAGGGAGAGAGCGGGATGGGGGGAGAGAGAAAGGGGGTGGAGAGAGCGGGAGAGAGAGAAAGCGCGCGCGTGTGCGAGAGGGAGAGAGTGAATGGGCTGCCGCACATGTCAGGGGAGAGTAGCGTCGTTGCTATAACCCTCAAAAGTGTCAAGTTTGGGCAGACAGACTCTCTACCCCCACAGGCCTGAGCACCAGTACACCCACATCAGCCCCATGGCTGTTGCACAGAGCAGACGGCATGCATGCTCTGTGCGCCGCCTGCACAGCGTCAAGGACTACATCCTGGTCGCGCGCCGCCGCATGCATGCGGTGACAGACTGTAGGGTGCGTAGGAGCCCAACCTGGGACAGCGATCACTGCATGGTGGTACTGTCCATGCGCCTCCGCATGCGAGCCTCCCGCCATGCAGGCGGCTCTCAGCGGCGCGCATGGGACTCTTCACAACTGCGGCGCCCGGCTGTCCGTCGTGAGTTCAACCTCCAGCTGTCCGATCGCTTTGGGCTGCTGGAGGCCGTGCCGCCCGAGGGCGCTGATGCCCAGGCGGAGTACGACGCGATGGCTGCTGCCATTCGCGAGGTGGCCACCAACCACCTCGCTCCACGCGGCAGCCGCCGGCGGCGCGGCTGGCAGTTCACTCTGTCGCAGCGCACCCTCCGGCTCATGGACGCCCGGCAGCGCGCGCACTCGGCATGGCTCAGGAGCAAGTCTGCTGCTGCCAAACGAGAGCGCAACCGCGCCAACCGCGCGGCCGACGCAGCTGTGCAGAGAGACAGGGAGAGGTGGATCGGCCAGCAGGTGGCGGAGGCGCAAGACATGCTACGCAAGAAGAATCTGCGCCAGTCCAGGGGTGCGTCATTGCTCCTGTGTTGTTCAATGTTTTTATTGACCACATAGTGAAAAAGCGCTAGACATGATGCCAGAGGGGGCTGGCGTGTCAGTCGTGACCCGAGCCGGCGGCTCTGTGTTGTCGTCGTCGGTTGAGCGCATAGTAATGCTGATGTATGCCGACGATTTATGTTTGTTCTCGCATGACCCAGCTCAGTTGGCGCTTATGCTGAAAATCCTTGACAAGTGTCCTCTAGCTTTGGCATGCAAATCAACGCCGCCAAGACAGAAGTGATGATTTGCCAGCAGATTTTGACGCGGATCTGCCCACGTTTGCGCTGACTGGTGGTGAAGTGAAGACCGTCTCTGCATTTAAGTATCTAGGGAGTTGGATAACCCAGAGTGGTGGTGTGAAAAGGAGATCGGTGTGCGTGTCGGTCGCGCGCTGGGCGTGTTTGCGTCTTTTGATAAGATTTGGGCCAGCAAGAAGATGCAAGTGCAGTCTAAGATGCGGGTTTACAACACTTTCGTGCTGCCCCACTTTCTGTACGGCTGCGAAACATGGGCCCCTACTAAAACACAACTGACTCGATTGGAGGTTGCCCACTCTAACTGCCTTCGTCGCATTCTGGGTGTGCGCCTGGTCGACCGGCACAGATTAACTTATATTCGGCAGGCGTGCGACACTGAGCCAATTGAGAGCCTTGTGGCAAAGCGATCAATGCAGTGGCTAGGCCATGTGATGCGCATGCCGGCTTCTCGTCTTCCCTCGTACGACTTTTGACTGCACAATGGATGTGGCTCGGCAGCAAGGCCGGCCTCCAGCCTCCTCCCGACACTATTTTCTTAAGCTACTGATTCAGCAGCTAGGCGAAACTAGTGGCACTCGTTCTGATTTGAAGACTTTTTCGGACACGGCGTTTGAGCGTGCTCAGGATAGGGTCGGGTGGAGAGCCGTGGTGTACGGTCCGGCTGCCCCTCAGGCGCCGGCCCTCCACCACGGCGGTCAAGTAGATTGGCAAGCGCCACTTGACCCCCTATCCCTAGAAGCAGTTAGGACCTATTTTGGAGGCGTCGCACAATAGCTCTCCTCTTTGCTCTGGGACTACACGTTGGCAGGCAGCCGGCTGGTGGCTACCGCCCCTCACAAGTAATTGTTAGGGCCAGAACTGGACTTGGGTCTAGGCGGTGGTACTAGGACTAGAGGTAGTCTTTGCTGGAAAGCCGATGTAACTGTAACTGTAACTGGGCAGACAAGGCAAAACATAAACAGCCCTCAACGCAACCTCCCCCCCCCCAAAAAAAACACAGACACACACACAACCAACAAACAAACAAACCAAGCGTTACATGAGGCCGTCCGCATGCACCGGCAATGCCTGTACTACAAACAGCAGTACACCCCGGCAATTGTTACGAGGACCCGTGCACTTGGATGTCTTTCGAATCGCGGGTGACCGACCAGCGCCTGAATCGATTGGATAGTATCCTTGGTTTGGGGGGGGTCACACTCACACCGACACTCACTCACACTCACACTCGTGCCGACACTGACACCGACACTGACCGACACCGACACCGACAGTTGCAGTTACATCGGCTTTCCTTGAACAACGTAAGAGCAACGACACCGACACGTGTATGTAAACAACCCCCAACGTGCCACACACACACACACACACACTGTGCCCTCAGGCTTCGAGCGACTTGCAAAACTCGCTGACAAAGAGCGGCTTCTCAGTCTTGCGACTCAACACGTACAACACGGTGAGGACGCGTGTGTGCGCACGCGCGTGTGCGTGTGTGTGTGTGTGTGTAACAGCCAAGTATGTCAAACGGTGCACATGCGAGATGTGACCGGCCGAGCTAGGCCAGTCACAGTGTGTGTCTGTGTGTCCGTACGCGTGTGTGCGTGTGTGTGCGTGCACGTGTGTATTTGTGTTTGTATTGCGCGTGCCACAGACCAAACAAGCAAACCTTACAAACCTCAAAACAGCCCTCACATAACCTACCAACAACCCCTCCTCGCAGTCTGGTGTGAAGCCCGGGGCTGTCCCCCCTGAGGTGCTGGCGCGAGCGCTCGCTGCAGACGTCATTACGTTTGGGTCGCCGTCTGCAGTCAAGGCATGGGTGGCGCTGGTGGGGCTCGAGGTGAGAACACAGATAGACAGACACAGGCACACAGACACACAGACACACAGACGCACACACACACAGACACAGACACTCAAGACAGGCAGACATACAGATACACAGACACACAGACACACAGACAGACACACAGACACAAGACACACAGACACACAGACACACAGACACAAGACACTCAGACATACAGACACACAGACACAGACACGCAGACACACAGACACACAGAGAGACAGACAGACGGACACACAGACACATAGATAGGCAGACAGGCAGGCAGACAGGCAGGCAGGCTTCAGGGCACAGACACAGACACACAGAGAGACAGACAGACACACAGACACACAGACAGGCAGGCAGGCATTCAAAAAAAGGGCATGGGGCGGTGAATGGGACGCTGGTAGGGCTGGAGGTGAGAACACAAGCAGGCGGGAAGGCAGGACGGCAGGCGGGGCAGGACAGGGAGGGCAGGGCAGGGCAGGCAGGCGGACAGACAGACAGACAGACAGACAGACAGACAGACAGACAGACAGGCAGGCAGGCAGGGAGGCAGGCAGGCAGACAAGATAGGATGCTGAATGAGGCGCGGGTGATGCTGGTGGGGCTGGAGGCGGATGGCTTCTCCGCAGCGACGTATGCATGCCTGACATCGACACACACACGCGCACTCTCACGCACCCTGAACCTCTACCCCCCCCCACACCTTATCTCTAACCCCCCCCCCCCCCCATACACCACGACCACACGTGCAGGCCGCGAGTGCGCGCCTGAGCGTGTGCATCGGCAGCACGAGTGCACGTGCGTGCGATGCAGTGGGCCTGCCGTCCGCGCGGGTGTACTACCCAGATAGCCCGGGCGTGCCTGAGTGGGTGGGCTGCGTGCTGCGGGCGTGCGAGGAGAACGGGCTGGTTGTTGAGAGCGCGCCGGTGGTGGGTTAGGAGCTGGCTGGGGGATGATGATGAGTTTTTACAATCCACTCTCTGGCGGGCACGCGTTCGGTTCCAAAGCTCCAGCAGGACTTAGAGGAAGCAGTCCTGAAGACCTGCCAACAGAAAAGGGGGGATGCCCCACGGAAGCGCCACCCACATGCGGCGGCGGGCACCAAGCAAGCAGCACCACAGTGCAGGCTCCACACTCAACCCCTCCAGGAAACGGATGGCGGGCCCAAGGTATAAAACCATGAAGGGACCAAAAAGCCCACCCTCAACCCACCGGAAGCGGGGCCGTTGTGCACACCCGCCGCAGCACTCTGCTCAGCTACCACATCACAACCCGCCAGCGCACGCATGTGGCGCCACCTCCCCTCAAAAGAAACCATCCTCTCAGGGATCTAGGACGTCTTGTTCAGAGTGAGCCCGCCGTCCACTACTCCAACAAAGGGGTGGGTCGGGCCCACCACACCCGCCCACCCGCGCGGCATCCCGCCGCCCTCAGCAAAGGACGCCAGCGCGTCCCACAGATCCATCGTCGCCAGCTCCCCCGCCCGCTCAACCGCCACCGAGCGAGCAGGGGGCTGCACACCATCACGCGGGCACGTAATGCGCCACAAGTGGCGGCGGCCTCGCTCCATGGCGTCCACCACGAGCGCTGCCACCACCGCCCACACACCAGCACGCACCCCAGCGGGAGGCTGCAGCAGCCACACCTGGCAGCACGTGATGACCGGCGTAGGAGCAGGGAGGGCAGCAGCAGCCGCCACCACCACCGCCTCCGCCACCGGGCACCCCCAGAAGCTGTGCGCACGCCACGCCGTCGCCGGCGGCCCGTCCTCATCACGGCACCGCCACCCGCAGGGGCACTCGGGCACGCCTAGTGCAGCCTGCTTGTGAAAACCACTCACCCACAGCCGCCAGATGGGCTCCTTGCGAGCGTTGAGGAGCGGCATCCGCCACAGTGTCGGTCGCGCGGGGGCCCCCGTGCGGCCCGTGGTCCAGCGCCAGAGCCGCCTCCACCGTGGCTGCCCGCCGCACTCGCCGCTCGTCCACAACCGCCCCCAGTTGAAGCGCCACCGCCAGCTTGCACGTCAGTTTCCCCACCACACCCGGGCCGTGCGCAAACCCAACCCATCGGGGCTCGCCCGCGGCGCCGCCCCCCCAGGTAGGGGAGCAGGTTGGGCAGCTGTGGATCGGAGGCCAGGCCGCCCACGCTGCCAGCCAGCCGGCGTGATGACACTCGGCAGCTTCCACCCAACCAGCTGCAGGATCTCCACCACAGCAGCGCGCTCGCCCGCCTGGGGGAGGGGCTGGAAGTGACGGAGCGGCCAGAGCACAGTGAGGGCAGCTCCACCAGCCGCCGCCTCGACCCAGGCTGGGGGCAGCGCCGCAAGCACGACCGCCACTGCCGTGAACAGGGGGTCGAGCGTGCGCCGCACGCACAGCAGGTCTGGCACACACCCCGGCACTGGCGGCGGCACCTCTGGGAAAAGGGCGCGGCACAGGACTGCCCTCCAGACATTGCCCCCGTCATAAGCGCCGCACGCCAAGGCTCGTCGCTCGGCCAAACACCGCCATCGTCTCCACCAGTGCAGCGACGTCAGCCGGCGCACACGACCGGAGGAGGGGCATGCAGTCGTCAGCATACTGGGGGCAGGTCACTCGGCAGCCAGGCACGACCTCGACCCCCACTGCCGGGCATGTGCGCAGGAAGCATGCGAGCGCATGCCCCAGGAACAGGAAGAGGGCTGGCGCGGCGGGGCAGCCCTGGCGCACGCCCGCCGCATACTTGCGCGGCGCAGAGATGAACCCGTTGACCTCGGCCGACGCGTACGTGTGCGTGAGGATGGTGCGGGTCCACGCCAGCACGCCGTCGCCGACGCCCACCGCCTCCATGACCGCAATGAGGAAGCCACGGTCGATGGTGTCGTATGCCTTGCGGAAGTCCAGGAGCGCCAGCGCTGCACCCGTCGGCCCCACGCCCTCCGCCGCGTTGGCAGCCAGCAGGCCAGGCAGCATCTGCGTGAGGCAGATATTGTCCGAGATGCGGCGGCCAGCGAGGAAAGCGGTCTGTTCCGGCCCCACCACCGCAGAGAGCAGGGGCGTCCACCGCGTCGGGGGGGAGTGCTGTTGCTGTTGAGTGTATGGCTTCACCCTGCACAGCCTGCATCAGTGGATGTGTAACACTACTCTCTCTTCATCTGGATTTCCAGCATCCCAAGGCATCGGGCAGCTTCAGGGTTCAGGGTTCGGGCATGTCCTAACCCAGGTGTTAACCCTGAGGTGTGTCAGCCAAAACTCTGTCTCGCTACCAAAGTGTGTCGCACTACTTGCAGCAGTCCCCATGATGCAGCTCTCAAACAAACGCAGCTTGGCTGCCGCAGGGGATCGGCCAGCTGGCATGCATGCATGCGTGTTCCGGAGGTCGTCTCTCGCACTACATGCGTTTGCGCACCCCTCGCATGCGACGACTGGAGCGCCCGATTGCTTTGGTGCCTCGCGAAAAGCGCTGGCCGTGGCAGGGGCCGTGTGCGCCCTATTGGCATCGCCCATGTGCATGGATGCGCATGCAGCGCCCCTCCTAGAGGGCCTCACAGAAAACGTCAAAGTGGTGGGTGTGCACGTGCCTGATCACATTGCCGGTACAGCCTGCACAGCAAATGCACGCCCTCCACCGACACACACACACACACACACACACACACACACACACGCTCACACAACACGTCCCCGCTCCCCCCGCTCCGGAGCGGGGATCCCCGCTTCCCCCCCCTCCCCCAGCACATCACGACCGCAGGGCTGACGCATGCACGCCCAAACCACTGTGTGTGCACAGTACGACGGCGCCGGGATCGTGCCCAAGATGATGCAGACAGAGATGGAGGGCCAGCTGAGCAAACTGGAAACGTAGGTTGCGCGCCTGCTGCTGCGACCGCATGTCTGCGTGCGCGCCTGCTGCTGCTGCTGCTACTGCTGCTGCTGCTGCCGCTGCTGCGGCTACGCCTGCTGCCATTGCTGCGCCTGCTGCTGCTGTTGCTGCTGCCACGCCTAGTTCAACTGCAGTTTACGTACGTGCGCACGCACACCCCACACGCACACACACGCACACACAGTCCTGTGTGCCTCACTAGCCCCCACGCCCACCCCGCCGCTAATTCCACCTCCACACCCACTCTCAACACCCCTCCGATCATCTCCAATGCGCTAGCCCCCATGCCCACCTAACACCCCTCCGTCCACCCCCAACGCACGCAGAGAGACTGGGTGGCGCGTGCGCGTGCTCACGTACAAGGACCCCTCTGCAGCGCCGTCCCAGCAGCAGCTGCGCGAAGTGTGGGGCCCCGACAAGCGCACGGTGGTGGTGATTGTCGACCCCAGCTCACCGAACATTCTGGACTTCAGCTACATGTGGGTGTGCGCCGCTGCTGCTGGTGGCGTGATGGCCTCGACACCCCAAATCTCGAGCCCTTAAACCTCAATCCCAGAACCTTCACCCTAGGGTTTCAAACAATTAGGGTGTCAACTAAGACTAGCACCCTAAACCCTTACGCAACATGGGGCTGGGGTAGATTGACGGCAGGGTGTAGTGGGGCGCTTTGTGTGTGGGGGCATGACATGTGGCATGGGGACCGCTTTCCCGCAGTCGCTGGGAGCTTGGTAGGCTGGCGCGCTGCGTGGCCTTGCGGGCTCGACTAGTAGAGCTCCCCTAGACGTGTAGTCTAGGCCTTTACTTACGCCCCGGGGTCATCCGGGCGCGTACATGTAAAAACTGTAAAAAAACAGTCGCTGGGAGTGGTGCCCATAATGCAGGCGCTCGTTGTGGAGTTAGTAGCACACATGGTACACACATAGCACACATAGCACACACACACATACACACACATGCACACACATAGCACACACACATACAAACACTCACACCCACGTGCGCACGCACACACACATCAACACACACACATACGCACACACACACGCAACACACACACACACACACACACACACACACACACACAACAACCGAGAACGTCACACGTACGTGCGCAGCGGCGACGATGCTGCGATGAAACTGCGCCGCCCATTCTGGAACGAGCTCCAGGGCCGTTTTGGAAACATGTTTTACGTGCGCGAGGAGGGCGAGCAGGCGGCAGTGGTTAACAGTGTTGACGCGCTGGTGGGGTGCCTAGGTGAGTTATTCAGTCATGAACTGATTGAAGCAACCAGCTATGAAACAGACAGACAGATAGATAGACAGATACAGAAAGTAAGAAAGAAAGAAAGAAAGAAAGGAAGGAAGGAAGGAAGGAAGGAAGGAAGGAAGGAAGGAAGGAAGGAAGGAAGGAAGAAAGGAAGGAAGGAAGGAAGGAAGGAAGGAAGGAAGGAAGGAAGGAAGGAAGGAAGGAAGGAAGGAAGGAAGGAAGAAAGGGAGGCAGAAAGGCAGACAGACAGACAGAGAGACAGACAGAGAGAGACAGACAGACAGACAGACAGACAGACAGACAGACAGACAGACAGACAGACAGACAGACAGACAGACAGACAGACAGACAGACAGACAGACAGACAGACAGACAGACAGACAGACAGACAGACAGACAGACAGACAGACAGACAGACAGACAGACAGACAGAGGGGGGCGAGCAGACAGACAGACGGACAAACAGGGGAGGGAGAGCAGGCGGCTGTGGTTAACAGCGTTGACGCGCTGGTGGGGTGCCTAGGTGAGGCTGTCAGTCGGTCGGTCGGTCAGTCGGTCAGGCAGTCAGTCTGTCGGTCAGTAAGTAAGTCAGTCAGTCGGTCAGTTGGTTGGTCGGTCGGTTGGTCAGTTGGTTGGTCAGTTGGTCTGTCGGTCGGTCGGTCGGTCGGTCGGTCGGTCGGTCGGCCTGTTGGTCAGTTGGTCAGTCAGTCGGTCCAATGGTCAGTCAGTGTGTGTGTGCTTGCATGTGTGTGTGCATGCATGCGTGTGTGTGTGTGTGTACGTGAATGTGCAACTTGTCCCAATGCTAGCTGCCCCCCCCCTCACCCACTCTTCCCACCCACACCCACCCACGCCCACAACATTGTCCGCAGCCAAGCCCGAAGGATGCAGGGTGGTCCCGGGCATCCCGGCCGACCAGTATAACTTCACGCTGCTGACCTCGATCTGCGGGGGCATCATCTTTGGCTCGGCTGCGCGCCTGGAGCCACAGGTAATACTACCGAGAGGGGGGGCTGCTTTGTGCGTTTTTTGTGCTGGGGGCGTGTACTGCGCAGCCTGTGGGGACAAGCCCTCCCCCCACCCCCCCTACACCCACCCCTTCCAGTGTCCCCTGGGAAGTATTTGAGTGATTATTTTCCGGGTTTAGCAACTTGGACCGCTCATACCAGGCACAATCTCGGCGAGAGCTTTCCAACGCACCCCCCGCGCCCCCTCCCATCAAGTGTGGGATGGTTTTCCGGGAAATGGGAAATCCGGCCCCGAGCGGGATACGGCTTGCAGGGGGATCACTCGCACCTTCCTGCCACTCACAATACACCGACGGCACGACATCCCGCTCCGCCCCGCCTCCAGCCTCTCCCTGCCCCCCACCCCCCCTCCCCCTCAATCCCCTCAAACATACTGATGCCCCCCCCCCTGGACTCTCATAACATACCGATGCCCCCCCTTCCCCCCAACCACCAATCCAGGGCTTCGTCAAGCGCCGCTGGGTCTGGACGCTGCTCTTCTCCCCCCTGTGGGCCACGCTGTTCGTTTCGTACGGCCTCGGCCCGATCGTGAGCCGCACGAGCGACACCACCCCGGTGCTGCAGAACACGGCCGCGTTTGTGTCGGCGGCGGTGGCGCCCACCGGGCTCTCGATGCTGCTGCGGACGGCGCCGCCGCGCAAGACTGAGGACTGAGGGGCTGAGGATAGGGGAAGGGGGGGAGGTGGAGAGGTGAGGGAGGAGTTGGAGAGTCCGTTGGAGTTGGAGAGTCCGTTGGAGTTGGAGAGTCTGGTTGGGCGCCCGGGTGTACAGAGAGGCCTGGCCACAGGGGCCTGATTTTGTTAATGCAGGCGAGTGTGTGACCCGCGAGCGATTGTAATGTTCAGCGAACTGTTCTGCTGTGATCTCATCGTGTTCTGTGCTGGTGCCCCCTTTCACCCCATCCACATACCACGTGTGGTTCGTGTACTTGGGGGGACGGCAGGGCTCTCTGAGGCCTTTGATATGTGGTCGTCGTCGTCGTCGTCGTCGTTTGCATAACACAACGGGAGCGCCTAGACCCTGAGTAAAAACACGAGACCCAAAAAGCTACAGCCAGCGAGGCGATCACACACAGCCCCCCGGGTATATGTGGGCGGGTGGGGGGTGGAGTGAGTGTGGAAAGTGAGAAAACAAACCGTTTCCTGCACATGCCCTCGACCACTACTGCTGCCACCTTGGCGTGAGTTCTGCAAGGAGCGGTGCTGCGGGAACTGCACAGGCTGGCAGGTCGAAAAGGACGCGGGGCACTAGTCACAGCGCGACGCTGGGCCCGCAGGTGACAGCTTGCAACAGCGGCATGGGTGCAGCAGCTCATGGGTGCAGACGTGCTGGCGTGGCAGAGGGGTACACGAGGGGCAAGTTCAGCTTGCCTGTTTGGGCAGCGGGGCATGGTGTTGTTGCTTGCCCGACCCTCGCGCGCGTGCGCGTGCCTCTGGCGTCCGACCTCTGACTCGCGTCCTTGTGCAGGTGGCTCGTCGGTGATGCTGTTGCACGGCGGCCCCGTGGGAGCCCCCGGCATGGGCTCTCCTGGCATGGGGCAAAACGGCATGCAAATCGAGAAGGTGGGTGCGGGTGGTGGTGGCCAGGCATTCACCTGTGAATGCATGAGCCCGTGTCTGCTGCGGGGCCTGCATGCACGCTGACACAAACACACACACGCACACGCACGCACGCACACGCACGCACGCACGCAACACACAGACACACACACACACACACACACCGCGCACCCCCAAACGCACGCACCACCACGCCATACACACACACACACACACAGACACACACACACACGCCTGCGCTCCACGCACGCAGGCGTTCAACAAGCAGCAGAAGCTCAACTACGGTGCGGAGCTGCAGGCGCAGATGGCAGCCAAGCAGGAAGCCAAGCGCATGGAGCGCATGGAGCGCATGGCACCGCCACCCGACGCGCAGCGCGCGGGCAGCGGACAGCAGCAGCAGCAGCAGCACATGGCGATGGTGCCGTACGCCGGCGGTGGCGGCATGGGGTTTGGCGGCATGGGCATGGGCATGGGCACTCCGCCCGGCGTCCCCGGCGCCGGCATGATGGCCATGCGGCCGGCGCCGCCGCCCCCTGGGGCGGGCCTCTTTGGCGGCGCGGGCGGCATGGGGTTTGGCGCCGGCGGCGGCGGTGTGTTTGGAGGGGGTGGCCCGTCGCGCGCGCCGCCGGGGCTCGGCGGAGGCGCCCCAGGCGGCTTTGACATGTTTGGCCGCCTCGGCGGGGGCGGCGGTATGGGCGGCGGCATGGGCGGGTTCGGAGGGCCGTCCCCCTCCGGTCCGGCGCCCCCCATGTTTGGGATGGGCGGGGAGGGCATGGGCGGGGGCCCGTCGCCGGGTGCGGGCCCTGCGGCCAACGACGACCGGAGGCGGGCGCAGGCGCAGTACCGGCAGGAGCTGCAGGAGCAGGTGCATGTGTGTGTGTGGGGGGGGGGGGGCCTGCGGGCAACAACGACCGGAGGCGGGCGTAGGCGCAGTACCGGCAGGAGCTGCAGGAGCAGGTGTATGCGTGTGTGTGCAAGTGTGTGTGTGTGTGTGTGTGTGTGCGTGTGTGCGAGCAGCAGGTCGACCGACCGCCCCCCTCCTGCTGATGACACACACACACACACACACACACACCTACAGGTGGCTGCGAGAGAGCAGCACAAGGCCATGGCAAAAGTGCGCGAGCAGCAGGCCAACCCCCCCCCCCCGATCATCACCATCGGCAGAGGATGATGAGCGGTAGCATGTCAACACTCATCACCCTTACATTACACTGTTGCCCCCCCCCCAGGTGGCTGCCAGAGAGCAGCACAAGGCCATGGCAAAAGCGCGCGAGCAGCAGGTCGACATGGCGCACGGCGTGCCGCAAAACGGGGGCGGGCGCGCGGGCAGCCCGGGGCCACCGCAGCAGCAGCAGCAGCAGCAGCAGTATATGGGCGGCGGTGGCAGCGCCGGGGGTGGCGGGATGGGCGGGTTCGCCATGGCGGGCGGGTTCGCTCCGCAGCAGCAGCAGCAGCAGCAGCAGCCGTCGTTCGCTGGGATGGGGGGCGGCGGCGGCTTTGGAATGGGCGGAGGTGGTGGCATGGGCTTGGGTGCGCCCCCGCCTTCGGGCATGGGCGGGGGCATGGGCGGGGCTGCGCCAAACGCCGGCGGCGGCGGCGCGAACGACCCGGTGATGAACTTCCGCAACGGCGTGTATGCGACGCCGGGGGAAATGAGCGAGAAGGCGCGGAAGCAGGCGGAGATGAAAGGCGACTTGCAGGTAAAAAAAAAAAAATGGTTCGCACAAAAACAGACGCACGCACACACACACACACAGGCTTTGGCTTGGGGGGGGGGGGGGGGGGCGTGGGGGGTGCAAGGGAGGTGAGCGAGAAAGCGCGGAGGCAGGCAGAGATGCAGCGCGACTTGCAGGTAAAGAAAAGAGGAAGATGGTTTGCACAAATACAGACGCACGCACACACACACACACAGACGTTGGCTTTGGGGGGGGGGGGGCGTGGGGGGGCAAGGGAGGTGAGCGAGAAAGCGCGGAAGCAGGCGGAGATGAAGGGCGACTTGCAGGTAAAGATAAGAGGAAGATGGTTCTCACAAATACAGACGCACGCACGCACACATACACACACACACACTTTGGCTTGGGGGGGAGGGCGTGGGGGGGCAAGGGAGATGAGCGAGAAGGCGCGCAAGCAGGCAGGGATGCAGGGCGACTTGCAGGTAAAAAAACGAGGAAGATGGTTGCACAAATACAGACGCACGCACGCACGCACACAGACACACACACACACTTTGACTTGGGGGGGGGGGGCGTGGGGGGGAAAGGGAGATGAGCGAGAAGGCACACAAGCAGGCAGAGATGAAGGGCGACCTGCAGGTAGGAGCAATGGCTCGCGCGCGTGGACACACACAGGCACACACGCACGCACGCACGCCTTACATGAGTGCACGCGCGCACACATGCACACACGCACGCACACAGACACACAAATGCGTGTGCCCTCTTGTACCTCCACAACAGCAGAAGCAGATAGCTGACACAGAGTGGTGCAGGGGCGGGAGAAGGCAGACCCACACGCGCACTCACACACTGGCACACACCCTGCTGTGCCTTCATAACCTCCCCCCCACACCCCATTTACCCCTCACAGAGGCAGATAACTTAGAAAGAGTGGCGCAGGGGTCAGGAGACGGCCGCTCGTTGCCCAGAACAGGAGGAGGCTCACACACACACACACACACGCACA
>VFSX01000521.1:0-17500 GCA_016618255.1 Chlamydomonas sp. UWO 241 | reverse complement strand
CCGATGTAACTCTAACTGTAACTGTAAGTCTTCCACGGGGGTTAGGGTTTCGAAAGGGTTCCTTAAGTAGGGGTTTAGGGCTCCTGCCTGGTTTAGTGATCACGTCGCGCTTCTGCTGCGCAACCGCCGCATGTCTGCTCCTCATTTGGGCCGTCCACCTGATGGGTCTCTTTATAAGGGCTTAAGTCTTCCAAGGGGTTAGGGGTTCGTTAGGGTTAGAGCTCCTGCCCGCTCCTGTTTTAGGCGCCCCGTCGCCGTAGGTTTAGGGTTGTAGGGTGTAGGGCGGCGGCGGCGGCGCGGCAACACACACACACACACACACGCACACACACACACACACACACACCAGGCACTGCTGGTTACCCCGGCCTTCACACGTCGCCATCGGCACAGTCGGTCGCCCACACCGGTGCACCGCGCCACCTCCCCCCGCTGGGCCCCGGCGCGTCTCTGCTACGGCTCGAGCACTCTAGCATGCCGCCGATTGTGTTTGATATGCCGCCGCCAGGGGCGGTCGTGCGGCGCAACGCGGCACTCCAATCGCAGGTGCGGTTCGGGCCTGACTATCCTAGCCGTTGAGTGTCTGTGGGCAATAAGATCTACGGTAGTAACAGATAGTCTGGCTTCACGCATCCACCTCGAGACACGCCCCCCCCCCCCCCCACACACACACGCTGGTCGTGCGGCGCAACGCGGCGCTCCAAACGCAGGTGTGGCTTGGCTTGATGTCAGCTTACTGCCTGTCACACAAGACTGTAACATCTATCCTCATCATCAAGGGAAAGTCAATGGCGCCTGTATGCCGTTGTATATATATCAAGGGATAGTCGATTATATCGTGTTACTGTAGTCGATTGCGCCTTATACTCGGCCGCCCTCCGGCCTGCTCCCCCCCCCCTCCCCCTCCCGGCTTCCCCCTCCCTCATCCCCCCCTCCACACTCTCTGCCCCCACCCACACACCCCAATTCAGATGTCGGCACCTGCGTCCATGTACGCCCCCGGCACCTACTCGAGCGCCCCCTCCGGCCTGCTCCCCCCTCTCCACGACGGCGCGGCGCGATCGCTGTTCCCCGACGTCGGACGAGATGGGAGCATGGGATGGGCAAACAAAGCGCAGGTACGGGCGGGGGGGGGGACATTGGTCAGTGAGGGGTGTGGGACATGCACTCAATGTTTCTTGGGAGAGGTGCGCGTAGGGGGCTGTGCATGTTTTCTGTGTTGTCGTGAGCACGACTAGGGTAACGCGTGCGCCACAAAACTCTCTCATTCCCTCTCCTCTCTCTCTCTGTCTCTCTGTCTCCTCTCTCTGTCGCTGTTGCTGTCTATGTCGCAGTCTTTTCCTCTCCCTTTCTCTCTCTTTATAAAGTGCTCATTCCACGCATAGAAACGGGAGAGGGAGAGAGAGAGAGAGAGGCTGGTTGCATCCACTCCTCATGCATGCACGCCCGCGCTCCCCCTGCATTCACCCACGAACCCCGCATGCCTCTCCTCCAACCCTCCCAATGCAGCGCCCGGCCAGCAGCGCCAACGACCTGTCCCGCACGATGCCCTCCTCCTCCGAGCTCATCTTCCCTGGCCAGCACGTGCCTCTCCGCTCCGGAACTCCCGGCCCGCAGCCCAGCGGAGGCGGCCTCGCAGCAGTGCCAGAGGGCGGCGGCGGTGGCGATGACTACGCAGCAACTGCCACAACTACCGACCGCAGCGCCGCACCCGACAACCACCCCCACGGCGCCGGCGTGGCGCAGGAGGACACAGAGCTGCTGGAGCCGCCGCGCGCGTCTGGCCGGCTGGCGTCCGCCGGGGGATCGCGCCCGCTGCTGCCGACGCCGCCACCAGCGATGGCGGCCGGGGTGGTGGGGTCGCGGCCGTCGAGCGTGCGAAACCGCGCGGCAGAGTCGTTCAAGGTGCGCGTGTGTGTGTGCGTGTGTGCGTGAGTGTGTGTGTGCGTGTGTGTGTGTGTGTGTGTGTGTGTGTGTGCCCTCCCCCCTCCCCCACAACCGTGAGACAGTGTCGTTTAAGGCGAACACGCACACACGCACGCACACACACACGCACCCCCACCCCCACCCCCACACACGCACACACACAGGCGCTCCAGGCCGAGCTCTCTCTCGCGGGCGCAGCCGGCCCCGCGCCCCCGCTGCCGCGCACCTCGGGACAACCAACAAGACGGGCAAGCGCGGCAGGCAGCATCGGCAGCGCTGCCGCTGCCGCTGCTGCTGCTGCTGCTGCTGCTGCTGCTGCTGCTGCCTCCACCGATCACGACGCGCTGCGCGCCAGCGTGAGCGCTGGCGACGGCGGTCTGCGGGGCGGCGCGCGCGGGAGCGCGCCGCGCACGCCGGTGCCGCAGACGGACAACCTCGACGACATGAACGCATACCTGGTGGGTGGGTGGGGGGAGGGGGGCAGCAGGACGCATGCGCATACGCGAGCACACACGCAAGGACACGCACATGCGCACACTCATGCACATACACGCACGCACACACGCACACAAACTCAAACACACGCACACACACTCACTCACTCACGCACACCATAGGTCCGATACACCGAGGCCCAGCCCAAGCGTGACGCACTCAAGGAGCAGCAGCGCAGCGGCGTTGACCCCTCACTGCTCCGCATCCACACCCCGCTGCTCGCGGGTGACGGGGCATTCTTCGCCGAGGCTTCGACAGCATACAAAGGTGTGCCGCATCGGACACACACGCTCGCCCGCACACGTGCGCAACACACACACACACACACACACGTGCGCGGACACACGACCGCGGACACACACACACACACATGCCTCCTCCTCCCCCCAGCCCACCCCACACCCCACCCCACACGCACAAACACCCACAACCGTGTGAAGTTGGCGACGGCAGCGTTGCGTCACCAACAAAGTGGGGAGCGGACGGGAGCATCGCGGGGGTGTCGCCGACCAAGTCGACGTTTTCGAATGGCGTCGCGGTGCAGGTGGGTGATTGGGTTGCTGTTGCTGTTGCTGTTGCTGTTGCTGTTTCTGTTGCTGTCACTGTTGCTGTCACTGTTGCTGTTGCTGTTGCTAGTTGGTTGCCTGGCAGAAATTCCGGGCGGTTGGGGTGGGGACGGGTGGGGACTGAGCATGGGTTTGAATCCCGTCCGTGTGAAGGGGGAGGGAGGGGGGCACTGAAGCACAGCCGGGCAGCTCGCATCCCCCTCCCCCCTCCGCTCACCCACCCAAGTCATCCTCCAATTCCCCCCCCCTCTCCCACCAACGAACCCCCGCAGGAGGGCGCGTTTGAGCTGCCGCTCGACGCCACCGCGTTCAACAATGCGCAGGCCTACACACCGTCGATGATGGGCGATGTCACGTCCGAGTTCCGCTACACCGCGGCGACGTACCGTGGCCAAGCGGTCGTCACAGACGCGTCCGACGCCACGTTCATGACGGCCGGGGAGTTCGCCGTGGGTCAGCAACAGGGCGGCGAAGCGGGCGGCGTGCCACCAGCTTCCGAGGCCTCCGCCCCCTTGCACACAGTCGCCTCGACGTTTGCCGCTGCAGAGCGCGCGACGTCGGGCGTGCCGGCGGCCAGGCAGCCGGACGCGGCAGCCAGGCAGCCGGACGCGGCGGCTGGCGCGCGCGCGTCGTCGAGCAGTGGTTTCTTCGCAGAGGCGGCCGCGGCGTACCGCAAGGCCACGCCCGCGAGGGGCAGCGCAACAGGCGCCGGTCGGCTGTCCGCCGCCGTGGATGCTGCGCAGAGCGATGCCGACCGTGCAGAGAGCGTGGCGCGCGCGGCGGACGCGGGGGTCGCCGCGGCCGAAGCCTCGGTGGCGGCGGCGCGCGCGTCGGCGCAGGGCGCACGGCTGAGCGGAGGGGGGAGCAAGGCCACGGTGGCGGACGACCAGCCCGCGTGGGGGCTGGATGTCGGCGACCATGCCGCGGACACCGTCAAGCTTGACGATGAGGACGCGGCAGCTGCTATGTTTGTGGCGCACCTCGGGGGCGCCAACGGCGACGCCTCCCCGACTGGGACGCTGGACGGGGACGGGGACGGCGGGTACTTCACCGAGGCGGCCGCGGCGTACCGCGGCGGGGAGGCGGTCACGAGGATGAGCGCGCGGCCCGACGACGACGACGAGGAGGAGGAGCTGAACCTTGCGGCGTCCGCGTTTGCCGCCGCCGCGGCTGAGATGGGCGTGCCGGCGGCCGCAGCTGCGCGGCGGACGAGTGGCGGAAGCAGACAGCCGTCTGGCGGAAGTAGACAGCCGTCTGGCGGTGGCGGAAGCAGGCGGCCGTCCGGCGGCAGGACCCGGCAGTACTCGCACGCGGGGAGCGAGGTGCCGTCTCTTGCGGGGTCGCTGTTCGCTGCGGCGTTGTTGGAACAGCAGTGATGAGCGCCGCAATGACTGCGATATGGCGATGGAGAGTCCGGCAAACATCATTAATGACTGGTCTGCAACGGGGGTCGACACAAACCGTCGGGGGATGTACGGGGGGGGGCACTGCCTTCAAATTGAGGGGAGTGAGTGTAACGTAGGGCG
The DNA here is from genome assembly GCA_016618255.1 of Chlamydomonas sp. UWO 241. Classification (NCBI taxonomy): domain Eukaryota; kingdom Viridiplantae; phylum Chlorophyta; class Chlorophyceae; order Chlamydomonadales; family Chlamydomonadaceae; genus Chlamydomonas; species Chlamydomonas priscui. Next base: position 12,987 of record VFSX01000521.1, on the reverse strand, counting down.
GGTATGTTCTTGTAACAGGCTGGTGTGTGAGCGCTCTTGCAGGAAGGCGCAACAGCAACAGCGTAACAGGATCGGCTGCGCGTCTCTGATTTGCACCGCCTCCTCAGCTCTGCCGTCCATGGCATGGAGCGTGAGTGGGAGGGGCGGCTGCTGGTGTATGGCTGGCGTGCATGCGCGTTTATGGCTGGACGTCTAACGCCCGGGGAAGAACTAGGGTTGCAGTAAGAAGTCCGTTCAGCATCCCTTCCGCAGGACGCCTGTCCGTAGGCGAGGTTCCTGAAGTCCTCTACACAGTCTTGGATTCCCGTTCAGACCTTCCTCAGAAGGTCTGAAAAGGGTTCCGGTGGAGCGATAGAAGCTGACGGAAGGTAATGTGGACCCCCCCCTGTCAGCACTGCGTCAGCATGCGAGCACGCCGTCCGCCCCGCGCCCGCGTGCCAACATATACTATATATGCATAGCGTCGAATGTGTCTTGCAGGCGATCGCTGCAGTTCGTCTTTGGGGGAGATTTGTGAGCGATGGGATGTGTGAACTCCATCTCACTCTCGCCGCCGTCCCGCACCGACCTCAGCCTCGGCATTACGTCATCGCATGTTATTTGCGATGCACCAGGGGGTGGGGGGTACCGGAAACGGGGCAGGTGGGCCACGCGTGTTGGGCGCCGCAGTGGGAGCGCGCAGCCCCAGAGCAACGCCGCAGGGAAGAGGCCGACACCCACCAAACATGCCGTTGGGAGCTTCTGCCCATAAGGGCAGCGGGGAGCAGAGGGGCTCCCCCAGCACTGTCCAAGCGTGCATGAATGGACGCGTGGGCGTGGGAGATGGCCATGGGGGAGGGGGGGCCTCCCATGGGGGGCCTGGTGGGAGCTGTAGGGGGTGCGGGGGCTGTAGGGGGGAGGCAGTGTGTGTGTGTGTGTGTGTGTGTGCGTCAAGGGTGTGTGTGTGGGCGTTTGTGGACGTGTGCTGTGTGTGTGTGTTGTGGGTGTCGTTGGGGGGGGCGGGGCATCGACACACCACCGAACGGGCCGCGACGCAGGAGCCTTTATTTATGCGAGAGGAGACGTGCAGGTGCGTTGGTGTTATGTTTAACCACCTGGAATTTCAGGTGTGTTGAAAGCATTCTCACCGACCCGAACCCTCCCGGTGGCTGCGCAAGGATGGAACCAACATCTTCGACGTGCTGAGTGACGGCGAGGAGGCGCGTCACCAGGCGCTGTGGCCCGCTTTCGTCGCCGCCAAGGCTGCGGGCAAGCGGGCGCAGTTCCACCGCGCGCGCCTCGTGATCGACGGCGTGCGGGTGGCTGCACCTGCTCGCTAAGCTGCAACTCCTCTGGGGGTGTGTTTAAAGGGGAATTGGCACCACACGCGCGTGGTGGCGGGTGCAGTGTGGTCGCTGAGTAGAGTGCTGTGGCGGGTGCCGTGTTTGGCCGCTTTCGGGTGGTTGGGGGTGGGCCTTCTTGGTCCCTTCATGGTCCTGGCTTTACAGCCGGTCATACCTGGGGTCTGCCTCTGGCTGCTTCAGGGCTGAGTGTGGTGCCTGGCTTGCGGTGCTGCTTGCTTGGCGCCCACCACCTAGTGTGGGTGGTGCCACTGTGGGCTACTTTTGTGGCTTGACCTTTTTGGTGGGCCTTGTGCCTGCTGTCTGATTGATCCTGCTGGAACTCTGGAACTGATTGTGACCGCCGGCCTGTGATTGTAAAACCCTCTTGTTCCTCCCGGTGGCCGCGAGGTGCCCCCCCCCCCCTTCACGTGTAATCGCAGTCCCCCCCCCCCTCATGACCCTGCTGCTGTCACCTGCATACAAGGAGTGGACGACCACGTCCAGAACACGCTGCAAACCTTTACCTTTACCACTTTCCTCGCTGGCCGCCGCATCTCGGACAATATCTGCCTCACGCAGATGCTGCCTGGCCTGCTGGCTGCCAACGCGGCGGAGGGCGTGGGGCCGACGGGTGCAGCGCTGGCGCTCCTGGACTTCCGCAAGGCATACGACACCATCGACCGTGGCTTCCTCATTGCGGTCATGGAGGCGGTGGGCGTCGGCGACGGCGTGCTGGCGTGGACCCGCACCATCCTCACGCACACGTACGCGTCGGCCGAGGTCAACGGGTTCATCTCTGCGCCGCGCAAGTATGCGGCAGGCGTGCGCCAGGGCTGCCCCGCCGCGCCAGCCCTCTTCCTGTTCCTGGGGCATGCGCTCGCATGCTTCCTGCGCACATGCCCGGCAGTGGGGGTCGAGGTCGTGCCTGGCTGCCGAGTGACCTGCCCCCAGTACGCTGACGACTGCATGCCCCTCCTCCGGTCGTGTGCGCCGGCTGACGTCGCTGCACTGGTGGAGACGATGGCGGTGTTTGGCCGAGCGACGGGCCTTGTCCTCAACCTCGGCAAGTGCGGCATCCTGCCCCTGGGGTCGGCGGGGGAGGGCCTGCTGGCGGGTGCCGAGGTTGCTGGGCTGCGCGTGCTGGACGCGGGCGTGTCGCTGGGGGTGCCCGTCTCTGCCGGCTTGCCGCCCCCGGAGGGCGTCACCGGGGTGTGCCGTGAGAGGCTTGCGGCCGCGTATACCAAGCTCGCGCGCTTCCCCATGTCGGCGTTTGGCAGGGGGCACGCGGCGGCGACGTACGGGGTCTCCCGCATCCTGTTCCGGGCGGTGCACTGTGGCATGACTCCGGAGGCCGAGAGGGTGCTCTCCCGGTGGACGGCTACTCTGGTGGACAGGAGCGTGGGGCCGGACCCGCCGGCAGAGCTGCCGCGGTGGGCCTCTTCGGTGCCTGGTGCGCCTGCTGCGATGCTCCTGGGGCGACCGGCGCATGGTGGTTTTGGGGCGCCGGCGTGGCGGGAGATCGTGCACGGGCAGTGGGCCGTCCACCTCGCGTGCCTGTTTGGGGCGTGGGCGGCAGGCGCCCCCCATCTCCTGCTGCCGGCCCCACGGGCCGGCGGTGGCGGCGGGGCTGGCGGCAGTGGCGGCGGTGGCGGCGGCGGGACACAGCCGGAACAGCAGCCCGCGCCCCCGGCCCAGCCGGCATGGCAGCCGCTCATGGTGGAGGCGGTGCACCGCCTGTGCCCGGAGGCCCACCCGAGCCTCTTTGTGCTTATGGCTGGCCTCGCGCCCAGGGCCGGCGCCCTCCCGGACGGCCTTATTGGTGAGTGCGTGGACCCGGCTGTGAGGGCGGCGCTCTTGGCTGGGCCGATGAGGCGCATGCTCGATGGGGTGCAGGCCCTGGGGCCGGTGGCGCGCATCACGGGGCGCGTGCAAACAGCTGAGCTGTGGGGGGCGGAGGCGCCGCTCTGGGCTAACCCCCTCCTCCAGCTGGAGCTGCCGGCTGCGCAGCGGTCGGTACAGTGGCGGGAGCCCACTGGGGATGCGGCAGGGCATGCGCTCTTCAGCCCGACCGATGCGGCACGCTGGCTGGTGGACGGCCTGGCCCGCGTGCGCGACGCCCTCCCCGGCATGCGGACGGTCACGGACCTGTGCGTGCTGTGGGCGTGGCTCGCTGCTGTCGACATGGTGCGCAGCACACGCACGGTTGACCACGCCTGCCTGAGGGTGTACGCTGCTGCGGATCCGGCGCGCGCGCGGCTCGTGCTGGGGCAGATACGCGCGGCGCTGGCGTGCGGCGCTTATGACGGGGGCAATGTCTGGAGGGCAGTCCTGTGCCGCGCCCTTTTCCCAGAGGTGCCGCCGCCAGTGCCGGGGTGTGTGCCAGACCTGCTGTGCGTGCGGCGCACGCTCGACCCCCTGTTCACGGCAGTGGCGGTCGTGCTTGCGGCGCTGCCCCCAGCCTGGGTCGAGGCGGCGGCTGGTGGAGCTGCCCTCACTGTGCTCTGGCCGCTCCGTCACTTCCAGCCCCTCCCCCAGGCGGGCGAGCGCGCTGCTGTGGTGGAGATCCTGCAGCTGGTTGGGTGGAAGCTGCCGAGTGTCATCACGCCGGCTGGCTGGCAGCGTGGGCGGCCTGGCCTCCGATCCACAGCTGCCCAACCTGCTCCCCTACCTGGGGGGGGCGGCGCCGCGGGCGAGCCCCGATGGGTTGGGTTTGCGCACGGCCCGGGTGTGGTGGGGAAACTGACGTGCAAGCTGGCGGTGGCGCTTCAACTGCGGGCGGTTGTGGACGAGCGGCGAGTGCGGCGGGCAGCCACGGTGGAGGCGGCTCTGGCGCTGGACCACGGGCCGCACGGGGGCCCCCGCGCGACCGACGCGCAGGTCTTCGCGGGGCTGCGCGGCCTGGAGGCGGCGGTGCCGACACTGTGGCGGATGCCGCTCCTCAACGCTCGCAAGGAGCCCATCTGGCGGCTGTGGGTGAGTGGTTTTCACAAGCAGGCTGCACTAGGCGTGCCCGAGTGCCCCTGCGGGTGGCGGTGCCGTGATGAGGACGGGCCGCCGGCGACGGCGTGGCGTGCGCACAGCTTCTGGGGGTGCCCGGTGGCGGAGGCGGTGGTGGTGGCGGCTGCTGCTGCCCTCCCTGCTCCTACGCCGGTCATCACGTGCTGCCAGGTGTGGCTGCTGCAGCCTCCCGCTGGGGTGCGTGCTGGTGTGTGGGCGGTGGTGGCAGCGCTCGTGGTGGACGCCATGGAGCGAGGCCGCCGCCACTTGTGGCGCATTACGTGCCCGCGTGATGGTGTGCAGCCCCCTGCTCGCTCGGTGGCGGTTGAGCGGGCGGGGGAGCTGGCGACGATGGATCTGTGGGACGCGCTGGCGTCCTTTGCTGAGGGCGGCGGGATGCCGCGCGGGTGGGCGGGTGTGGTGGGCCCGACCCACCCCTTTGTTGGAGTAGTGGACGGCGGGCTCACTCTGAACAAGACGTCCTAGATCCCTGAGAGGATGGTTTCTTTTGAGGGGAGGTGGCGCCACATGCGTGCGCTGGCGGGTTGTGATGTGGTAGCTGAGCAGAGTGCTGCGGCGGGTGTGCACAACGGCCCCGCTTCCGGTGGGTTGAGGGTGGGCTTTTTGGTCCCTTCATGGTTTTATACCTTGGGCCCGCCATCCGTTTCCTGGAGGGGTTGAGTGTGGAGCCTGCACTGTGGTGCTGCTTGCTTGGTGCCCGCCACCGCGTGTGGGTGGCGCTTCCGTGGGGCATCCCCCCTTTTTCTGTTGGCAGGTCTTCAGGACTGCTTCCTCTAAGTCCTGCTGGAGCTTTGGAACCGAACGCGTGCCCGCCAGAGAGTGGATTGTAAAAACTCATCATCAATTTACAGTCACCTGTGGGATTTCTGGGGTCGTTTTTTTTATCCCACCTAAGTGGGAATGGTGTTGTTCGTGGCGTGGCCACCTCAAGCGGCTAATCTATGTCACAAACCAGGGCGCAGTCACCACGGGCGCCCCCGACGTGCAGCTGTACTCTCGCAAGGTGATTACGCGACGGCCGCATGGGCGCAACAGCATGCATGCGAGACCCAATCATGGATAGCTACCCCCTGTGCACATGGGCGCTCCCGCATGAGCGCAAATGCATAAGTGCTGGGCTCTCCTGGGAGTGCTCGGTGCGCTTTCGTTCGCCTTGCCTCCACATGCTCAATGCGAACCCCCCTCGAAAACACCCACGAACCCCTCCCAACAGGGCCCAACACTCGTCAGGTTACGTGTGTGGTACTCAGACGATACAGACGGCGCATCGAGTGGCGCATCGACTAGTAGACGGCGGAGGGCCAGAGGGGCTAACCCGGTACCTGACGCATGCCGCTGCAGCATACCCGCGATGAAGGTGAGACACCAGAGAGATGCAAAGCGTGGCATGGCACGGTGGGGGATTCCAAGGCTGATCGCTGCGTGCTGCATGCTGCATGCATAATTTGTTTGTGGTTTGTACCGTGTGTGCGCCGCCCACGGCCTGGGCGACGCTGCCTGGACAGGCAGCGGCTCAGCATTGGAACAAAAACTGATTCCTCACAGTGTGTGCCCCCCAGGGGAGCGAGGGAGGGAGGGGGGCAGATGACTAGTCCCGCTGTGCTAGCACATCGATGCAACATCCTCGAGCCATGCACACGCCGTGCTGCGTGCAGCGACAGTACACACGTGTTTTATGCGCGGCAGTCTATGCATTTATATCATGGTTAGCAGATCTGCTAAATATTGCTGCGTGTGTGCGTGCGCACACACGCGCGCATGCACAACACATGTGCACACGCACACACACACATGCACATTCGCTCGCTCCGCAGAACTTCGGTCGGTGAGCGGCTGCTGTGGGGATCAGCACGGCGGGCAGCCTGGTCCTGCGGCCACGATGGAAGACGTTTACATCACGGATGGGCAGAGGCGGACCATCGTGGTGTGCGAGGCGGCGCCGACGGCGCTGCAGCGCGACAAGTGGTGCGTGGCAGGGGCACAGCAAGTGGCAGTGGGGCAGGGGCAAGCCCTACCACATCCACAACGCCTGAGGCAGCGCCTCAAGCGGCGCATTCACTTGCGCGGATCAGGCAGCGCCTCAGGCGGTCGGAGCGCCTGAGGCGCCGCCTGAGCCGCACCCACGATCGTCTCAGGCGTCGCCTTGGGCGTTATCCCAACCGCCTCAGGCGCCCACCACCGCCCGATGCGCAACCCCGGCCACCTCAGGCGTTATGACTGCATTCACTTGCACGGATCAGACGTTGGGATTTTGGTGGGGAAGCGCGATAAGTGGTGCGTGGCAGAGACAGTGGCAAGTGGCAAGTGGCAGTGGGGGTGGTGAGGCAGGGGCAAGGGCAGGGGCTGTGAAAATGGCAGTGGCAGTGGCAGTGGCAGCGGCAGCGGCAGCAGCAGTGGCTGGAGGACTTTGAGCTCCACAAAGAATTCTACTGTGGCAAGATCTCTCCCTCTACATGACAACACCCACCCGTCCTCCCATCCCGGCTGCCCGAGTTGCAGGTGTCGTCCTCTTATTCTCTCCTTCCTACATGTGTGGTGCAGGTCACTGGAGGGCTTTGAGCTCCACAAGGAGCTGTATCGCGGCAAGAGCTCCCTGCTCTACATGACAACACCCACCCACGCTCTCCCTCCCTCCCTCTCCCTCCCTCTGTCTCTTCATTCTCCCCCCTCCCGGCCCACTCGATGACGCAGGGCACTGGAGGACTTTGAGCTCCACAAGGAGCTGTACCGCGGCAAGAGCTCCCTGCTCTACATGGCGACTGACAAGGCCAGCCGGCTACTCATCGCGCTCAAGCTCTACCGCAAACGGAAGCTCTCAACGCTCAACCGATTCCAGGTAAATCGGACGTCCGCCTTCGTTTGTCGGGGGTAGGGTGGGTCGGGGAGACTCTCAAGCTCTGCCGCAAGCAAAAGCTCTCGACGCTCGACCGATTTCAGGTCCATTAGATGGACGCATTGGTTTTTTGGGGTGTGGGGTGTGTCGGAGACTTTCAAGCTCTGCCACAAGCGAAAGTTCTCGACGCTCAACCGATTCTAGGCGAATTGTATGGACGCGCTTTTTTGTTGTTGAGGCAGGTGGGTGGGGGCGGCGAGGCGCTCAAGCTCTACCGCAGACGAAAGCTCTTAACGCTGAACGGATTCCATGTGACTGGGAATCGGGTAGACGCGTGTAGTGGTTGTGGTGTGCACACGCGTGCGCGCACACACACAGAGAGAGAGAGAGATCGTTGCAGAGAACTCTGCACGGCAGACCTAGATAGGCTGTTTCTGGTCATCATTGAGGAGATTCCATTTGGAGGCGGGTGACCAACCGTGCGCCAACAAGAGGGTGAATAACCTCATTCAAAAAGCAGTGGGGGAAAGGGGCAAATGCGGGTCACTGACGGCTGTGTTCGTCACTCCGCTTCGACTGAGTTTAAACTAGGTCTCGGCAGATTGACCTCCACAGTTGTGGAAATCTCGCTAAGAGGATCCACTCGGGTGTGACTCGCTTGGACAAGAGGTCCATGAACTCGGGGTGCTTGGAGATGTCGCGTTTGAAGTTGGAAAAGTGGGTGTTTGCGGAGGAACGGAACTTGACGGAGTGGGCGAAAAAGTCGCCGGCGCTGAGCCGGTAGGATGTGATGGCGCCGCCGGCATAGAGCGAAGTCATGTCCGGTCGGCGGTACGCGAAAAGGGCGGCAGTGGGGGGGTATATGATGTCGGGAGGGAGTGGGGGGGGAGAAGGGACGGGCGGGTGTGTGGAGATGGAGGGGCGGGGGGACGGGGGAGGTGGGAGGCGGCGGATGAGGGAGCCGATGAACGTAGCACGGTGCTTGTTGATCGTGTCGATGATGGGGAACGTACAAGGGGGGGAAGCATGCATCGTGGTGGTGGAGGTGTGCTCTGTGGTGTGAGGAGGGATGCCCTTGATGAGGCGGAGGAAGCGGTTGTGGGTTACTTCAAGTCGGTGGATGTGGGCCTTGTTCAACGTCCATGTCTGGCAGCCATACAGTAGGGCAGAGATCACAAAGGCGTTGTAGAGGTGGATCTTGGTAGTGGGAGAGATTGAGTTGGAGTTCCAGAACCGGGGAGTGAGACGGTTGAAGGCGTACCAGGCACTTCCGATCCGGCGTGAGATCTCTGAGTCGAGGATGTCGGAATCAGACGTGTTGGGAGCGTCATCAGAAGGGGCGGCGGGGGAGGACAGAATACTTCCCAGGTATTTGAACTTGGAGGTGGAGTGGACCAGGTGGGGGGTAGATGAGGAGTTGGAGGGGATGGTGATAGGGGCGGAGGGGACGGTGTGGGCAGAAGGGTGGCCGAGGGATTGTGCCACGGTTTTGTCGTAGTTGATCGCAAGGGCCAGGTCTGAACAGATGCGGTCGAGGAGGGTGAGCATGGTGCGGAGGTCTTCCTCGGAGGGGGCGAGCAGGGCGATGTCGTCGGCGTAGAGAAGGAGGGGGAGGATGGTGGTCAAAAAGTCCTTGCGGGACTCAGGGGTGTACAGTTTTCCGTCGATCATGTAGCCAATTTGAATGCCAGCGTTGGGGAGCTGGGCAATCAGGGACCGGACAACTGTGTCGATGTAGACATTGAAGAGGAGGGGGGAGAGGGGGCAGCCTTGCTTGACGCCAGCTTTGAGAGGGAAAGGGGCGGAGTATGCACCGTTGACTCGGGCTCTGGCGGTGGCACCAGAGTAGAGGCTTTCGATGCGTGCAAGGAGGGCAGGGTGCGCGCCGCGGTGGAGGAGGGTTTTCCAAAGGGCGGCGTGGTTGACACTGTCGAACGCCTTGGACAGGTCGACGTAAGCCACATGGAGGGGGGCGTGGGCGCGGTGTGACTCCTCTTGGAGGCGTCGTAGGGTGAAGATGGCATCGGAGGTGCCACGGCCCGGACGGAAGCCAAACTGGGAAGTGTGGAGGGTGGGCTCCAGCTGGAGCTTGAGGCGGTTGAGGAGGATGTGAGTGTAGACCTTGCCAGCGACGGGCAGGAGGGGGATGCCGCGGTAGGACTTGCTGCGCGTGGATGGGCCAGAGGATGCGCCCTGGTAGAAGGGCAGATGTCTGCTTGGTTCCACGCGGCGGGGATGGAGGTGGTGTTCCAACAGGTAAGGATGATCTGGTGGAGGGCGGTTGCGGTTGCGGTGCCGCCGTGTTTGAGGAGGGGGGAGGTGATGTCGTCAGAGCCGGGGGCAGAGTTCCTGAGGGATTTGATCGCGGAGACCACCTCGCTCAGAGAGGAGAGGGAGAGGGAAGGAGGGGGAGGAGGAGGGAGGGAGAGGGGAGGGGGGAGGGGGGGGGGGGGGGGGGGGGGGGGGGGGGGGGGGGGGGGGGGGGGGGGGGGGGGGGGGGGGGAGGGAGGGAGGGGAGGGGGACGGAGGCGGAGCGGGGGTAGTGTAGGAGGAGGAGGGGGAGGGAGACGGGGGCGGTGCGGGGGTGGTGGGTGTGAAGATGAGGTGGGAGGCGAGGGTGGCTTCGTCGACTTCCGAGCGGAGTGGAGTGTGGAGGACACGGAAATATTCTCCAAACGCGTCTGCCACCGCCTGAGCTCCAAAGCACAGGTGGTCGCCGACACGGAGGGCAGGGAGGGCGGCGGAAGGGGGGCGGTCGACGAGTTTGGACAGCATGCGGTGGGCGGAGTGGGGGTTGTTGTCGTCAAAATCGTGTTGCACGCGTTGAGCGACACCGTCCCAGTGCTTGTTGGTGGCGCGTGCGATGGCGGACTTGAGCTGGGCAGTCATGCGCGCCTCCTTGGGGGCGTCACGGTTGCCAGTCAGTGCACTGTCGGAACGCATGGACTGAAGGTCGTGGGCGAGTTTGAGAGTCTCGGGGGGGAGGTAGAAGTGGATGGGGACCTCGCGTGGGCGGGGGCCAAGGGTGGATCTGGCCGCTGAGTGGATGGCCGCGGTGAGGTGGCTCGTCATCTGGTCCAGGGTGGGGGAGGTCGGGGAAGGGGGGAGGGTGGCGAGGGCCTCCTCGACTGCTGCCGCGAAGTGGAGCCGCAGGTCGGTGAAATAGCGGGAGGGCGGAGGAGGACGGCGGGAGTGGGTGATGTTCCAGGCTCTGGAGAAGCGGAAGAGGATGCGCGCGGTGACAAGGGCGTGGTCAGAGCGGGCGATGGTGTCAAGTCCCCGGGTCTTGGGGCATCGTGCTCGCACGTCTTGCACGGAGCCCAGGTGAGGGCGGCGGACGAGGATGTAGTCTGGGATGTTGCAATCCTTTTGGGTGTTGCTGTACCAGGAAAATACGCTCGAAGGGGGATGGGGGAAGAAGGTGTAGGTGACGGCAAGATTGTGGGCGGCACACAGGTCGAGAAGCCGGTGGCCGTTGTCGCTGATGCCAGGTTTGTGGTGGAACCCGGCAAGGGGGGAGTAGGGAGGGAAGAAGGAGGAGGGGCGGTGGAGGGGGGGGCAGGCGTACGGACCCACCGACGGGTGGGCGTCGGGGGATGCCGCTGTGATCTTGGCGTTGAAGTCGCCTAGGACCAAAAGGAAGTGGTTTGAGGGGGTTTGGGAGAGCACGTCGCGGTGGAGTTGTTCGTAGAATGCGTCCTTGGCGACTGCGTCATCCGCGGCGTCTGTGGGGGCGTAAGCGATGACTGCGGTGACGGGAGGGGCGCCGGCGGAGCGGAAGCGTAGGACGAGGATGCGGTCGCTGAGTGCGGCGTAGCCGCCCTCTTTGAGGAGGAGCTTGGCGGTGTCAGGGCTGAGGAGGGCGCCTACGCCGTGGGTGTGTTTGGTCCCACCGGACCAGATGAAGTGGTAGCCATTCTCTTCGAGCGGCTGGCTAACGGAGCCGGGGTGCCGCACCTCTTGGAGGCCGCATATGTCGATGCGGAGGTGTGCGAGGTGTTTGGCGAGAGCAAGGGGGTGTGCCATGGGGTTGAAGCGTGAGCCATCTGCTGCACCCCAGAGGGTGCAGCAATTGTAGGTGGCCGCGATGAGCTCGTGGCGTGGGTGAAGGAGGTGGGGGCGATTGGTAGCCGGGGGGACGGATGGTGCAGGGACGTTGGCTAGTCGTCCTGCCCGTCGGTGGGGTGGGGCCCGCTTACTCCTGCCCCACCCCGGGGCCGGAGGGGGAGAGCTGCTCAAGGGACATGAACCGGGTGATGGAGCGGGTGATGCGCTGACCAATGCCTGCAGATGCCTCGCGGATCTTGATGGCCTCGATCATCGAGCCCTTGCCCTTGTGGGTGACAAAAGGCCGGGGACTCGTGCGTGGAGGGGCCGCCGTAATCTGCGAACCCTGTGCCGGGGTTGGAGAGCTCGGAGGGTGTGTGCGCATCGGTGGTAGTGAGGGCGAGGGCGTTCTGGGGGGTGGTGGGCGAGTCGGCGGTGCCGGCTGCGTGGTCCCACCCCTGGAAGGAGGGGGAGCCTGCAGTGGCGTGGGTGGGGGCGGCGGGGGCGGCGGAGGGGGCGGGAGTGGTGGAGGTGGGGGATGCCGGGGCAGAGGGGGTGAGGGAGGTGGGGAGGAGGGCGGCGGCTGCGGCAGATGCGACTGCGGCAACGGCGTTGGCAGCGGCGTTGAGGGCGCGGAGAGGGGAGGCCGTCCGGCCGCGCGCTGCAGGCTTGGCAGGCTTCGCGGCAAGGGCGGTGGAAGTGGTGGAGGGGCGCGCGTCCGGGCGCGCGTCCGGGCGCGCGGGCGAGGTCGACTGGCCGCGCTCGGAAAATTTGGCGGGCCTTACGGCGGGAGTGGTGGCGAGGGGGGCGGCGGAAGTCACAGGGGGGGTGAGGGACGTCTTGGGGCCGGAGGTGACGATGGCGGGGGTGGCGTTGGCGTTGGCGGGGGCGGCGGAGGGCGTGGGGGGGGAGGGGTTGGCGGAAGGCTTGGGAGGGGAGGTGGCGCGGGGCGCAGGGGAGGGGTTGGCGGAAGGCTTGGGAGGGGGGGTGGCGGAGGGCGCGGGGGAGGGGTTGGCGGAAGGCTTGGGAGGGGGGGCGGCGGAGGGCGCGGGGGGGGAGTTGGCGGTAGGCTTGGGGGAGGCAGCGGAGGGCACGGGAGAGGGGTTGGCGGAAGGCTTGGGGGCGGGGGCGGCGGGAGGTGCGGGGGAGGAGTTGGCGGAAGGCTTGGGGGCGGGGGCAGCAGAGGGCCCGGCGGCGGCAGGCTGCTCGAAGCAAACGCGCTTGCCAGGTGGGGAACGGGCGCGCTTGGAGGCGGCCTGTGCGGCGGCGTTCACCACCTCGGACACGCCGAACAGGGCGGCCTTTGCTGCCTGGCTTGCAGGGCCAGGGGGGACGATGGGGGCCTGAGGGGCAGGGGGGGCGGGACCACGCCGCGCGCCGCGCATGGGCATGCATGGGGGCCTGGCGGGCGGCGGGTGGGTGGGCGGCGGCGATTGCCTGGGGCGTGGGCCTGGGCGGGCTGCGCTGCTTGGCCGTCGTGGGGCGGCTGGGCGGCGGGGCGTTCGAAGGAGATGCGAGCGTAGAGCTCATGGGAAAGGTCCAGTTCGGTTGTGCTAGCGAGCACGTGACCGAGGTGGACGAGAAGGAAGCCAACTCCCGCGCGGTAGCCGGCGTGATCCCTGGCGATCAGCGCGACGGTGGCGCCCGCGAGGGCGATGAACATGCCGGTGGAGCCGATGGCGGCGATGAGCGCGTTGGATGCAAATCCGACCGCGACGATGCCGAACAGCAGGAGGGCGTGCAAGGGAGGGGGTGCCATGGTGCACA
>VFSX01000567.1:72500-100467 GCA_016618255.1 Chlamydomonas sp. UWO 241 | reverse complement strand
CCTCTCCCTCTCCAACAGATGGTGGTGGCGCAGGCACAAGAAACGCTCCGATCGGAGCTCAACGCCCAGCTCGTAGACGCATACTATCCCTCACTCACTCCGACTCCCACTCCCACTCACTCTCACTCGCGTTCCCGCTCTCGCTCCCCCTCCCCCTCCCCCTCCCCCCCCAAACAGATGGTGGCGGCGCAGATGCAGGCAACGCTCAGAGCGGAGCTGAACGCCCAGCTCGTAGAAGCATGCTATCCCCCCCTCACTCCGACTCCCACTCCCACTCACTCTCACTCTCGCTCCCGCTCCCACTCCCCCCCCCCACACACAAACAGATGGTGGTGGTGCAGACGCAGGCAACGCTCAGAGCGGAGATGAACGCTCAGCTCGTAGAGGCATACTTTCCCTCCCTAACTTACTCGCTCACTCTCACTCCCCCTCCCTTTCCCACTCCCCCCCTCTTTAACAGATCGTAGCAGCGCAGACGCAGAACACGCTCCGAGCGGAGTACCCCCCCCCCCCTCTCCACAGATAGTGGCGGTGCACGCTCAGCTGTAGACCGAACGCTCAGCTCAGATAGAGGCATGCTCTCCCTCCCTCGCACTCACTCACTCTCGCACTCACCCCCACCCCCACTCCCACTCACCCACTCTCGCTCTCAACCCACTCCCACTCACTCGCTCTCACTCCCACTCCCACTCTCACTCTTCCCACACACCCTCCAAACAGATGGTGGCGGCGCAGGCGCAGGACACGCTCCGAGCGGGGCACCCCCTCCCCCCCCCTCTCCACAGATAGTGGCGGTGCACGCTCAGCTGCAGGCCGAACGCTCAGCTCAGATAGAGGCATGCTCTCCCTCCCTCTCACTCACTCACTCTCGCTCTCACTACCACCCCCACTCCCACTCACTTACTCTCGCTCTCAACCCCACTCCCACTAACTCGCTCTCGCTCTCACTCCCACTCTCACTCTTCCCACACACACCCCAAACAGATGGTAGCGGCGCAGGCGCAGGAAACGCTCGGAGAAGAGCTGCACGCTCAGCTTGTAGAAGCACACTCTCCCTCCTTGACTCACTCACTCTCGCTCTCACTCCCACTCCAACTCCCCCCCCACCCCTCCACCCCCCAATCTCCACAGATGGAAGCGGCGCAGGCGCAGGAAACGTTCCAAGCGGAGTTGAACGCTCAACTTGTAGAAGCACACTCTCCCTCCTGGACTCACTCATTCTCGCTCTCACTCCCACTCCAATTCCCCCCCCACCCCCCAATCCCCACAGATGATAGCGGCGCAGGCGCAGGAAACGCTCCGAGCGGAGTTGAACGCTCAGCTTGTAGAAGCACGCTCGGTGGCCGAGGGGAAGCTCGCGTACGAGATCGAACGAACAAACAAGGTGTGTCGGGGTGCCCGCCCAGAATCTGCCAATCTCAGCCCGCTTTTGCAGGTTTGCGGGTTGTGGGTTGGCTAACAGAAGCACTGGCGCATGGGCGCATGCACGCGCGCTGTAAGTGCACACGCGTTGTGCGCACGCTTGCTCGAAGGTGCTTACGCTCTAAACTCAATGTTCCTCTGCACTGTGGTGCTGCTTGCTTTGCGCCCTGCACCGAGTGTGGGCGGCGTTACCATGGGGCCTCTCCCCCCGTTTATTGACAGGTCCCCCCTGTTTATCTATATATATATATATATTGGCGCCAATATACCCCACGTCTTTAGGATTGCTCTCTGTACGTCCATATGGGGTTTTGAAACCGTACGGATAACTGCCTTGCATGGATTGTAAACTCCTCATCATCTGCGCCCGCAACCGCAGGCCAAGGCAACACTTGCGCGGACCACACACACGCACACACACACAAACACACACACACACACCGCAGGCTGAGGCGACGCTCGCGCGCGCCAAGGCCAAGTTTGGCAAGCGGCTGTGGGAGGTGGAGGAGACGCGCGCATCCGGAGCGGTGGCAGCAGCTGAGCAGAAAGCCTTTCTGGAGTCAAATGTCTCCATGGCGCAGGCAGGTGCTGTCAAGGCAGTGAACAAGGCGCGGGAGCAGGTGCGAGAGAAGAAGAAGAAAAAAAGAGAAAGAGAGAGAATGAGGGAGAAAGAGAGAGGGCGCGATCAAGGCAGTGGACAAGGCACGGGAGCAGGTGCGATGTGGGACAGACTGACAGGCACAGAGAGATGTAGGACAGAAGAGGGAGAGAGGGAGAGAGAGAGAGAAGAAAAAAGACAGTAAGAGAGAAAGAGAGAGAGAGAAGAAAGAAAAGAGAGAGAGAGAGAGAGAGGTGGGGTCGATCGATCCAACGCGTGTTCTGCCGTTTGGTGGGTGGCCATCGCGTGGATTCGAAAACGTGCCCTTGGATTGGGTACATTCATTGCACACGCATGCACACACACACACACACGCTGCCCACAGATGGACCTTGAAACACGGCTTGACTTGGAGCTGAACGACACGGAGATTCTGCGCGTGGGTGTGACGCATGACGCGGTGGTGGCAAACGAGAAGGGGCGGCTGGAGGTGCTGCTGGCAAAGCACACGCTGCAGGTGTGTGGACGGGTATGGGACGCGGAAAGTGTGGACAGTGTGGAAGGTGTGGCAATTTCTTCCTGAGAGAGTGGGTGATGGTGTGAAAAGTGTAGAAAGTGTGGAAAGTGTGGAAAGTGAGGGTGTGACGCACAACGCGGTGGTGGAAAACAAGAAGGGGCGGCTCAAGGTGCTGCTGGCAAAGCACACTCTGCAGGTGTGTGGACGAGTATGGATAATGGAAAGTGTGGAAAGTGTAAAAAGGTGTGGCGAGTTTTCTCTCAGAGAGTGGGTGGTTAAAAACGAAAAGGGGCGGCTCAAGGTCTGTACCTGCTGGCCTTTACCAAAAGACCGTCCAAAGAGAACGAGGAGCTCATTGCGCTGTCAGACCACCTGGCCAAAGATAGAGCAGCGGCGTTCAACCCCCATCGACACACACACACATACACACACATACACACACATACACACACACACACACAGACACACACGCACACACACACACGCTGCAGGCTGGTCTCTACCACAAGACCATTCAAGAGAACGAGGAGCTCATTACGCTGTCAGACCACCTCACCAAGGAGTGCTCGGGGCTGCGCGCACAGGTGCGATCCCTTGCTGTGATGCTTTCTGTGTCGCAGTTCGTGTTTTCCCAATGAATGCTCAGCCAAGATCACCCACCAGCAACGAGTGCTCAAGATCACCCACCATCACGGAGTACAAGGAGGGTTACGGCTGCCACACTCGGTCCCATCTGACGAGGGTGGGTATGTTGGGAACAGCTGACACTGCAGGCTGCCTTTTTTTCAAATTCGAATCCTGGCAGTTGCTGGGGGAGCTCAAACGTGGCACAATTCAAACACTTTCAAGCAGTGGAAACTCCGTTGTCCTGAGCCTGCACTCTGCATCCTAAGCCCCGCCCGAAAACCCCACATCACACGCCGCCCAGTGCTGACCCCCCACTCCCCCCAAACTTCTCACACACACACCTGAATCCCAACCACACAGTTCCAGGGACTAAGCGAGGAGATGGATGCCATGCACTCGGCGCGGATACACTCAGCACTCGCTCAGCAAAAGCAAACGCTGCACCGATCGTCCTGTTGCCTTACCCTCACTCTTCCCAAACCTCACACACACACACACACACACACACACACACACACACACACACACGCACACACACACACGACCGACACACACACACGCACACACACACGCACACAGACGCACACACACACACACGCACACACACACACACACACACACACACACACACACACACACACACACACACATACTCACGAACATACACACACACACACACACACACACACACACACACACACACACCTGAATCTTAACCGCACAGGTCCAGGGACTGAGCGAGGACCTGGACGCCATGCACTCAGTAGTGTCTCACTCAGCACTCACTCGGCAAAAGCAAGCACTACAGTCATCCGATGATGACCCACACTCCCCCCAAACCCCTCACACACACAACCAACCAACCAACCCAGCGTTACATGAGGCCGCCCGCATGCACCATCAATGCCTGCTACTACCAGCAATACACACTGGCAATTGTTACGAGGTCTGTCCCGTGCACTGGGATGTCTTGCAAAGAGAGGGGCGGGTGACCGACCAACACACACAAACAAACAAACACGCGTTTGGTTGCAGAGAGACCAGGGGGTCTCTCTGTTTTCCCTGACCGAAGGCCGGGGAATTATACTTAGCGATATACACACACACACACACACACACGCCTGAATCCCAACCACGCAGGTCCAGGGACTGAGCGAGGAGCTGGACGCCATGCACTCGGCGTGGGCAGAGCGCGACGCGCGGCAGCGAGTGCAGGACGCCGAGGTCAAGGACCTCATGCAGCGCATGCAGCAGAGCCAGATGTTCACGTCGCTGGCGACGAGCAGAATCGAGGAGCTGAATGCGGAGCTTGACCCGGTCAAAGAGGCGCGGGCGGACGCGCAGGAGCACGTGACAAAGCTGGAGGAGCTGCAGGTTTGTCTGGGGGTGTAGGGTTAAGGGTTTGGAGCGTAAGGATGTAGTGTGTGCGGTTCTGTGCGGTCAAAGCGCGTGCAATCTCTCACTTTACATCTCTCTCGCTTGCTCTCTCTCTCATGCAAGCTTGCTATCTCTCTGTCTCTCCCTCTCTCTTCCTCTCTCTCTCCGTCCCTCCCTCTCTTCCTATCTCTTTCCCTATCTCTCCCTCTCTCTCTCCCTGCTCTCTTTCTCTCTCTCTCGCCGTCCCCCTCTCTGTCCCACTCTCCGACCCCCTCTCTGCGGGTGCAAACTGAACCATGAGAGGCACAAAGCAGTTTTTTGTTTTCTCAGTTTACACTCAGGTTACACTCAGGTTACACTTAAGTTACACTCAGGTCACACTCGGGTTACACTCGGTTACACTCGGGTTACACTCAGGTTACACTCAGGTTGGTGGTGGTGGTGTGGAAAAGGAGATCGGTGTGCGAGTCGGTCGCGCGCTGGGCGTGTTTGCGTCTTTTGATAAGTTTTGGGCCAGCAAGAAGATGCAAGTGCGGTCTAAGATGCGGGTTTACAACACTTTCGTGCTGCCCCACTTTCTGTACGGCTGCGAAACATCGGCCCCTACTAAAACACAACTGACTCGATTGGAGGTTGCCCACTCTAACTGCCTTCGTCGCATTCTGGGTGTGCGCCTGGTCGCCCGGCACAGATTAACTTATATTCGGCAGGCGTGCGACACTGAGCCAATTGAGAGCCTTGTGGCAAAGCGATCAATGCAGTGGCTAGGCCATGTGATGCGCATGCCGGCTTCTCGTCTTCCTCGTACGACTTTTGACTGCACAATGGATGTGGCTCGGCAGCAAGGCCGGCCTCCAGCCTCCTCCCGACACTATTTTCTTAAGCTACTGATTCAGCAGCTAGGCGAAACTAGTGGCACTCATTCTGATTGGAAGACTTTTTCGGACACGGCGTTTGAGCGTGCTCAGGATAGGGTCGGGTGGAGAGCCGTGGTGTACGGTCCGGCTGCCCCCCAGGCGCCGGCCCCTCCACCACGGCGGTCAAGTAGATTGGCAAGCGCCACTTGACCCCCTATCCCCTAGAAGCAGTTAGGACCTATTTTGGAGGCGTCGCACAATAGCTCTCCTTTTTGCTCTGGGACTACACGTTGGCAGGCAGCCGGCTGGTGGCTACCGCCCCTCACAAGTAATTGTTAGGGCCAGAACTGGACTTGGGTCTAGGCGGTGGTACTAGGACTAGAGGTAGTCTTTGCTGGAAAGCCGATGTAACTGTAACTGTACACTCAGGTTACATGTGCCGAGAGGCCCCTTTCTCAGGTTACACGTGCTGAGAGGTTCTTTTCTTCAAAGTAACATCTCCTGTGCCTCCATTTCCCCCGACGCAGGTCCGCCAGGCAGAGCGCAGGCTCAGGGGGCTGCTAGACACCAACGCGCTGCGGGCACAGCACACGACTGCCCTCCAATCGCACTGCCCTCTTCTCCCTTTCCCTCTCCTCCCCCTGCCAGTTCTTCCTCTTCTTTGTATTGCTCTTGCTTTTTCCCTCTTTCCAGCACACCCTCGAATCGTGTGCTCCTCCCCCCTTCCCCCAAACGCAGGTCCGCCAGGCAGAGCGCCGCCTGAGGGAGATGCTAGACACCAACACGCTGAGGGCACAGGTGAGAACCGTGTATGGTCGATTTTACAGTCTTGTTAGACGACTTTAATGGCGTATTAGACTTGTGCTTGCGCACTCAATCCCTGAGACAGGCAGATACTATCACCCGCACTAGTCCACTGAGTGGATACACATTGACTGTATCCATCCCACTAGCTCTAGTACATCTGGTCGCGCCATGCGTCTCAGTTCGGGCAGCCAGCCTGGCCATGTGTGTGCGTGTCAGTGATGTCCTTGGCGCCCCCCCAGCCCCCGCCGCGGCGGCAAACCGCAAAATGGGGGGGGAAGGGGGACTGCGCAGGGACTGCGGGTGGCAAATCACGAGAATTTCGCTCTCGGATGTTGAGGGTGCATCTCCTCCGAAGGGTGCGGCGCCCGAGGAAGTGGAGGTCGAGGGGGCAACATGTGTGTGTGGGGGGGGGGGTTCTTCAGTGGCGTCGCGCACACACACACACACAAACACACACACACACACAAACACACAAACACGCATGCACACACACACGCGCGCAGCACGCAATCGTGCGGAGGGAGCTGGCAGAATCGAACGCTGCGGCAGCAAAGCGTGAGGCGTACTTTGCAAACTTTTCGACGCAGCTGTTCCGGACGATCCACGCGGTCGACAAGGAGCAGGTACCTGTCCCACAGGGTTCAGGGTTTATGGTTTTAGCCTTTTAGGGTTTAGGGTTAGGGGGTAGAGGCAGGGTTGAGGGTTCAGTGATGACGTATCCAATCTGTTTTTTAGGTCGGGGGATAGGGTTTGCAGATCAATGCAGCCCCATCCCAAGCCCCCAATAAAACAATTCAGCCCTGGACCCTTGCAAGAGGGCCTGCTTCGGTGGCTTTTTTACCCAGCTGTTCCGGACGATCCACGCGGTCGACAAGGAGCAGGTGTGTGCCCGACAGGGCTTGGCCGAGCTCCAGCAGATGTACGCCGAGTTGCCGTTCTTCACCACACACACACACACACACACACACACACACACACACACACAGTGGTCGGTCGTCTTCGGCAAGCTGCACGCTGACTTCCTCGCCGGACGCGACAAGGTGTGTGTGTGTGTGTGTGTGTGTGTGTGTGTGTGTGTGCGTGTGTGGTTGCATGCGTGTGTGCTTGTGTGCTTTTTAGTGTGTGTGGGGGGGATGCGTGTGGGTGGGTGGGTGGTTGGGTGCGAGTGTGCATGTGTGTGGGTGTGGGTGCGTGTTTGTTTTTGTGTGTGCGTGTGGTTGCATATGTGTGTGCTTGTGTGCTTGTGTGTTGGTGTGGGTGTCCGTGCTTTTGGGTGGGTGGGTGGGTGGGTGGGTGTGGGCAAGTGTGCATGTGTGGGTGGGTGGGTGCATGTTTGTATGTGTGTTGCGTGTGCATGCGTGCTTGGTTGCGTGCGTGCGCGTGCATATGTGTGTGCGTGTGTGTGTGTGCTTGGGGCCTGGCCCTCACACAAACTCCCACACAAACTCCCACACCAAACCACACCACCTCACACACCGAGCCACACGCCCCCCCACACGCCCACCCACACAACCTCCCACACAGCCTCATACACAACCTCCCACACAAACTGCCACACTAACTGCCATACAACCTCCCACACAACTTCCCACACAACCTCACACACCAAGCCACACAACCTCACACACAAGCTCCCACACCAAACCATTCAACCCCAACAGGCATCTTGGGACAAGTACCTTTCGGCAAGCAGCCCAACCAAGGCCAAGGCCGGCAAGGGGGTGCCACAGGTGTGCGTGTGTGTGTGTGTGTGTTTATACTGATGATGATGATGATGATGGATATAACAGTTTTTTATTTTTTTAAAGGGGCCGGCGTACATTGCCATATAAATTTGGCAGGGCAAACCTGCCGCACCCTCTTAATTAAAAATGAGCACGGCACAACGCACAGCTCGTTGCCAAGCTGTGCGAGAGACCGACGTTCATAAGGTTCGCTAGGTGTGGTTGTTGATAGATTCAATGATCCTTCCGCAGGTTCACCTACGGAAACCTTACGACTTCTCCTTCCTCTAGGTGGGAGGGTTTAAACTGGTTCTCGGCTCCAATCAGTGTTGCCACCAATCTCCAATCAGTGTTGCCATCAATACTATCCACTCGATTCAGGCGCTGGTCAGTCACCCGCTATTCGAAATACATCCCAGTGCACGAGTCAAAACCTTGTAACAATTGCCGTGGTGTATTGCTGTGAGTAGTACAGGCATTGTCGGTGCATGCGAACGGCCTCATGTAACGCTTGGTTGTTTGGTTGGTTGGTTGGTTGTTTGCTTGTGTTTGTGTGTGTGTGTGTGTGTGCGTGTCCGTGTCCCGTGTGTGTGTGTGTGTGTGTGTGTGCACGCACCATCACCCAGCATCACCACTACGGCCAAGGCCGGCGGCCAAGGTGGCGTTGCATGTGTGTGTGGTGTGTGGGGGGGGGGGGGCATCTGCATGTGTGTGTGTGTGTGCATGTGTGTGTGTGTGTGTGAGCGTGCATGCGTGTGTGTGTGCGTGTGGTGTGTGTGTGTGTGTGTGTGTGTGTGTGTGTGTGCCAATATGTCGCCACTGAAGAACCCCCCTCCCCCCCACACACACAGGTTGCCCCCTCCATCTCCGGCGCCACTTCCTCTGGCGCCACTTCCTCTGGCGCCACACCCTCTGGAGGAGACGCACCCTCAACATCCAACTCCCTATAGGAGCAAATCCCCCCCCCCCCATTTCGCCAACACTAATAGCGACTGGCATCAGGAGGTAGTCTGCAACACACACGCGCACACACACACACACATACACACACACACACTGAACCACCACCCACCCTCCACGCAGGCCGCTTCCATCTCGGCAGCCGTATCTCTCACCCCCTTCGGAGGAGACGCGCCCGCAACATCCGCGGGGTCACCCCTGCCATCTGGCGGAGCCGCCGCCGCCGCCGCCGACGGCTCTGGCGCCGGCATGGGAGGATCTGGAGCTGCGTTTTCAGCTGGCGGTGGCAAGGCGCTTGGTCGGCCGGTGTCGATCGGGCAGACTTCGCTCGAGTACCAGACGCACATGAGCGAGCTGCAGGTGCGTCGGTGATTGGGGCAGTTACTATTAGCCTTGGAAGGCAGTCATTATCAGCGTTAGAAGGCAGTTATAATCATCGTTAGAAGGTAGTTACTATCAGTTTCAACAAAGTTGGCTGGCAAGGCGCTTGGTCGGCCGGTGTCGATCGGGCAGACTTCGCTCGAGTACCAGACGCACATGAGCGAGCTGCAGGTGCGTTGGTTATTGGGGCAGTTACAGCAGCCTTGGGAGGCAGTTACTAGTTTCTGTTATGATCAAGTTGGAAAGAGCAACGGCCAGACGGCGGCGTCGACTTGGCAGACGTCTCTGGAGCACACGGCGCACATGAGCGAGCTGCAGGTGTGGCAGTTACCAAGGCTTTTTCGTATTTCGGATGATTTTGCCATTCAAGGTGGCAAAAGCAATGGCCGGTCGCTGTCGATTTGGCAGGCGTCTCTGGAGTACACGGCGCACATGAGCGAGCTGCAGGTGTGGCAGTTACCATGTTTTTTTTGGTTGCGTATTTCGGTTTCATTCAAGGTGGTGGTGGCAAAAGCAATGGCCGGTCGCTGTCGATTTTGGCAGACGTCTCTGGAGTACACGGCGCACATGAGTGAGCTGCAGGTGCGCCGGTAATAAGGGCAGTTACCATCAGCCTATGGAGGCAGTTACTAGTTTCAGTCGCGATCAAGTTGGCGAGAGAAACCGCCGGACGGTGTCGTCGATTTGGCGGACGTCTCTGGAGTACACGGCGCACATGAGTGAGCTACAGGTGCGTCGGTTATTGTGGCCGATTCTATATCAGCCACCTCGAAAACACGCTCAAGACCAAGCAAAGGACGCGAGACGAGGAGTCAACGTGCCAGCGGCTCTCTCACTCCCGTACCCTGAAACTGCATGCCCCCAAACCCTTGGCCCTTTATCGTAAACTATAACCCTAAACTGTGTGCGTGTGCAGGAGCACCACACGCACACACACACACGCACACACACACACACACAGGAGCACGTTCGCCACCTCAAAAATGCGATCAAGACACAGCAGGGGTCGCCCACAGGTCGCCCACTCTCTCCGTCGAATGCCATGCATTCATTCAATACACATGCGTACATTTGTGCATGCTCTCACTCCCCTTCCTCTATGTCACAGGAGCACGTCCGCCACCTCGAAAACGCGATCAAAACGAAGCAGGAGTCTCGCGACAAGGAGTCGACATGCCAGCGGCTCGTCGTCAAGCGGATGGTCACTGAGAACATGGCGGTCATCGAGGAGGCAAACGCATACAGGTGGGGGGGGGATCTACGCTGGCTCCTCCTTGGGGCCACTTTGGGGCTGATTTGGGCTCCATGCTGGCTCCATGTGCATGAGTATTAAACATTTTGAAGCGGCTCGTCGTCAAGCGGATGGTCACTGAGAACATGGCGGGTATCGAGGAGGCGAATACATACAGGTGTGTAGTTGGGGAGGGCTGTGCATGGGTGTGGCCAATTACAGTAAACAACGGCCAACCAGGTGGCCAGCCGGTTTCGCTCGGGTGTCGGCCCTAGCGCCAACGCACATTTTGTACATCATGGATGGTTCCATTGGTAGGCTGGCGCGCTGCGTGGCCTTGCGGGCTCTACTAGTAGAGCTCCCCTAGACATGAAGTCTAGGCCTCAACTCACGCCCCGGGATCCTCCGGGCGCATACATGTAAAAACTGTAAAAACACATGGATGGTCACTGAGGACATGGCGGTCATCGAGGAGGCAAATGCATACAGGTGGGGGGGTTGGGATCTACGCTGGCTCCTCTTTGCCATGGCACCAACAAGTACACAAAGGACAATCAACTAATTGAGGATGTTTCATTTACCACTTTGGGGCTGATTTTGGCTCCATGCTGGCTCCATGTGCATGAGTATTAAAAAATATTGAAGCGACTGGTTATCGAGCGGATGGTCACTAAGAACAAGGCGGTCATCGAGGAGGCAAATGCATGCAGGTGTGTGTCAACGAGCCCTCGCGCGACTACATTACACACAATTGCCGAATGCACTTCCCCGCATGCGCCGCTCCTCGTGCATGTAGCGCTCATGCTAAAGTCTACAGTTTACAGTTTACAGCACGCACCCTTGCGGCACGGAATTGAGGGAGCCGCATTACGAGGCTAGCTTTCAAAACCGCTCGTGCTACTGTAGGTGTCGCCAGGGCCAGAGTTGGTAGGGCGGCTCCATCGCTCAAATACTGCTCATACACACACCCACACACACACTCACATGCACACACACACTTGCACACGCACACACGCACACACGCAAACACACGCAAACTCAAACACCCGCATGCACACACCCACGTGCACACACACACACGCACACACACACGCACGCACACACGCAGGCGTGAGCTCAGGTCAGCAAAGGAGGAAGTTGACCGGCTGACCGCAGAGCTGGCAATGGCACGCAGCGGAGCCGTATCTGCCCAGCTTCCAAGCAGCCTCCCTGGGCAAATTCCGATGCGGCGGGCTAGCGGAGGAGCAGCGGCGGTGTTTGCATCGCCGAGCAGGCTCGCACGCGCTGGTGTGTGTGTGTGTGTGTGTGTGCGCTTGTTGTTTGTGTGGGGTGCAAGTGGGGGAAGAGAGGGTGCACCCTGTTACAAACTCGATGAGACAACACAGACTGTGTGACACACCCACATGCATACACGGAGCTCACACTCACACACACGCATCAACCGCTCCCCAGCACTCACAAACACACACACACACCCTCCCCCCCCACCCACAGCCTCGGACGTCTCGTCTCGCCCCTCCACCGTCCCCAACCAAACGACTTCCGGGCTAACCGCCGACGCGTTTGAATATTCAACCGCCGATGGTGGACGAGACATGAGTGCGAACGAGCTCAAGGTGGGTGCGTGTGCGGGGTCGAGTGGACAGTCCGGCGTGCGCATCTGATGGCGCAGTAGACACGTGCATGCGTGTGTGCGTGCGTGTGTGCGTGCGCGTGTGTGTGTATGTGAGTGTGTGTGTGTGTGTATGTGAGTGTGTGTGTGTGTGTGTGTGTGTGTGTGTGTGTGTGTGTGTGTGTGTGTGTGTGTGTGAGCGTGTGAAACCCCGCCACCGTGACCGCCACGCTGACTCCCCTCACCACCTCCACCTCCGAAGGCTGCCGCCGCCGCCAACTCTGCCGCGGCCGCGGCGGCGCGCGCGACATCGGCGTTTGCGGGGTCGCGCGGCGGCGCATTTGGCGCAATCCCAGAGGATGGGCCAAGCGCGGCGGGGGACGCGTTTGGCGCTTGGGATGATGGCGAGGGCGGCGGGGCTTCGGCGTCGGGCGGGCAGCAGCAACGGGGCCAGCAGCAGCAAGGTGTGTGTGTGTGCCTGTGCCTGTGCCTGTGTGGGTGTGGGTGTGTATTTGTGCAGGGAACAGGGCGCAGTGGTCCCTGGGAAGGATTTTAGTAATTCGTTTTTTGCCGGCTCCAGCAACTTTAACCGCTCATACCAGGCACAATACACAGCGGGTGTTCATGCAACGCATGCCGTTGGGCTGCTCTCGGCACGAGCTTTCCAGCGCACCGCTCCGCGCCCTCTCCCACTTAGTGTGCGGTGGTTTTCTGGGAAATGGGAAATCCGGCTTGGAGCGGTATAGGGCTCGCAGGGGAATCACTGACAGGGCGCCCTCATGCGGATTCCGCCGGCGGAATCCGCGTCGCGAGACCGCGAGCACGCAAAACGGTGTCTGCATCACCGACACACACGCACACATACACATGCATACGCACACACACACATACACACTCTCTCTCTCTCTCTCTCTCTCTCTCTCTCTCTCTCTCTCACCGCACGCAGGAGTCCGCCCAGGCTCGTTGGCCGTGTCGGGCGACATGCCGTCCGGCGGGTGGTGGTTGAATGGCGGCGAAGGCGGGTTTCAGGTTGCGGCGTCGCTCTCCACCATCCTCAAGGTGCGCGCGTGTGCCATTGGGTCCCATCCCCCCCCCCCCCTCTGTTGAACAACACACTAACTCGCACCGACATACCCTGAACCCGAAATCCCCCCCCCCTCCTTCCTTCAATGCATTCCAGGGCGGCAATTCAGCCATGGTCAGCACTACATCCCGCCCCGGAACGTCCCAGGGCCCCGCGCCCTCCCCGTACCTATCCCTGTCGTCACACGCGCACGGCGGCGGCGGCGCGTCCCGCCCGGGCACCTCCCCCTCGTCCCTCTCCAGCCACACGCTACCACACACCGGTAGCGGCGCCGCCGCCTCGCCGACCAAGGGTTTCAGCGGAGGGGGCGTCGGAAGCGGCGGCGGCGGCGGTGGCGGTTTCAATGGGGCAGCGGCGGGCCCGGTGCGCGTGACACTGTCGCGGCCAGGGACGGTTGCGAGCGACTATGGCAAGCGCCCGGGGTCGCGAAGCTTCACGCCGGCGACGCCCGCGCAGGTGGGACGAAGAAGCGCTCTGTGGGGGGGGGGGGGGAGGGCGGGGGCAAGCACGCGTGCGGCTGCGGGCTGGGCACCAACACGCACACGCACACATGCAGGGGCCCGAGACTCTTTCGGGTCTCTACGGCCTCGTCCCGTCCACGCGCCTCGACCCCGGAAGCGAGCTTGGGTCATCGCCGGGGTCCCCGGCTGGGCTGGCAGGCTCGCCACGCAGCATGCAGGTGTGCGTGTGCGTGTGCGTGTGCGTGTGCGTGTGCGTGCGTGTGGCAACAGCAGCAGCAGACACCAAGCAACAACCGGGACATCACCCTGGCACCTCGAGCCTAAACCCTGAACGCTAAACCCTCGACCTCTCTTCCTCCACAGGCCGCCCTCTCTGCCTTCTCCAAGTCCCCCAGTGGAGGCATCACCACCACCACCAAGCAGCAGCAGCAACAGCGCCCCCGCACCTCCCCCTCCACCTCCCCCTCCACCACCAGCGGGGGCGGCGGCGCGCCGCAGTTTGTGCGCGCCGCCAGCGGTGGCCCTGTGGGCGCGCCGGGTGCGGGCGCGGCGGCGGCGCTTCCCGTTGGCTACCTCACCGCATCCATGCTTCAGGCAGGTTGGGGGTTTGTTGGCGGCGGTGGAGGAGGGGGGGGGGGCTTCGTATATGACAGCAGCCCCAGCCCAACCAGCCGGCGACTGGGCCCGTCAAGATCGGAACTCTAAACACTGAACCCGTTAACCCGAACCTGTACGAGTAACCCCACAACCATGAGTAACCCCACAACCCTGAACTCACACCCCAATCCCTAAACCCAATTGCAGGGCACCACGAAGCCGCCCAGTCCCACGACCGGGCCCGCCAAGATGGCTACGCTCGGAGGCGGGTTCAGGTCCTATGTCAACCGCAACAAGCACTGATCAAGCACTTATTCTGCTTGTTTGACAAGGACCTAAACCGTCAAAAGGGGAGATCGACACGCCATCTAACGCGACGTGACGCAAGAGCCTCACAATCGACTTTACACGTGTGTCTGACATACCAGTTAGTGGCTGACCCATCTGTACTGCCGACTTGACTTTCACACCGACAAGTATGCTGGTGTGGGGTCTGCCACACATCAAGTATAGGCACACCACATAAACGTTCAAATCACATGGACTGGCCCAGGGGCCCCTTGTACTCCTTCTGTAGCTACAGAATGCTGTAGCATTGGGAGTTTCTGTCTCCGCCTTGATATCCTTCGCCAACTCTCGCTCTCTCCCGCTCCACTGTCTTGCAGGGCTTGTGTGTTCACGTCGACAAACTTGTGACCAGCCACAACAACGTACCGACAGCATGCAAATGGGTATTGAAAACAAACTAGGAGAGAGCCCAGCTGTGTCGCTGTCATAATGCACCAGCCAAAGTTTCACGTGTTGCTGCGTGCAGGCCTCCCCTCCTGCCCCCTTGCAATCGCCATCCCGATGACTGCCTCGTTGATGAGCTGCGGCACGCGCGCTAATTGCATCGCATCGCGGATGATGCGAGAGACGACGGGGCGGCGGGGGAAGTGAAAACTGTCTGCACTCAGCTCGAGCAGCAGGCGGACGCACTCGTCACGTGCGTTGTCCGGTAGTTCGTCGTTGAACAGCTCTGTGGATCGTGCGCCTGTGCAAAACGCATCCGCAACCTCATTCATGTGTGCCACCTGGGTGTCGCATGGCGGCGGCTCCATCAGGTGGAGCGCACGGCGGAGAAAGAGCAGCAGAGGCTCACAGGGGGGTTTGGGCGGCCATGGCCAGTGGGGTGGCTGGTCATTCACAGATGAAGCACCCTGTGCGGCCGCGACTAGCACACTCACGCCCCCAGGGGTGTCGGCCGCCATCATGTCCACTGGGTTTGCAGCCGGGTGGCCCAGCAGCAGGCGCATTGCGCCGACCTGGCCGCAGACAGTTGCCCACAAGAGCGCACTACCACCCATCACTGTTGTGCGCGCAACCATTGCTGCTGAGTGGTCGAGCAGCAGGCGCATGGCATCCAAACAGCCAGTCCGAGCAGCCTCCACGAGGGTGGTGCAACCGTCGTTGTTCGTATGTTTGAGCATAGCCGCCGCGTTGGCCGATGGGTGGTCGAGCAGCACACGCATGGCGTCCACGTAGCCTTCCAAAGCGGCCACCATGAGGGCGGTCGCGCCACCCAAATCTGTGCATGCCAGCAGCCCTGCTGGATCGGCATCCTGTTCGAGTAGCAGACGCATTGCCTCGACCCGACCATCACTGAATCCTCCAGGAAGAAGTCGCAGCTGCTTTCTTCTGTTGCATCCGCCTCTTCTGGCCGTGGCCGACACTGTCGTGCGCTGGCGCCACGAGCTGCGCCGCTGCGTGGACTCGACTGCAGTCTTCGACGTCCTCAGTGACCGCGAGGAGGCGCAGCACCAGGCGCTGTGGCCCGCTTTCCTCGCCGCCAAGGTTGCGGGGAAGCGGGCGCAGTTCCACCGCGCGCGCCTCGTCGTTGACGGCGAGCGGGTGCCTGCACCTGCTTGCTAGATGGCATCCCCTCTGGGGTGTTTTTGAAGGGGAGGTGGCGCCACACGCGTGCGGTGGCGGGTGCGGTGTGGTCGCTGAGTAGAGTGCTGCGGCGGGTGTGCTACTAGCCCCGCTTCCGGTGGTCTGGGGGAGGGCTTTTTGGTCCCTTCATGGTTTTATACCTTGGGTCCGCCCTCTGGCCATTTGAGGGGCTGGGTGTGCAGCCTGCACAGTGGTGCTGCTTGCTTGGCGCCCGCCACCAAGTGTGGATGGCGTTACCGTGGGCTACTTGTAGCTTGACCTTTTGTGGGCCTTGAGCCTTGTTTCTCTAAGTCCCACTGGAGCTTTGGAACCGTACATGTGACCGCCAGAAGTGGATTGTAAAACTCTCATCATCATCATCTTCTGACATGCTGGACATGGCGCTGCTGCTGGAGTGTCACTGCTCAGTGTTGCATCATCACGACATCCAAGCACCCATGCCAGGCAAGGCCATCAGCATGCCAGCAACACGCCATGCGCCTTTTGCCCTCGCTCCACTTCCTGCTCGGGTGAATTTCCACGCCACCTGAAGGTGGCGGCAGGGAGTGGAAATACCATTGCCGCTTGCCCATGCCCATGCCCAGCCCTGCCCCTGCCATGCCATGCCATGCCATTCCCTGCCCTGCCCCTGCCCTCCCTGCCCTGCCCTGCCGTGCCGTGCCCTGCCCTGCCCTGCCGTGCCGTGCCGTGCCCATCCCGTGCCGTGCCATGCCGTGCCATGTCATGCCAGCATCCAGCAACTCTCACCAGCAACTCGCCAGCAGCAGCTGAGTCGTGTGCCCATGCTCCACTTCCTGCTCAGGGGGATGATCCAGGCCTGATCCAGATGACAACAAGTCGTCGTCGAAAGCGTAACACAACGGGAGCGCCTCTAAACCCTGAGTAAAAACACAGGGCCCGAAGAAAGCTAGTAGCCAGCAAGGCCTGCACGCACGCACGCAGCCCCACTTGATATTGAATGTGTGAGGTTCACACACTAACCACAAAACCTCGCCCTCACGCCCTTGCTCTAGAGAGGCCCTCCCCCTCACTCCTTAGACCCCATATATTCTGAAGTTGCCAACTCTGAGGTGCACCTCAGAGGTCAAGCAACCAAGCCACTCATGTCTCGACATGTCGCTCAGCGCCTCCCCCCCCTCGCCGCGTGGCTGCTCCACGGCGCGCCACGTGTAACAGCATGTTCTCGTACGAATGGGTGTATAGCTGAACCTGGAACGCACGCAGCAGGGGGGCACGCAGCGCGCGTGGCAGCAGAGCGCCAGCTCAGCTCACTCGCGGCAGGCCCCAGCAGCCCCAGCAGCGCACCCCCAGGACGGAAGCTGAACCTGTGCAACGCCATTAACGAGGCGCTCGCCACGGCGCTGGACTCAGACCCGCGGTGGGGAAGACTTCATCTAGGGCTTTTGGGGGTCTGGGCGCGACAGGCCGGGACAGCTGACTCAGTCACTGAGGCACCGCTTGTGCACACCGTGCCGCACGAGCAGTGTTCGTGCACACTGAATATGTGCAGTATGCGCCCCGCTCGTCAGTGACACGGCACACACACATGCACACGCGCGCACACGCACACACTGACACGCACACACACACACACACGGGGGCACACACACACGCACACGGACACACACACACACACACATGCACACGGACACACACACAAACACACACGCAGCGCCTGCGTGTTTGGAGAGGACGTGAGCTTCGGCGGCGTGTTTCGGTGCACGGTCGGGCTCGCGGACCGGTTTGGCGGCGCGCGCGTGTTCAACACGCCGTTGTGCGAGCAGGTACGTGCGTGCGGGTGTGGGCGCGCGGGCGTGGGCGCGTGCGGCTGCGCGTGTGCGCATGTGCGTTTGTGTGCGCACGTGCGCGCGCGTGCATGCATATCGTGTGCGTGTTTCGCGTGCGCACGGGGCGGCAACCGCCCGCGCAATTGGCACGCGGCGCCCCAGAGCTGCCCTCCATCCTCTGCGCGCGCACACCCTTCGTCTGTCCTCACGTATTCCGACCGTCCATCTACGCACACGTCAACATCTGGGTAACCTGCCTTGCGAGGCAACTCCCTCAATCCCACCCCCCGCGTGCGCGTATTGAGTGCGTACCGCACACTGCAACTGTACAACTTCCGACTGCAGCCTGTCCAACGAGGCAGGCTCCCTCAATCCCACGCTCCGCATGCGCGTGTTGAGTGCGTACCGCACACTGCCAACTGTAAAACTGCTGACTGGTAATCGTATACAACCGCGTGTTGCTCAAACAGGGCATCGTTGGTTTCAGCATCGGCCTCACCGCGAGCGGCCGCAGAGATCCAATTTGCACCCAGTGCGTAGCGCACACCGCTGACTGCCAGCTGAAATCTTTAAACAACCGCGTGTTGTTTAAACAGGGCATCGTCGGCTTCGGCATCGGCCTCATTGCGAGCTGCCGCAGAGATCCAGTTTGCACCGAGTGCGTAGCGCGCACCGCCAACTGCCACCTGAAATCTGTACAAAACCGCTTGTTGGTCAAACAGGGCATCGTCGGCTTCGGCATCGGCCTCGCCGCGAGCGGTCACACCGCGGTCGCAGAGATCCAGTTTGCCGACTACATCTTCCCCGCGTTCGACCAGCTCGTCAACGAGGCGGCAAAGTACCGGTACCGCAGCGGGGGCATGTACGACTGCGGGGGGCTGACCGTGCGCACGCCGTTTGGGGCGGTCGGCCACGGCGGCCACTACCACTCTCAGTCGCCAGAGGCGTTCTTCACGCACGTGCCGGGGCTCAAGGTGTGTTTGCATGGGTCTGTGGTTGCATGTGGGATGGGTGAGATCTCTCTCGCCTTCACGCTCCCTCTCCCTCTCTCTCGCCTTTCTCTCTCTCTCTCTCTCTCTCTCTCTCTCTCTCTCTCTCTCTCTCCTTCTCTTAAACACACCGCTCTCTGACTGACTGCACCCACTCAGGTCGTGATCCCCTCCATGCCATCCGACGCCAAGGGCCCGTTGCTCGCATCAATGATAGACCCCGGACCTACAAACCACTATGTTGCATGCTGCCCATTTCACCATCATGTCATGACGCGCACGCCGCCACTTATCTGACTGACCACCCAGGTCGTGATTCCCTCCACGCCATCCGATGCTAAGGGCCTGTTGCTCGCAGCAATCAGAGACCCCGACCCAGTCGTGTTCTTCGAGCCGAAGATGCTCTACCGAACGGCGGTCGGCGTCGTTCCAGAGGTGTGGGTTGCTCCGTCCACACAATCACAGAGAGAGAGAGAGAGGGAGAGAGGTCGTTACAGAGATCTCTGAACGGTAGACCTAGATAGGCTGTTTCTAGTCATCAATTGAGGGGATTTCGTTTGAATGCGGGACAATCACACACACACACACACACACACACACACATGCGCACACATAAATACACACGTTCAACGCACGCACGCTGTCATATTCTTCTTCAAACCGAAGATGCTTGACTGAACCGTTGGCGACGTGTGACCACTCGACATGAACAAACACCCGCATGCCCACACCTCGTCCACACCGCCCACACATCGTTCACACCTCGTTCACACCGCCCACACCTCGTTCACACCGGCCACACCTCGTCCACACCGCCCACACATCGTTCACACCAGGACGACTTTGAGGTCCCCATTGGGAAAGCGCGCGTGGTGAGCGCTGGCATCGATGTGACGCTCGTAGGATGGGGCCCACAGGTGTGTGTGTGTGTGTGTGAGGGTGCGTGTGTGTGTGTGTGTGTGCATGTGTGTGTGTGTGTGTGGTGAGCACAGGCATCGATGTGATGCTCGTAGGATGGCCCTCAGGTGTGTGTGTGTGTGTGTGTGTGTGAGGGTGTGTGTGTGCGGGTGCATGTGTGTGGTGAGCACAGGCATCGATGTGACGCTCATCGGATGGGGCCCACAGATTTGTGTGTGTGTGTGTGTCTTGTGTGTGTGTGTGTGTGTGTGCAGGTGCAGGTGTGTGGTGAGCACAGGCATCGATGTGACGCTCATCGGATGGGGCCCACAGGTGTGTGTGTGTGTGTGTCTTGTGTGTGTGTGTTTGTGCAGGTGCATGTGTGTGGTGAGCACAGGCATCGATGTGACGCTCGTCGGATGGCGCCCACAGGATTGTGTGTGAGTGTGTGTGTGCGTGTGTGTGTGTGTGTGGTCTCTTTTGCAGTCTTATTGGACGCCTTTGATGGCGTGTGTGTGTGTGTGTGTAGTGCTAGTGCTAGTACAGGCATTGTCGGTGCTTGCTGTGTGACGCGGTGTGAATGCCGCAGGCATGACACAGCCGGGGTTTGCTTTCGCACAGGCGATGCGCAGCCGGGGTGTTGGCCGGGGTTTTAGCACAGACGACACAGCCGGGGTTTGCTGTAGCACAGGCGATAGCCAGGCTGTCTGTGCCGTGGGGGCTGGAACGTCGTGACTGAGTCACTGTCTCTATCTCTCTGACTCTCTTTCTCTTGATCTTTTTTCTCTTCTCTCTCTCTCTCTCTCTCTCTCTCTCTCTCTCTTTAACTCTCTTCTCTCTCGCTCTCTTCTCGCTCTCTTGTCTCTCACATCTCTCTACCCACTCTCGTTCACTCTCGTTCTCACTTTTCACCTCTTCCTCTCACTCTGCCTCTCTGCCTCTCTCTCTCTCTCTCTCTCTCTCTCACTCTCACAGGTCCAAGTGCTTCAGGCGGCCGCGCAGAAGGCGCAGACTGAGAACGGCGTGTCTTGTGAGGTGATCGACCTTCGCACTCTGATGCCGTGGGACGTGGACACCGTGTGTGAGTCCGTGGGCAAGACTGGGCGGCTGGTTGTGAGCCACGAGGCGCCGCAGACAGGTGCGGTGGTACTGCGGTGTCGCTGGATGACTAGACTGTGTGCCGCATTACAGTGGGTGTGGCCAGTGGGGATCATGTGTGCAGCTAGGCATGTCGTGGAATAGATCCTTTTGTGGATCCCGACAAGGCATGAATCGGCGGTAACGCCGAAGACAGGACCGGTATAATTGCGGTGTCGCTGGCAGACTAGACTGTGTGCTGCATGGATGTTGGCGGGTTTTCTAGGTTTTGCAACGTCCGCGCCCAGAGGACTTTGAAGACGCGAGTGAAAGCTCGACTTTTAGTATAGGAGGGCTGTACTAGGAGAGCCCGCGAGGCCGCACATGCACACCAGCCTACCAAGGCGTACCCGGGAGTAAGTCTGATGCAAGTCAACGCCGCCAAGACAGAAGTGATGATTTTGCCAGCAGATTTTGATGCGGATCTGCCCGCGTTTGCGCTGACTGGTTGTGAAGTGAAGACTGTCTCTGCATTTAAGCATCTAGAGAGTTGGATAACCCAGAGTGGTGGTGTGGAGAAGGAGATCGGTGTGCGTGTCGGTCGCGTGCTGGGCGTGTTCGCGTCTTTTGGGCGTATTCCGAGGCGGGGAGCGCGCACACTCTCACTCGTAACACACGCAGGCGGCTTTGGCGCCGAGATCGTTGCGACCGCTGCTTCCTGCAACACACACGAACACACACACGCACACACCGATATAATCCACCTACACAGGCATCCGACGAACTGTACAATCAACCACAAACACACACACACACGCACACACACACACACACACATACGCACACGCAAACGAAAACGAAAACCAACGCAGGCGGCTTTGGCGCCGAGATCATCGCGACCGTGGCGCGCCGCTGCTTCCTGCGCCTAGAGTCCCCTCCGCTGCGCGTCGCGGGCGCTGACACGCCGTTCCCGCTGGTGTTTGAGCCGCTGTACCTCCCGTCTTTGCAGCGAGTGATGCGCGCGATCCGGCAGACGGTCAAGTTCTGATGGCGGTGATTGGCAAAAGAGGGGGCGCTGCGGCCTGCCTTCCGTTAGTCTTTTGGTGATTTGGCGCTGCGGTGTTTGTGGTGCTCCATCGTGCGTCTGTGCAGCGAGTGATGCGCGCAATCCGGCAGACGGTCAAGTTCTGATGGCGGTGATGAGGCATGAAACGCTGATGGCCGGCCGGCCCCTGGCCTATGCTGGTGACGCTGTGCCTGCTGTGTGTGCAGAGAGTGCTGCGCACGATCTGGCAGACGGTCAAGTTCCGATAGCGGTGATCAGACATTAAATAGCGCTAGCAGCTTGCCTGCCCCTGGTATCTGTTGGTGATTCGGCACGGACGCACAGACGCGCCGCTTGAGGGTTTGTGTCGCTGGACCTGTGGCTGTGCCTCCTGTGCAGAGGGCGAAACGTTCGATTCGGCAGACGGTAAGGTTCTGATGGCTGCGATGAGCGATTGCGTTACGTTTTTATTGCTGCCACCTTGCGGCGGGTTGCGGGTAAGGTTGACAATTTTGACAAGGTGTGCATGTGAGTGGGCATGTGAGTGGGCATGTTGCGGCTCCTGCTACGTCGCGGTCGTTTGGAACAGTCACTGAGTGGACCGCCCGCACCCCCCCCACCCTCCCCTAGGCCACCCACTGCCACCTGCCGCCTCCTCCTCTCGCTGCCACTTCTTCAATCTGGTAGGCTGGTGCACTGCGTGGCCTTGCGGGCTCCCTTAGTGGAGCCTTCCTAGACATGTAGGCCTAGGCCTTAACTCACGCCCTGGGGTCCTTCGGGCGCATACGTGTAAAACCTGTGAAGTCTTGTCATCACCAGGGCCCGGGTGCCTCACAGCAGGTGGGCTCAAGACCACGCCTCTCTCGGCACGGCTGCAGCCGCTCGCGCCGCTTCATCACTGCCCGCATGCGCACCGAAGCTTCTTCATCTCGCCACCACCCGCGCGGCGCGCCACCATCAGAGCGCCGTACCGCGGGCAGGCCCTCAAGACCACGCCTCCCTCAGCGGGGGTGCAGCCGCTCGTGCCGCTGCATCACTGCCCGCACCGCAGCCCTTTCCTCTCGCCACCACCCGCCACCACAAGAGGCGCCGTACGGCGGGCAGGCCCGCAAGACCACAACTCTCTCAGCACGGCTGCAGCCGCTTGCGCCGCGACATCACTGCCCGTGCCGCGGCCCCCTCCTCTCGCCACCACCCGCCACCATCAGAGCGCCGTACGGCGGGCAGGCCCTCAAGACCACGCCTGCCTCAGCACGGGTGCAGCCGCTCGCGCCGCTTCATCACCACTCGCCACCATCAGAGCGCCCCAAGGCAGGCAGGCCGGAGACACCACGGTCGAGAGACCACAACTGCCTCAACATGGCTGCGTCAGCTCGCGCCGTGACATTACTGCCCGCAACGCTGCCCCCTCCTCGGCCATCATCAGCTGCAGAGCTCCCCACAGCAGGACCTCAAGACCAAAACTCTCTCAGCAAGGCTGCAGCCGCTCGCGCCGCGACATCACCGCCCGCAGCGCGGCCTCCTCCACTGTCGACTTGTGGTGGAAATCCGCGTCGCCCCCTGGGCTTTCCTGTGAGGGAGGGTTAAGAGGGAGAGTTGCTGGGCCCCGGGAAGCGAGCTGTCAGCTGCGTGCATGTCTGCACGGGATCATGGGCAGCTTGGGACTGGGCCATGTGCACACACACTCACACACACACAATCACCTGCAGCAGGCAGATGTATACATGGCACCCAGCATGCCCCCCCCCACCACACACAGGCACACACACGTACATACACACACACTCACACACACGCACCCATACATGCACGCTCACCTGCAGCAGGCAGACGTTCATGGTGCCCAGCATGCACACATGCACACACACACACACACACACACACACGCGCACCTGCAGCAGGCAGACATACATGGAACCCGACATGCTCCCCCCCCCCGCACACACCACCACCACACACATGCTCACCTGCAGCAGGCAGACATACATGGCACCTGGCATGCGCTCGCGCCCGCGTGACTGCACACACACACACACATGCTCACCTGCAGCAGGCAGACAACCATGGCACCCAGCATGCGCATACATGCACACGCGCACACACACACACACACTCACCTGCAGCAGGCAGATGCACATTGCGCTCGGCCAGCGCCCGTGCCCGCGTGACTGCACACACACACACACACACACACACACACACACACACACGCAAGCTCACCTGCAGCAGATAGACATACACAGCGCCCGGCAAGCCCCCCCCCCCCCCCCCCCCCAAGCTCACCTGCAGCAGGCAGACACACCTGGCGCCCGGAATGTCCCAACACACACACGCACACACACACACACACACACACACGCTCGCACACACACGCTCACCTGCAGCAGGCAGACGTACATGGCGCCTGGCATGCGCCCGCGCCCGCGTGACTGAACGCGCTGAATGCCAGAGACCGGCGGGCTGAAGCGCACGACCAGCTCGCACGAGGGAACGTCGAGGCCCTCCTCTGCAGCGGTGGTTGCAACGAGGAGCCGGCGGCCGGGCGCCTGTGTTTGTGTGTGTGTGTGTGGTCGATTTTCAATCCGTCGGACGCCTTTGATGGCGCATTAGACCCTAGGAAAGAGGTGTGTGTGTGTGTTTGTGTGTGCGTGTGTGCGTGTGTGTGTGTGTGTTTGTGTGTGTGTTTGTGTGTGCGCATGTGTGTGTGTGTGTGTGTGTGTGTGTGTGTGTTTGATGGGTGAGTGACACAGCAAGTGGGTGGGCCCTCTCTTCCGCCACGGTGGTCGCTACCAGAAGGCGGCAACCGGGCGCCATGCGGGGCAGGCACGGGATGCGTGCATGTATCACTAGGAAGTGGGTGGGATATCCCAATTGTTTGTAGAAGTGGACGGGACCTCTCTTCTGCGGTGGTCGCTACCAGCAGGCGGCGGCCGGGCGACTGCATTTGGGGTGTTGGGGTGCTCCATGTTGGGGGGGCTTGCCCTCATTTGGGGGAGTGGGTGGGCAAGTGAGTGAGCAAGTGGGCGGGCCCACATCTGCCTTGATGGTTGCAACCAGGAGGCGGCAGCCAGGCGCCTGTGGGGCAGCAAAGGGGTGTGTGCGTGCGTTTGTCGGTGCAGTTTTCGAAGATCCAAAGTGTCTGTACATGTGGGCGGGCCCTCATCTGCCTTGATGGTCGCAACCAGGAGGCGGCGGCCGGGCGCCTGTGGGGCAGCAAAGGGGTGTGTGCGTGCGTTTGTCGGTGCAGTTTTCGAAGATCCAAAGTGTCTGTACATGTGGGCGGGCCCTCATCTGCCTTGATGGTCGCAACCAGGAGGCGGCGGCCGGGCGCCTGTGGGGCAGCAAAGGGGTGTGTGCGCGCGTTTGTCGGTGCAGTTTTCGAAGATCCAAAGTGTCTGTACATGTGGGCGGGCCCTCATCTGCCTTGATGGTCGCAACCAGGAGGCGGCGGCCGGGCGCCTGTGGGGCAGCAAAGGGGTGTGTGCGCGCGTTTGTCGGTGCAGTTTTCGAAGATCCAAAGTGTCTGTACATGTGGGCGGGCCCTCATCTGCCTTGATGGTTGCAACCAGGAGGCGGCAGCCAGGCGCCTGTGGGGCAGCAAAGGGGTGTGTGCGTGCGTTTGTCGTTGCAGTTTTCGAAGATCCAAAGTGTCTGTACATGTGGGCGGGCCCTCATCTGCCTTGATGGTCGCAACCAGGAGGCGGCGGCCGGGCGCCTGTGGGGCAGCAAAGGGGGGTGTGCGTGCGTTTGTCGGTGCAGTTTTCGAAGATCCAAAGTGTCTGTACATGTGGGCGGGCCCTCATCTGCCTTGATGGTCGCAACCAGGAGGCGGCGGCCGGGCGCCTGTGGGGCAGCAAAGGGGTGTGTGCGTGCGTTTGTTGGTGCAGTTTTCGAAGATCCAAAGTGTCTGTACATGTGGGCGGGCCCTCATCTGCCTTGATGGTCGCAACCAGGAGGCGGCGGCCGGGCGCCTGTGGGGCAGCAAAGGGGTGTGCGGTGCGTTTGTCGGTGCAGTTTTCGAAGATCCAAAGTGTCTGTACATATGGGCGCACGCACGCACCCACGCACGCACGCACGCACGCACGCATGCACGCACGCACGCACGCACACACGCACGCACGCACACAACACACACACACACACACACACACACACACACACACACACACACAGTACCTTGAAGGAGGTCATGGCGCTCGGCCACGAACTGCTTGGATAGCTGCTCGCGATCTCTGCCGCAGACAAGCTGCCAATCACTGCCCTCTAGAGAAGCCAGTGATGGGCATTATGTCGCCAGCGTGCGGGATCGTCGCAATTGAGGACGGGTCAGGGCTTCCGCATTGGTTGCATCAAGAATGGTGCGCATGCCTGCCTGAACCTGCCTGCCTACGGGCCAGGCATTTTTGCCGACACATGCACCATGACGCGGCTGCCGTGAGCTCTCCGAGCTGCTCGCGATCACCGTCGACAACAGCGCGCGCATGATCAAGTAGATGGGCGGGCTAGATGAATGGTTGACCTTGCTGTTTGATAGTTGTTTGTACTCAGTGCAAACAACTGACCAGTGAATGGTCGTATCTCCTT
This sequence comes from Chlamydomonas sp. UWO 241, assembly GCA_016618255.1. Lineage (NCBI taxonomy): Eukaryota > Viridiplantae > Chlorophyta > Chlorophyceae > Chlamydomonadales > Chlamydomonadaceae > Chlamydomonas > Chlamydomonas priscui. The sequence continues at coordinate 73,901 of VFSX01000567.1, read as the reverse complement.
GGTTGACTTTGACTGTGACGTTTGCTCTTGCGGCTGTCTACGCAGCGTGCAAGGTGCACCCCAATTGGCAGGGGTCTCTGGCTCGTTCACACTCGGCGAGACTCTTGCCCTGCACATCACAATCAGATCAGATCACAATATGCTCCCTCTACGCGTGCACATGGACGGCAGGGCGTGCTGTGCAGTGTTCGCCATCATTTGCTGCTTGCGGGTCTCTCGCCCTCGATTAGTTGCCCAAGCTGCTTTAACCACCAACAACCAAGCTGCTGGAGACCACTTCCACAATGTATGCGCCCACCTCTGATGGCCTCTGATGGCGCTGCGATGGCGCGTAACTTGTGCGTTTTTTCGGAAAAGTGTGGTGTGTTATTGAGCTCTGAGCCAGTACCCGCAGCTGTGCTCGTGGGCGTGGGCGTAGCTCGAATGCTTACGTACTTTGGTCTCAGGCGGAGCGGACCACTGCTTGGGGCGTCTGTCCCAGGGTGCGCCAGCGGCTCTCTCTCTCCCGCAGGAGCTGCAGTCGCATCGCAGGCCAGGCTCGCCACTGATTGGAGCACACAGACGGAGCACTCGGAAGCACAGACCAGGATGGCCACATCGGGAGGTGGCAAGGCGTCAAGGTTGTTCACGGTGGGCTGTGAGAGTGTCGGCGCATGGGTCATGCATGGCGTAGCGTGGCCCGGCATCACGGCCCACGGCACCCGCAGGACCAACTTCATCGATCTGGGTGCGTGCGAAGATGGCAAGAGACGCCACTTCTCCAAATTCGGGGTCGGCCTGTTTATAGAACTGGTGTGCCAGCGCTTGCTGAGTCGAGCGCACAGCTTGTGCCAGGGTTGCACGGTACGTGAGTACGCGTACGTATTTTTCGTTCGTAAGTACGTGCGTACGCACGTGATGGAGCGTATATACGTACACCCTGTACGTACACCCTGTGATGGAGCGTATATACGTACACCCCTGTACGTACACCCTGTACGCAGCACTTCACGCCTTTTACTTGAAACACAAAAGCGGTCATAACTCACGCTCCTGTGCTTGGATCGGAACCATTTCACTTGCATTGGAAAGATTGTAACAGGGGCTATCCAGAGCACTGCTCGTATGCAGCATTGCACTGCAGGGGGGGGCTGCTGCAGCACCACGCGCGCGCTCGCAATGACGCACACAACAACAGACGTGACTCCCTGTCCTCCGCCTGGATTTTCACCATTTGACTTGCATTGGAAAGCTTGTAACACGGGCTGTATGTGCAACCTCAGTATGCAGCAGGGCACTGCACTAGGGGGGAGGGGGTGCTGCAGCACACCACGCGAGCACCGCACCACACGCGCGCGCACGGCAGCAACTCGCTGCCTGCAAGGTCCTCCCCTGCTGGAGCGCACTGCTACACATCAGCAG
>VFSX01000567.1:62500-67500 GCA_016618255.1 Chlamydomonas sp. UWO 241 | reverse complement strand
GCTGCTGCTGCTGCTGCTGCTGCTGCTGCTGCTGCTGCTGCTGCTGCTGCTGCTGCTGCTGCTGCTGCTGCTGCTGCTGCTGCAGCAAGGCAGCAGGTCGTGAGCCAGATGCTTCAAAGCCGCGCTGCGCACACACGCACAGGCAGGCGGGTTGGGCAAGCAGGCGGGCGCGTTGCCGGGCAAGCAGGCGGGCGGGCGGGCGGGCAACAAGGTTCAAGTGCACAGGCGAGTGTAGACAGACTCTCTCAAATAGACACACACATACAAACATACACACGCACACACACGCACACAAACAAACACACACACACGCACGCATCATCTCGTACGCAAGGCACTGCTGTGCAGCGAGTGCGATGGACGGCACGAGCACGAGCACCTTGGCGATGGGGTTGCGCTTGAGGACGCGCCTGGGTAGCAGCGTGCGTTGGACGCTCATCAGTGATTACATTTTCAAGACTTTTAATTAATTATGACGCAGCCGGATTTCGCTTCGACCGAGTTGACTGTTGACCTCCCATTGACGATTTGCCTTCATGTATATATCATTTGAAAGCTTTCAACGAGCTCCGTCTGACGGGCTTGTCAGAGTAACAATCCACTGCATGGGTTGAGCTGGGTTCAACGTCAAAGTACAGCCGAAATACAGACATATGGCTGTGGAGAGCCGAAAAGGAAATTACTGGTGCGCTCCCACTCATCCGGATGAGTGGGGGGCGGGAGGGGACGGGAGGGCCTTGGACATAGCAGGAAGACCTTCTGAGGAAGGCGGTGGCACATGTGCATCAGTGTCTTTGTTATCCACCCCGCACCCCGCAAAAGTGCATTTGCGGGGCGCGATTAGCTGATTTGGGTTGGCGCTGCCAATGGTGCGATGACGCCAAAATTTGCCTCAGGCGGGGTAAGATTGAGGAAGTGAGCGTGAGGCGAGGGGTGAGCTGTCATTTTCCTAGCATCCTTGGCGGAACCACTGATGTGCGTCATCGCAGTGCACATTCAGTGTACATAGGAGCCCTCCTAGTAGGCCTCTGCTCCACTGTGGCCACTTGTGGAACAATTGGACGTCCCCCTACGCTATCATCCCGTCCCTCCCCTCTCCCCCACTCACTTGCTCAGCTCAATGAAGACAGCCGTCTTGCCAGCGTTCGTCGGCGCGCAGACCACCCAGTTGCCGCCCCCCGCTGTGACGCGGTCAATGGCGGCTTGCTGGTAGCCGCGTAGCTGGAACACGTCAGGGGAAGCAGCGGCAGCGGCAGCGGCGAATGCGGCAGCATATTGTAGCTCCGACTCTGATGGCCTGCATGCATGGGATAGCAGGCGGCAGGCAGCAGGCTGAGTTCCTGCTGGAGTTGCCTCTCGGTGGCGCTGCACGAGGTGCCCTGTCAGGCAGAGGCAGCTAACATACTGCTGCTCTGGATCTGATGGGCTTGGCATACGTGCACAGGCATGGGATTGCAGGCACCTGGCAGATGCATGCTTGCATATGCCTCTATTCATTGTGTTCTTTCTGCATTTTTTTTGCCTTGATGTCCTGTCTGCATTTTGCGGGCAGCAGGCAGTGCTGTTAGCAGCAGTATTCATTGTTTTCATTCAGTATTGATTCAGTATTCATTGTGTTTTGTCTGTGGTGCCGCCCTGGGTGCAAGCGGAAGCTGCTGTTCTGACTGTGATGAGTTTGGGGCTGGATTGCATGTGAAGGATGGATTGAATGTGGATGGGATGGATGGATTGCATGTGGAGTAGCGCAGGGGGCTGGATTGCATGGGTGGGGATCATGCCTGCATCTGCAGCACAGAGAGTGCGTGCAAGCGTGCATGCGCGTGCATGCACAGCCCCACCCCGCAGCCTTGGCCAGCTTGATGAAGATGCCGCCCTTAGTGCGCTTCTGTTTCCCGTCGTTGTGCCGCGTGACCGGCAAGTCCTGCGCCAACACATGGATGTGAGCGCCGGCATCCGATTTTCAGTCTGTCATTGTGCCAGAGCGGCAGATCCTTCGAGCATCAGGGCATAAGAGTGACAGATTGACAGCGTGACAGAGCAAGACGGGACAATAGACAACAGACAACGGCGCGCCGAGGGGCGTCCATCGGGTCCGTGGCCAGCATTTGCATTGTGCGCAGAGCACTGTGGGGAGATTGACCGAGGTAGGGAGCTCCACAGCCTCGGCCTGCACCCATTCTTGAAGGGTACGTCTCAGCTGGGCCGGCACTGCACTTCAACAGCTAGGAGCGTGCGTCTAGGCAACCCGGTTGCGTGCTCATGCGCGCACCCCCATGGGTCAAGCTGCCCTTTCTCCGCGCTCCCTCCCATCCCACCTCCCCTTCCAGCTCCCATGCTCGTTCGGTCTCCTGCAGCACCCGCCACACTCGCGATGCCCCGAGCTCTGCGCACAGCTTATGGATGTAACGATGGTTCTGCTCATCGTGCAGCCGCTCCATCACGAACGATGTGATGCCCTCGGATGTGAGACCGGCCTGTGAAGGCCGGAGGAGCCACGGGTGGTTGAGTGGAAGCTGGGGAGCCATGCGCGAAGGAGCCTCTTTTCGACGGTCTGCTGCCCGCCCCCAGCCCCTCGGCGGCGGGGACGGGGAGCCATGCGCGAAGGAGCCACATGCGTACGCACTCGCACACGCACGCACCAGCGGGTTGTACGCATCAGCATCTTCCTCGCATGGCTCTTCCCCTGATCTGCATGGCGCGTCATCCTCCGAGCTGCCAGCAGGCTCTTCGTCATCCGCCCCACCGCCTCCCTCGCCATCTCCCACTTCCAATGTGGATTGTAAACAAACATCATCAAAAATGTATGTTGAAGTGGGAAACGAACGTGCAGGGTTTGCGTAAAAGCAAGTAAAAGGCGTGCGGCCACAAACACGTAAAAGGCGTGCTGGCACAAACACTAGAAAGCCAAGCTGGTGACATGGCACCGGACGACGGCGAGCGAGCGAGCGAGCGCATACCCGAGTTCTGGCGCCAGGGTGCCACCTGTCACGCGTACGCCACGGCAGGTCTTTTGAATACACTCAAAAGCGCTTCACTATACCGCGAGCACATACCCGAGTTCTGGTGCCAAGGTGCCACCTGTGACGCCACGGCACGTATTTTGAAAGCTTTTGCGGCTCATATCCGCTTAAGAGCGCCTCACGACAGGCGCCCACAGCTCTCTCATTATCGGTGCCTCCCCTCCCAACCCCTCACAACCACCAGGGCAAGCAGACAGACACGCCCCATAATGGTCATCATGTCACGCACGCCAGGGGGGGGACACTGTGGATTCCACCCCCTGTTAAGCACACACCCAGCAGCATTCTAACCCCCTAGAATTGATGGTTGGTGCAGCAGCGCATTCTACCCCCCTATAATTGATGGAGCCTGTGGCGGCACCAATGTAACCCCCTAAAATGAGTGCCACGGAGACTAACCCTCTAAAATAGTCACTGCACCATGGCTATTGTGCTAGAAAACAGTGTGAATGTTTAGGGGGCTAATCGATGTGCCTGCTACCCACCTGTTGAGCTTGAGTGTGAGTGAGAGTCCACACCATCTGGAGTTTGCCTCTGGCAGGCGTGTGTGTGTGCGACCTTCATGTCATGCTTACCATGGGTGCCAGGAGTGTCAGAGGAACAGGAGGGGGGGGCGCGCTCGCAGCGTGTGTGTGCGTGAGTAGCTGGGAGATCAGCAGTTGTCCAAGATGTGGGGGCGCTTCCAAGATTGCGATCTCCGCGCAGCGATCTTTACGGTGTATGTTGGTGTATGGAGTGGCACAGGAACAGTGTGGCAGGTGTGAGTGGGAGTTCAGGAGTTGGCAGTCGAGATCAGCGGCGCTGACCTGTGCTGCATCTCTGATGGGGAGAGCATGCATCAGGCACATGGCTCGGCATGCTGTGACACATGGCAGTGCTTCACTCACTCATCAGGATGATCCAGGGATGATGAAAGGCCGGTGTGGGGGTGTGGGGCACCCCAATTTTTTTAAGTGTCCCGCCCCCCTCTTATCCAGTGCCCCTCTATCGTTGATCGTTGATAAGCGTCGTGATGCGATGATGCGCAACGCACGGGTTGGTATGCACGGCATTGACCGCAGGTGACGCTGCAAGGGAGCGTGGCAGCGGCGTCCCCCAGGTGAGCTGGCACCACGCATGTGCTGTTGATCATGCATCCTCGGGTTCGCGAGCAGGGGCGGGGGCGGGGTGAGAGCTTGGGCGCATATGTGCGTGTGCTCGTGGCAGCAGATGGCATACACGCGCTATGAGGATCGCAGCTCATTGAACGTCGCGCGCGTGTGGCTGCTTGGCCGCTGGCTGCCCAGGCTCGCAGGTCAAGCATGCAAGCGCCAGGTCAAGTCTTGAATGCTCAGCTGCACACACAGCTGTTCAAACACAACTACACCACTGGCATGCTGGTGGTTGATGCTGGACCGTGCAGAGGCATGCACGCATTGTGCGGCACATGGTGAGCGGTGCATGCATGCTCGCGGCGCATGCATGCGGTGCATGGCGAGAGCGTGTGCATGGCCGACGTAGACGTCCGCCCCACAGCCCAGCAACCAAAACTCCGTATGCTTCCTGCAGATTGGACCATACATGGTCAGCGCAAGATGTCTGCGGACAAGCTGCCCAGCATGCTCATGAAGTGAATCTAGATCGCGCGCCGATCGATCACCCCAGCTGGCGGGCGTGCATGATGATCGCGGCGTGCATGATGATGCGGTAAGGCTTCCCCCTCTTCCCCTTTTCACGCGCCCACCCACCCCAACCTGTGTGCGAGTGCCCCCACCCCACCCCACCCCCCCACACACACACCACCACCACCACCCCCTTGCGTGCGTGCGCGCCAGCCCACCCCCACCGGCGTGAGCGCTTGCGGGCCGCCTCCCCCCCCCCATGCGTGTGCACGCCACCCTCATGTGCATGTGCACGCTTGGGTGCGCCAACCCGCCTGCCTTTGCGTGTGTATGCTCCCCCCCCCCCTTCGCCCCTTGCGTGCACGTGCGCACCAACTCC
>VFSX01000567.1:25000-55000 GCA_016618255.1 Chlamydomonas sp. UWO 241 | reverse complement strand
GGCCAACAGCCTGCATCATCTCGATTAAACCAAACCCACAGAGTTGAAAAGCCCTCAACACACCAAAGTGTGGAATCCACACCAGTGCACACCCGTCCACACCCACCATGCGACGTCCCCCAGCCTGAGTCACCTCCACAAAGCCGACCCCACACCCAACCCTCCACACTCCAAAGTGCTGACTCCACACCAGTCCACACTAGCCCACACCCACCATGCACCACGCGACGCCCCCCAGGCTAACAGCCTGCGTCATCTTGATTAAACCGACCCCACACCCAACCCTCCACACTCGAAAGTGTTGACTCCACACCAGTCCACACCCACCATGCGCCACGCACCGTCCCCCAGGCCGACAGCCTGCGTCATCTCGATTAAACCAAGCCCACAGAGTTGAAAAGGCCTCCACACTACAAAGTGTGGAATCCACACCAGTCCACACCCGTCGACACCCACCATGCGCCACGCGACGTTCCCAAAGCTCACAGCCTGCGTCATCTTGATTAAACCAAAACCACAGAGTTGAAAAGCCATCCACACTCCAGAGTGTGGAATCCACACCAGTCCACACCCACCATGCGCCACGCGACGTCCCCAAGGCTCACAGCCTGCGTCATTTCGACGAAGCCGAGGTCCCCGACGGGCGTCGGCGCGCGGTCCCCTCCGATGATTTTGGGAGCCACAAATGCCAGCACCTGTGCATGTGTGTGTGTGTGTGTGTAAACGGGCGTTGGCGCGGGGTCCCCTCCGATGATGTTGGGAGCCACAAATGCAAGCACCTGTGTGTGTGTGTGTGTGCGTGTGTGTGCGTGTGTGTGTGGGCGTTGGCGCGCGGTCCCCTCCGATGATATTGGGGGCCACAAATGCAAGAGCCTGTGCCGGACGGCAGACGTGTGTGTGTGTGTAGGGGGGAGGAGGGGGGGGGGGGCAGAACAACCTGAGCTCGGCTCAGTGCTGCACAATGCAAGCATGAGCACTTGGATCACATTTGATGAGATACCAGGTGCCGACAGTGCGCCCCTGCACTCCCAGAAGCGCTGCAGGAAGCCACGGTCGTAGCAATAGTCTGACACACACATGCACACACACTCTCTTCCCACTGTCTCTCAATCTCTTTGTCTCAATCCCTCTTACCTTGTGGATCACATTCGATGAGATGGCAGGCGCCGAAAGCACGCCCCCGCACTCCCAGAAGCGCTGCAGGAAGCCACGGTCGTAGCAATAGTCTGACACACACATGCACACACACTCTCCTCCCACTGTCTTTCAATCTCTTTGTCTCAATCCCTCTTACCTTGTGGATCACATTCGATGAGATGGCAGGCGCCGAAAGCACGCCCCCGCACTCCCAGAAGCACTGTAGGAAGCCACGGTCGTAGCAATAGTCTGCCACATTCTCGGGGGTGAGGAAATCGAACTCCACGACCTCCACGCCTCGGGAACGCAGCATCGCCTGCCACGTGGAGTGTGTGTGTGTGTGTGTGTGTGTGTAGGGCGCGGCACGGTATACGTATACGGTATATACCGTATGTATACCGTGACGGTATAAATACCGTATACGGCGGGATGTGTACCAAATACAGCATTTTTTTGGAAAACAAGTTAAAGGCGTAAAGACTCCAACTCCCTTGAAACTGCATGGATTTCGATGATTCGACTTGCAGTGGACAGCTAATGACAAGGGCTAGCCACAACAACGCTTGGACGCAGCATAGGATGGAGGGAAGAATGTGGTGATTGCATGGAATGCAGGGACGTTCCGGCTGCCATGCAGTGAGAAAAACCTAGTTTTGTGATTCCTCTAAACCAACATAGCAAAGTATGCTTGTTAGAGTGGATTTGTGATGCCGATCATGTCAGGCATCCGAATCCACCGTTGCCATCTCAATCGGATCAAGGAATCCCGGCCCTTGTATACGGTATTATACGGTATCATACGGTATACGGGCCCACGTATACGGTATACTGCCGTACCCTTTGTGTGAGTGTGTGTGTGTGTGTGTGTGCGTGTTGGTAATCGCGCGGTCGTACCTGCAACGCCCTGCACGCCCCCTTTTGTGTCATCACAGTGCAGCGTCCGCACGCACACACACACACACACACACACACACACACACACACACACACAGTGACAGTAACAGTAACACGGGGTTTCCAGCTACGCAGGCTACTCTTCTACTAGAGACACCCGCCGATACTCCAGCACACTTTAGTACTAGAGTACCGCCGGCTCCCGGCCGATAGACAACCGCTCCCGCCGGCTAGACTACCCCAAACAGCGGTCTCTGAGAGACATGTCTGGCCAGGAGCATATAGGAGAGGACCTTCCTCGGGGTCACAGTAGTGGCCTTGTGGCACACACACACACACACACATACACACACACACACACACACAAACACAGAAACCACACACACGCACAAACCATTAAAAAAACTGAAACGCCCTGGGCGCTTCTTTTGGGGTCATCACGATAGTGGGAGCGACCGAGACGCCCCACAGTGCAGCGTCCGCACACAAACACACACACACACACAAACACACAAACCATGAACCATGAACAAAAAACTGAAACACCCTGTGAGCCCCTTTTTGTGTCGTCACGATTGTGGGAGCGACCGAGACATCAAACAGTGCAGCGTCCGCACACACACACACACACACACACCACACAAACCATGAATAACACACACCTGAAATGCCGTGCGTGCCCCCTTCTGGGTCATCACGATCGTGGGAGCCACGGAGACGTCCCATAGTGCAGCGTCTGCTGGCAGATCGAGCGTGCGCGACATGCAGATGCGCACCTGCATGCGTGTGTGTGTGTGTGTGTGTCCGTGTGCGCGGAGAGAGAGTGCAGCATCTGCTGGTAGATCGAGCGTGCGCGACACGCAGATGCGGCCCTGCATGTGTGCGTGTGTGTGTGTGTGTGTGTGTGTGTGTGTGTGTGTGTGGAGAGAGAGTGCAGTGCAGCGTCCGCTGGTATATCGAGCGCGCGCGGCATGCAGATTCACACCTGTGTGTGTGTGTGTGTGTGTGTGTGTGTGTGCGCGCGACATGCAGATGCGCAACTCCGGGGGGGGGGGGGTCGGTTTGGGCACGTGCGCCAGCAACAGCTGATGACGCACACACGCAGGCACGCATGCACGCACGCACACACGCGGGGTCATAACACACGCACGCACGCGCGCACACACAGGGTCTAATGCACCATCAAATGTGTCTGACGGACTGTAAACCCAACCACACGCACACGCACGCGTACACACGCGCACGCACGCACGCGCACGCACACACGCGCGCGTGCACGCATGTGCTGCCGATTGTACACCCCACCCACCGGCGCATGGCCGCCCTCGCGCCTCGTAGTGAGCCTTGCGTTGTAACGCCAAACAGTGCCCCCTCCACCCTCCCACCCCCCCAAATGATCGCGTCACCCCGCCCAATCACACAATAACTGATTATAACCGATTGCAGTCGAACGGTGCCCCTCCCCCCCCCTATGATCGCGCCACCCCCGCCCAAACACATAACAACCAATTGTAACCGACTGCAGCAGCAGTTTTGACCGCGTGTGACCCCACCCACCGGCACGTGCCCGCCCTCGCGGCGCGTCGTGAGCCTCGGGTTGTCCCGCCGAACGGTGTTCACTCCAAGAAACACAGCCCCCACACCCCACACACAATGACAGATTGTCAGCTGCATGACACACGGCTGTGTAATCAATCATCAGCAGCACCCCACCCACCGGCACGTGCCCGCCCTCGCGGCGCGTAGTGAGCCTCGGGTTGTCCTGCCGAACGGTGTTCCCTCCACACAATCACGCCACCCCCACAACACACACACACACAAAAGCGATTGTAACCATTTGCAACCGATCTGTACAAACTTTGAACTCCACCCACCGGCACGTGCCCGCCCTCCCGGTGCGTTGTGAGCCTCGGGTTATCCCGCCGAGCGGTGTTCCCCCCCCACAATCACGCCACCCCCACAAAACAATCACATACAAAATATGATTGTAACCAATTACAACCGATCGGTACAAACTTTGAACTCCACCCACCGGCACGTGCCCGCCCTCGCGGCGCGTCGTGAGCCTCGGGTTGTCCCGCCGAACGGTGTTCCCCCCAACGATTACAGCGTCCGAACGAGCGCGCTGCTCAAATACGAGCGCGCGCGCGGGAGGGGAGGTCACCCATGCAGAGTGGCCTGCGTGTGAGTGTGTGTGTGAGTGTGTGTGTGTGTGTGTGTGTGTGATGAAATACGAGCGCGCGCACGGGCGGGGAGGTCACCCATGCAGAGTGGCCTGCATGTGTGCGTATGCGCGTGAGTGCGTGTGTGTGTGTGTGTGTGTGCACGTGTGTGTGTGTGTGTGTGTGTGTGATCACAGCGTCCTAGCGAGCGAGCTGCTCAAATACGAGCGCGCTGCTCAAATACGAGCGCGCGCGGTAGGGGAGGTCACCCATGCAGAGTGGCCTGCGTGTGCGTGTGCGTGTGCGTGTGCGTGTGCGTGTGTGTGTGTGTGCGCCTGCCTATTCCTGTATGCATAGTGTGGGCCCCGCACCTGTGCGCTTCGCGATCTTGCCGTCTAGCGTCATCGCACACACGCACACGCACACAAACACACGCACATACACACACACACACACGCACACACACGCACACACACGTACACACACGCACACACTCACACCTGTGCGCGTCGCGATCTTGCCGTCCAGCGTCATCGCGTACTTGAGGAGAGACGCGCACTCGCTCAACACACACAGACGCACACACACACACACACACACACACACACACGCACACACACACAAGCATGCACGCACTCACGCGCACACACGCATGCACGCACACACACACACACACACACACACACACCTGTGCGCGTTGCGATCTTGCCGTCCAGCGTCATCGCGTATTTGAGGAGAGATAGTGGGCGGCGCAGCACCGCACGGTGCACCTGAAAGTGTGTGTGTGTGTGTGTGTGCGTGTGTGTGTGAGTTGTTGTCACGCAGACGTGGGGGTCTCCCTTCCTCTCTCCAACGTACGCTAGTATCTTTCACAAACACACACACAACACACGCACAAACAGCAAACACAGACGCACAGCACAATCCAAACACAATAACCCCTATCTCTCTCTCTCTCTCTTTCTCTCTCCGTCTCTCTTTTTCTCCAACTCTCCCTCAAACACGAACACACAAACACTCACCAGCGCCTCATTCACGCGCAGGCACGCACCCCACGCAGCACACCCTCCACACACACAGACACTCTCTTTCTCTCCCTTCCTCTCTCTCTCTCTCTCCCTCCCCCTCCCACACAAACGCATGCAAAAACACTCACCAGCACCTCATTTACTCGCAGGCACGCATCCCACACAGCACACCCTCCTTCTGCACTCCCTCAACATTCCTCTCCCTCACTCTCTCCCTGTCCCTCTCTCTCTCTCTCTCTCACGCGCACACACACACAAATACACTCACACACACACAAATACACGCACACACACACACACACACACAAACCAGCGCCTCATTCACGCGCAGGCACGCATCCCACGCAGCACACCCTCCTTCTGCACACCCTCCACATTTCTCTCCCCCTCTCTCTCTCTCTCTCTCTCCCTCTCGCCCTCTCCCTCTCGCTTTCTCCCTCTCTCTCCCTCTCTCTCCCTCTCTCTCTCCCTCTCTCTCTCACACGCACGCACGCACGCACGCACACACACACACACTCACCAGTGCCTCATTCACACGCAGACACGCATCCCACGCAGCAGCACCCTCCTCATCCAGCACCAACCCTCCCCCTCCTGCACGGTGTGTGCGTGCGTGTGTGTGTGTGTGTGTGTGTGTGTGTGTGAGTGTGTGTGTGTGTGTGAGTGCGTGCCTGGGCGGGGGGCATGTGTGTGCGTGTGTGTGTGCGTGCATGTGCGTGCGTGCGTGTGTGTGTGTGTGTGTGTGTGTATGTGTGTATTTGAGTGCGTGCTTACATGGGGGGCATGCGCGTGCCTGTGTGTGCATGTCTGTGTGAGTATGTGCCTGCGCAGGGGGCATGTGCGTGTGCGCGTGTGTGTGCATGTGTGTGTGAGTGCGTGCCTGCGCATAGAGCACGTGTGTGCGTGTGTGTGTGTGTGTGAGTGTGTGTATGTGTTTGTGTGTGTTTGTGTGTGTGCGCGCATTACGCGCCGCACGCTTGTGCCTTGGTGCACGGCCCACCTCACCCTCCAGCCACCCCCACCGCCACCACGTGTGCTCGTGTGTGTGTGCGTGTGTGTGTGTGTGTATGTGTGACGTGCCGGATGCATGTGCCTTGGCGCACAACCCACCTCCCCCTCCAGCCACCCCCGCCGCCACCGCGTCGGAAAGCACGTCGACGCGGAGCCCCGCAGCGCGCAGCGCGCGCACGGCCGTCCCGCGCGCGTGCGCGAATGGGTGGCGAAGGCCCACGACGACGCGGGAGAGTTTTCCTGCGATGAGCGCTCGCACCTGTGTGTGTGCGCGCGCGTGTGTGTGTGTGTGTGTGTGTGAGTGCACACTAGTTTGTCTGTCTGTGTGTGTGTGCGTGTGTGTGTGCGCGTTGTGCGTGCGCGTGTGCTTGTGTGTGTGTGTGTGTGTGTGTGTGTGCTTGTGTGCGTGTGTGTGCGTCTGGTGGTCGATTTTACAGTCCGTCGGGCGCCTTTGATGGTGCATGAAACCCTGCGTGTGTGTGCATGTTGTGAGTGCATGTGTGTGCGTGTGTGTGCGTATGTGTGCTTGTGTGTGTGTGTGTGTGTGTGTAACCACCGTTTGGACCATGAAGATCTGGCCTGATTTGGGTCCAGGTTGGGGACGGATACCGTAGCGATACATATACTTCACTATACAGTTCACGTCAGGGTGACGTGAACTGTAACGTGAAGCAGGGTGAGGCTGTCCGCGGCCATGTTTGGCCGACGTGAACTACACGTACCGTGAAGTACATGTATCACTACGGTGTGATAAGGACCCAGGTTGGAGGGTCTAGGGTTCACAGATGCTGCTTCGGTTATTTGTAGGGAGCTTCAAGGTGCTTCTGGGTGCTGCGGGGAGGCGTCATATAGTACCCCCCCTTTTTGCTTTAGGACTACGCGTTGGCAGGCAGCCGGCTGGTGGCTACCGCCCCTCACGAGTAAAAATTGTCGGGGCCAGAACTGGACTGGGGTCTAGGCGGTGTCTAGGACTGGAAGTTGGCCTTTGCTGGTAAGCCGATGTTACTGTTACTGTTACTGCTTGGGGGTTGCAGCTCACCGCTGCCGCGTCGCCATGGCAGTCCCCACACTCGAGGTTGATGTACGCGGTTGCTCCGTTTGCAGCCCCTCCCGCTGCCACCACCGCCTGCAGCTCTGCGGACAGCGTGCCCTGTAGGGTGTGTGTGTGTGTGAGTGTGTGTGTGTGTGTGTGTGTGTATGTTTGTGTGTGGGCGTGTGTGTGTGTGTCAGTGTGTGCGTGTACGTGGTTATTATCTTCATCACTGACTGATGGCGCACATGCGTATGGTCCTAGTACCGCCTGAAACACGCACGCACACACACACACACGCACACGCACACACACGCACACACACACACACACACACACACACACACCTGCGCGAGCTGGTACGCCGACGAGAGGCGCCTCCCATCTGGCCCCACCAGGATGCACGCAGCGTTGGGGTGCGGCTGCGTGAGGCCTGCACGCGCAACGTGTGTGTGTGTGTGTGTGCAGATGTGAATGGCACGCTTGTGTGTTGTGTGGCCGCGGGTCGCATGCATGCATGGCGCATGCATGGGAGTGACACTCCCCATGCCAGCACGCCAACCATGAACACTTCCTATCCCGCCACCCACAACCCGGCCCCGCCTCACCAGCCGTGCTGTCCGCCAGTCGCGCCGCCTCGTGCAGAAGCACTAAGTCATCGCCTGCGGAGACGGTATGTGTGTCGGGTGTCGTCCTAGGCATGATGGCGTGCCGCGACTCGCCCGGGCGCACGCACGCCAATTCGGAGGTGCACACATACGGTTAGTGACCATACACACGCGACAACACTCACGGCTGAGGCCCTGGGATGCTGTCGAGGACGACGCGGCGGCCACCTGCGGCTGGAAAAGTAGTGTCATGCAATGGGTGGTGCGCCACTGCTATCTTCTTGTCTCCCTCCCCCCTCCAATTGGGGCATGCAATCAGTACCCAGGCTGCAACGGCATGCTGGACAGGCATCAGCGGCGTACCGTACGAGGCCGATGAGCTCCAGCAGCAACACGAGTGCATGACGAGGGCACTGTACTGCCTCCAGCCTGGCGCTGGAGACCGCACAAGCTGCGATGGTGCATGCTACTCGTGTCGGTGTCGGTCCTAGGCTGACGGGAGCGCCCGCTGGGTTCGCCTCCAGATCAGCTAACGGTCCCCTGGTCTAGACTCATAGGAGCTGGTTGTGTATGTAGTTGCCTACGATGCAGAGTGATCACAATGCCGCGTGCTCGCATGCCCGCTCGAGCGGGGGGCTTCGGTTGATATGTGTGACGATAAAGGAAGTGTGAGAACCAGGTGGGTGGTGAAGAAGTGGAGGGGTGGGTGCCGGGAATGGGGTGCCCAAGTTTCCTGCTAGCGGCAGAAATTAGATAAATGAAACTGGCACGAGACCAGGCAGTGCAAACGACAACATGATTGGTCCAAACAGCACTGCAACCCCACGAAAGTGCGATTGCTCACGGGTTCTAAGCCAGAACAGAAGACGTAGGGATCACTGGTGAGTGCACGCAACATGATGCGCAGCTCGCGTGCTGATCACATACAGGTCGACAGCCGATAAGACATGAACAACCCAGAGTTCTCACACTGCCGGGGCCCAGGCCTGGGGCATGCAATCGGTTGGGTGTGGAAGTGTGGGGAAAATCTAGGAAGCCAGCAAGACTGAGACACAGACAGGCGAGAGGTGGGAGGAGACCTTGACCTCTAGAGGTACAGGGCAAAGACAGAAAACAAAGAGGGGGCGGACGACTGCATCCGTGGCGGGGACGAACCAATAGCCTCCCCATGCGGCTAGGTAGAAAATAACCACAACGGGCACTGCGACGGCCCACCATGGTCAACGGGACCGGGCCACGCGTCACTGGGAGACGGAGCGGCCCCAGGAAAGCTTGAGCGATATAGACAGAAGGCAGCAATGAGATATATGCGTAGTTAGAACCCCCCCCCCCCCCGTGGCAGAACGAGCTCACGGCCCAGCTGGGATAACGACTACAGAGGGTCCGGCGTCCCCATCTGGCTGCAACCGCCAGCACCAGGCGCTGACGTGGCGGTTGGCTCGAGCTGCTCACGACGAAAGTGCAGCCTGCATTGACCAGCAGTCTGCCGGTCAATGTCGGACTGCAGTCCACCTGCGCAGCTGCGGCCGCGCAGCCGTGAGCGGCAGCGTTGCACCATGCGCCATACGCCGAGAGGAAATCCCTGGGATGTGCGTGTGCGTATGGTGGACGGTGGAAATTTGGTGAGCGCCCGCAGCCAAGTCAGAGCCCACAGGCTGCCGATGAGAAGCAGCTCCAACTGCGCACACGCGTGGAGACCAGCACTCGCCAGGTGGCTGCAGCTGGCAGGTCCCTGCGCTTGCCGCACGCAGGGGATGGCGCCAGCAGGCAACCGGCTGTCTGTCAGTCAATGCAAACATGTCATGCAGCTGCTCTCATCTGCGCTCCATCACCGACATCATCGAGCGCAGCCTCGGCAGCGCAGCCTTGAGCGCAGCCATCCCATGCAGCTCCCTCTCAGTCACGACAGCGGCGTAATGCTTCGCACACGTGTTCCAGTGATGTCGAGGTTGATCAGCTCCAAGCACGCAGACAGCGGCCCAATGTCGGTGACACCGCAGCCCTTCATGGTGAGTGACTGGAGCTGGGTGCACGAGGCGAGCGATGCAAGGCTGGAGACACCCCCGCACAGCGACATGGTGAAGACCTTGAGGAGACTGCACGCAGGCAGCGGCGCGAGGCTGGAAAAGGACCCGCAATCGATGTCGAGGTCCTGCAGTCGGCCGAGCGCAGACAATGGCCCGATGTCGGTCACATGTCGGCACTTGGTCATGACGAGTGACTGTAGGTGACCCAACGCAGACAGCGGCGCAAGGCAGCTCAACTCTTGCATGTAGGCCATCTCGAGGCGCTCCAGGTGGCTGCATGCCTGCATCTCGCTAAGATCTGTCAGTGGCACATTGGTGACGTTGAGGTCCAGGAGCTGAGCACATCCTCGCAGTAGCTTCAGGTCCTTGAAACCACCACATCCCTGAATAGAAAGCGTCCTCAGGTGGGTGAAGCGGTGAAGCTTTGGGAGGTTGGAGATCTGTGAGTGTGGTGTGTGTGAATGTGCCGCCTTGTACACGATGGAGAGGAGCTGCTTTCTCGGGACAACGTCCCGAGGCAACAGCGGTTGGCGTATGGACGTGTGCGTGCGTGCGCATGCACCCGTGCGTGCCGCGCATGCACCCGTGCGTGCCGCGTGCGTGTTCAAACACCCATGCATGCATGCACCGTACAGACCTCCTCGGCGCTCTGTTGCCGCATGTCCAGTCGCTGGACTGCGCCATCGACAACCAACCGCACCGCCTGACACGCGGCGCAAAGTTCCTTCTTGTCGGCAGCGTCTAGGTGGGAAAGCAGCACCGAGCCGACGCCGTCTGTCGAAAGAACGCCAAACACAAGAGAGCGTCCCGGATCGCTGCCTGTCCCCTGCATTGTCGTGGGTGGTGTGTGTGTGTGTGTGTGTGTGTGTGTGTGTGTGTGTGTGCAGAGATCTCCTCAGGAGATTTCCCCCCCACAAGTGAGGATGCCCCTTCTACTTCCTGGCCAGGATACCCTTGCACTGGAGGTCCAGCCTTGGGGAGGAGAAGCAGAAGAGCACTTGGCAAGCCAAGTGCTGCTCCTCCCCAAGGCTGAAGCTTACTGGGCCGCCGGACACAGGGATCTCACGTGAGTGCAGGCAGCACGATGCGCGGCTCACGCAAACAGAAACAGCTTGCGCGAACAGACACAGTTCATCGGCCGTTCAAGTAACACGAGAGGACCCAACCACCCCAGCGTCCCACACTGTGCCCTGGGACATGCAGGGTTGTACAATTAGTTGGGTGGTGAGGAAAAGTGAGAAAAGAAAGAGAGGGCGCGCGAGAGGTGTGAGACAGATAGTGGGGACTGTTTGGGGGGAGGGAGGATTGACAAAGGCGGGGGACTGTGTTGGGGGCTGTGTGTGCAAGCCTTGCTGGCTTCTATATTGTTCGGGTCTTGTGTTTTTACTCGGGGTCTAGGCGCTCCCGTTGTGTTACGCTTTCGACGATGACGACAAAGGCAGATAGTGGGGAGTGGCTGGAGGGCGAGAGGATTAATTCTAATCAATATCGACAAAGGCAGAAGACAACGAGGGGAGGCGGGCAACACCATCCGCAGCGGCACCGGCTCAACAGTCTTCACAGTTTTCTTGCTAGCAGCAAAGCAGAAAATACACAAAACGGGCACTGCAACAGCCCACCGACAACGGGACCGGGCCACCCGTCACTGGGAGACTGAACAGCCCCGGGAAAGCGCAAGTTCTATAGCCAGCTGTGTGGCGTTTACAGCTAGATGCCCCCCGTGGCAGAACGAGCTCAGGGCCCAGCAGCCGTCCGAAAGGTTGGAGAGCGACAAGTCCCCAGCTGTAGCCGCCAGCCCCAGGCGCTGACGTGGGGGCTTGGCTCGAGCTGCTCGCGACGAAATTGCAGCCTGGCAGCCCGGCAGTCAATGTAGCACCGCGGTCCGCTGCGCAGCTGCGGCCGTGCAGCCGCGAGCGGCAGGCCTCTGCCATACGCTGTTCACTCTGCATTTCGTGTGGTGCGAATACCTATGGCGTCTCGGACATACGCTGGAGGGACGTCCCTGAGACGCGTGTGCGTACGGCGCACGGTTCAACCCTGGTGAGCGCCGCCAGCAAAGTCAGATCCCACAGGCCGCCGATGGGACGCAACTCCAACAGCGCACACGTCTGGAGCTCACCACTCACCAACTGGCTGCGGCTGACCCCTTCGCTTGCCACGCAGAGGATCGCGCCAGGGTGGGCCAAACAGCTCTGCCCTTAAGGGGCCGGGCTGCTTGTAGGTCAATGTAGGCAAGCAGCTGGTGCAGCTGCTCACATCACCATGCCGCCGAGCGTTTAGGGTTTTAGTGTCTAGGGGTTTCGGATTGTGGGGTTGAGGTTTTTAACCTAAAACCCTTAACCCTAAAACCCCAAACCCCAAACCGCCATCCCAGGGAGCTCCCTCTCGGCCACAAGCAGCTCCAGCCCCCCACCCGTCTGGAGCGTCTCGACACAAGCCACGCCGACACACGCCTGTGCCATTTCACACGAAAGACCAGCCAAGGCCAAGGGAGTGCGCGTGCCGGATCGCCGTCTGTCGCCTGCATTGTCGCAGACGGTTCAGGGGGCGAGGGCGCGCATGAAGAGATATTTTCTACAAACCATAGCTTCCCACCCAGTGGGCATAAAGATGCTCTTGCACAGGCTGAAGCGCTGGGGGCCGCGAATCCACTAGCCAAGGTGCTGCTCCTCCTCAAGGCTGGCGCGTGCTTGACTGCCAGACCTGCGCCAGACGCAGATATCTCCTCGCATGCGCGCACGCAACTCGGAACTTGCAAGTCACAACGTTTGACAGTAGTTCAGTTACAGGATATAAGAACCAACCCGGCCTACCAGCCGGCCTACACAATGGTGTGTATTCATTTATTCCTAGCAATATTCCAAATGCAATGTTCCGTTCGAGGTCGAACGGTTTTGGTGATTCAATTGCAATGAGCCGCCCGACGCATCCATGCCATGGCACACAATGCTCCAAATCCAGTGAACGGTTTTGGTGATTCAATTGCGCCGAGCGGCCCATGCTATACCAACCAACGGAATGTAGGTAGGGAAGACATCACTGCACCAGGCGCAGGTCGGCGCACTTGAACACGGCGGGCGGCAGCTTGGCCGCGTCGTCGCGCTTGTAGCACGCAGCCGCAACCGCCGCGGACTCGCACCAGATGCACGCCTCCTGCTGCGCGCAGTTACCCTTGCTGAGGGGGGAGCACGCGTCCTCGGCAGCGGCCACGGCAGGCTCGGCCTCGCGGCGGCGCTCGCCCGAGCACTTCATCATCGACGGCAGAAAGTGAACTGCAATGTCGGCCGGGAAGCAGTTGCCCATGCCCGACACAAACGCCGACTCGCACCAAGAGCAGCCGTCGGTGTGCACGCACTCGCGCTCTGACTTGGACGTCATGCACCCGATCTCGGGGATCACAGCGCCGAGCGCGGCCGCCACGTCAGCAGCGGCCGCCTGCATCTTGTGGTGGTGCTTGTGGTCGTCCTTGCCGCACGTGAACGCCATCGGGGGCAGGAACTTGGCGACGTCGTCGGTGTAGCACGCCGCCTTGCCGCCGAACTTGGACTCGCACCAGGTGCAGCCCTTGGTGTGCTCGCAGTCCCTGCCGTCCTTCAGGCCGGAGCAGTCAGGGCCCTTGCCCAGCGCCAGCTCAGCGACGTCGTCATCAGAGGCGTCGCCGTGGTGGTGGTGGTGGCGGCCGGCCTCGCACGTCATCATGGCTGCAGGGATCAGGGCCGCGGCGTCCTCGCCCAGACAGTGCGCAAGTCCAGGGCTGATGGCAGACTCGCACCACGAGCAGTGCTTGACGTCCAGGCACTCGTCGTCGGTCTTGAGCGCCACGCAGTCGGGCGCCTTCTCGGCGTCCCTGCCGCACTTGAACAGCATCGGGGGAAGGAACTTGGCCGCGTCCTCTGCGTAGCACGCGCCCATGTCCGCGCCAGCACCCAGGGCAGGCGCGCACCAGATGCAGTCGTCCTTGTCAGCACAGTCGTCCATGTTCTCGATCTTCTTGCACTTGCGCGAAGACTTCTTCTGCAGTGCGGCAGTCAGCTCAGCAACCTCGTCGTCATCAGAGGCGTCATCAGAGGAGGCGTCAGAGGAGGCATCGTCAGAGACATCGTTGTCGTCGTGGTGGTGGTGGTGGCGGCCGGCCTCGCACGTCATCATGGCCGCAGGGATGAGGGCCGCGGCGTCCTCACCCAGACAGTGCGCAAGTCCAGGGCTGATGGCAGACTCGCACCACGAGCAGTGCTTGACATCGAGGCAGTCGTCGTCGGTCTTGAGCGCCACGCAGTCGGGCGCCTTCTCGGCGTCCCTGCCGCACTTGAACAGCATCGGGGGAAGGAACTTGGCCGCGTCCTCTGCGTAGCACGCGCCCATGTCCGCGCCAGCACCCAGGGCAGGCGCGCACCAGATGCAGTCGTCCTTGTCAGCACAGTCGTCCATGTTCTCGATCTTCTTGCACTTGCGCGAAGACTTCTTCTGCAGTGCGGCAGTCAGCTCAGCAACCTCGTCGTCATCAGAGGCGTCATCAGAGGAGGCGTCAGAGGAGGCATCGTCAGAGACATCGTTGTCGTCGTGGTGGTGGTGGTGGCGGCCGGCCTCGCACGTCATCATGGCCGCAGGGATGAGGGCCGCGGCGTCCTCACCCAGACAGTGCGCAAGTCCAGGGCTGATGGCAGACTCGCACCACGAGCAGTGCTTGACATCGAGGCAGTCGTCGTCGGTCTTGAGCGCCACGCAGTCGGGCGCCTTCTCGGCGTCCCTGCCGCACTTGAACAGCATCGGGGGAAGGAACTTGGCCGCGTCCTCTGCGTAGCACGCGCCCATGTCCGCGCCAGCACCCAGGGCAGGCGCGCACCAGATGCAGTCGTCCTTGTCAGCACAGTCGTCCATGTTCTCGATCTTCTTGCACTTGCGCGAAGACTTCTTCTGCAGTGCGGCAGTCAGCTCAGCAACCTCGTCGTCATCAGAGGCGTCATCAGAGGAGGCGTCAGAGGAGGCATCGTCAGAGACATCGTTGTCGTCGTGGTGGTGGTGGTGGCGGCCGGCCTCGCACGTCATCATGGCCGCAGGGATGAGGGCCGCGGCGTCCTCACCCAGACAGTGCGCAAGTCCAGGGCTGATGGCAGACTCGCACCACGAGCAGTGCTTGACATCGAGGCAGTCGTCGTCGGTCTTGAGCGCCACGCAGTCGGGCGCCTTCTCGGCGTCCCTGCCGCACTTGAACAGCATCGGGGGAAGGAACTTGGCCGCGTCCTCTGCGTAGCAAGCGCCCATGTCAGCGCCAGCACCCAGGGCAGGCGCGCACCAGGTGCAGTCGTCCTCGTCGTCGCAGTCGTCAATGTTCTTAAGCTTGTCGCACGAAGACTTCCTGCCCAGCCCCGGCTCAGCAACGTCGTCATCGGAGGCATCTGAGTCGGCGCGCGAGCACTTCATCATGGACTCGGGAATGAGCTCGGCTACGTCCTGCGAAAAGCAGTGTGCGACGGGCTTGGTGCCGACGGTGGCCGTGCACCACGAGCAGCCCTCGGTGCCAGTGCAGTCGCCCTCGGCCTTGAGCGCGATGCAGTCGGGCTTCTTGGTGATGTCCTTGTCAGTGACGGCGACGACGGCCTCGACACCGGAGCACTTCATCATGGACTCGGGGATGCGATCGGCTACGTCCTGCGAAAAGCAGTGTGCGACGGGCTTGGTGCCGACGGTGGCCGTGCACCACGAGCAGCCCTTGGTGCCAGTGCAGTCGCCCTCGGCCTTGAGCGCGAGGCAGTCAGGCTTCTTGTTGTCCTCGGCATCGGCGTCGCACGTGACGAGGGCTGCGGGGGCAGGGCGCAGGTGGGGCAGACGGCGGAGCAGGCAGCGGCGTTAGAGCAGCAGGCGATGATGCGATAGCAATGGCTGTTGACACAGTCGGCAGCCACCAAGCAGTCAGGCAGTCAGGCAGGCGGACGGACGGACGCGCGCAGCAGCCAATCGCAGTCGCACTCACTCTCAGGCAGGAACTTGGCAACGTCCTTGCTCAGGCAGCTGGAGATGTTGGCACTGAACGTGGTGACGCACCAGGTGCAGCTGCGAGGCGGCGAATGGGTGGTGGGCAGGCGGGTGTGAGTCGGTGAGCAGCCTGGGTGCATCACGCACGTGCGCACCAGGTTCTGCATGGCGTGTAATGCGAGCGTAGGATCGAGACAGAAGCAGTCATAGCTCCCTCGCGACTGCATGTTTTTAGACGAGGTGATGTGCAATGGAAAGCTCACAACAAGGGCCAGCCATGCGACTGATTGCTTGCAAGCGTTGGACACGCGGGGGGTGGCTGTGCAGGGGCGCATGGCGCGCATGGGGCGCATGGGGTGTGTATGGCGTCTGCACGTGAGATGTGAGCATGGCGCATGGCGTGTGGTGCAACCCTGCTTTGAGGCGGGCGGCAACCGCCTGTGGACTTTGTCCTTGTGACACGGACTGTTGTGCAACAGGGGTGCACACCCCTTCCCACTACTCACTCGTCCCTGTCGTCGCACATCTCGGGCGTCTTCATTTTCTCGCACGACTTCTTCTTGAGGACGGATGCCAGCTCGGCGGGGAGCTCTGCCGGGGCGGGAGGGCTGGGCTCCTCCTTGGTGTCGCACGCCCACAGCTCTGCACGCGCATGGGTGCAACAATGGGTTGGGGTGCGATCAGGCTCGAGAGCGGGGGAATTGGGGGCCGCGTGGTGCGGTTTAGGCAGGGCGTCCATGCGTGTGCATGCCACGCACGCACTCACGTTCTGGCAGGATGACTGCTACCTCGTAGGAATAGCAGCTGGCCTTGAAGCCAAACGTGGGCGCGCACCACGTGCACCTGCGTCGCGAGGAATAAGAGGATCGTCAGAGAGAGCTGCATGAAGGTGCCCCCCACATGGCCCACCCCCTGTAGCCCATGTGCGCCCCCGTTCTTCTTACTCGTCCATCGCATCACACGCTTCCGGCGTCTCAGCCATCTTGCCGCAGTCGACGACACGGACGGAGGCGGGGCGGATCATCGCGGGGCCTGCCTGATGCCTGATGCCTGAGCACACGCCTGCCAAAAGCACGAGGGAGAGAAATGCGCAGCCCCGCATCATTGTGAGTGTATATCAATCAATCAAGACTATCAAGACTAGCTTGGAAGAGGCGAGAGCAAAAGTATGTTGGACTGAGTGTGGACACAGCTCATACCTCGGAAATGGAAACACGCTGCAAGCCCCAAGCGCAAGGGACTGAAACGTGTCAGCCTTTTGCTCGACAGGCTGGGGGACAAGGCATCCAACATGCTGTCCCTGGGGCGCACGCGTGTAGCAAACGTCACAAACGTCAAAGCGCGGCTCAGCCGTTCTTCGCATGCTCCAGCATGCGCTAAAAACACGCGTGAGGCGCTTGCAACCGACGTGGTGATGGTTGTGGCGGTTCCAAAGGAAACCACCAAACCATCGGACGACTCCCAAACTTCTCTCAAGGTTGGCGCCCACCTGCACCGCACCGGGACACTATCCACCCACGATGGACGCTCCAAGCCGCGATATGACAGCTGCAGACGTAGATGCTGTGACGCATACCCTGCTGAGAGCTGGCCGCAGCGGCCTGGTGGATGGCTTCAGTTCAACCGTCGCAGAGTCCGCTGTTTCCCACCTCCAGGCCCTGGCCACGGGCCTACTGCCTGGCCAGGGAGAGCAGGGCGGGAGGGAGGCCTGGAGGCTGGTGCCGCTCATACACGAAGTTATAAGCACGGCGTGTCCTTCAGGCGTGCCGCGCGAGCTGCTCCTCCTCGCACAGAGCTGCGCGGTGCGCGACGCCAGCGCGGACGCGTGGTTTGGAGATGGCGGTGGGACGGACGACGACGAGCCGGGCAGCTCAGAGGACGCGCCATGCAGCTCGGAGGATGGGCAGCCATGCGAGGACGGTGGCCCGCTGGTACGTGCTTGTGCGAGTGCGTGCGCATGTTGCTCCTCCGCATGCCTCTCCGCCCCGCCCCGCCGAGGGCTGGGACAGGAAGCAGAGGGCGCAGCAGCGGGCGCATGCGTGTGCGTGTTTGTCGCAGTGCATGGAGCGTCCCCTTCGCCCATCCATCACATCACTCCAACTTCCCCCCCCCCCACCCCCACGCGTGGCGCCCCTCTTCCTACCTTCACAGGCCGGCCTCGCACCCGAGGACATCACAACGAGTGTGATGGTGGGCCTGTGCGAGAAGGAGGCAGCGCGTCCCTTGATCCGTAAGCTGGGCGCACAGCTGGGCGCAGAGGGCGTGTGGCGGGTGCTGCAGGAGACTGACCGAGCACTGGAGCTGGTACGTTCGGTGGGGTGGGTGGAAGCGAGGAGAAGGGGCAGCTGGACCCATGGGAATGCATGTGAGCAGCAGCAGGGTTGCCGTGAGGCGCGTGCTAGCTCAGGAGTCAAGTGCTGGCCCAGCTACGACGTACCTTTGCTGAATGGGTGCAGGCGTGGGTGCAGGCCGTGCCAGTAAAAATCCTCACCTCAGTCGAGCTGCCTTACTAAGGGTGTGTTCCCACTCGGACTCTTATACGTTTTTCTAGAAAACTTTTGGGTTTTCTCTAGTCGCGTTAGAAGGCCCCGAGCTGTCCCCCAGTCAATCTAGAATAAGTGATTTTTCTTCCAGTCACAGCCGACGCGCAGTCGTCATCTCTAGCGTCTCTAGTGAACGTCGAGAACGCTTCAGTCGAAGTCGCTCCCCACCCTGCTTCTAGGTCTAGGTCTTCTAGGCAGAAGGTCTAGGTTGTGAGTGGGAAGACACCCAAAAAGTGCACACACACTGGCCACCTACCGTTCCGATGCTTTATCGATCAGTCACTCTGATGCTCTGTCACTCTGATGCTGTGTTCCTCCAAAGCTCTGTCCCTTTTTTTGCTCCGACGCTCCGTTACTCCGACGCTCCATCACCCTGATACTCTCAAGCTCTCAAGACCTCAAGCTCCGATGCTCCGACGCTCTGACGCTCTGACGCTCTGACGCTCTGACGCTCTGACGCTCTGACGCTGACGCTCACATCAATGTGGTGGCGCAGGAATTGCCGGTTGCGATGTTGGCAGACGGGAGCGGCCTGCGCGACCCGGGCGGTATCTTCATGAAGCTGACCAAGGCTGCGCGGTAGGGCTGGTTTTACAGGTTTTACCGTATGCGCCCGGAGGACCCCAGGGCGTGAGTTAAGGCATAGAATACACGTCTAGGGGAGCTCTACTAGGAGAGCCCACAAGGCCACGCAGCGCGCCAGCCTACCAGGGGTAGGGCTGTGCAGTGCACGCGCGCGCATGCGCCCTGCACGGCAGTTGCAGTCACAAGCCCCACCTCACGTAGAGGCGACTCAAACCAACAATCGGGCTGCCGCCTGCCGCGTGCTATCCGTCCCCATGCGCGCCCACAGCCCATCCGAGTCGGAGCAGCACTATGCCGCCACTGCGTACAGCAACCACGGCAGCCACTAGGGCAGCACCACCTCAACCATAGGCTACTGCAAGCATTCATCCGCTCACCGCCTGCTTGTGTGCACGCAGGTCATCAGAGTCGGAGCGCCATTATGCTGCCACCGCAGCAGCAGCAGCAGCCGCAGCAGCTGCCGCCCCTGCTGTGTTCCAGCTGCGCCGCTACCAGCAGGCTGCCATCGACCGCATAACAGCAGGGGGCGGCAACTGGGTGGTCTGCGCGCCGACGAACGCTGGCAAGACGGCTGTGTTCATTGAGCTGAGCAAGTGAGCGGGGGAGAGGGGGAGGGGGGATGCTTATGGGAAAGGGCCAGGGGAGGGCGTCCAACTGGTCCATAAGTAGTCACAGTGCTAGGGGTCTGTTCACTGGATGTACACTGCAATGATGCACATTTACCAGCGCCTTCCTTGGAAGGCTCCCGCATTGGCTCCCGCATTGGCAAGGCCCTCGTTCCGCCCACAATGGCAAGGCCCTCCCTTCCTCCCGCCCCCAATCCCCTGGCAGGCTGGCGCTCTGCGTGGCCTTATGGGCTCTCCTATCAGAGCCCCTGTGGACGTGTAGTCTAGGCCTCAACTCATACCCCGGGGTCCTCCGTGCGCGCACGTGTAAAACCTGTAAAAAAACCGCCCCCAATCATCCATACCACTTAGGCGCCTCCACTCATCCATACCACCTAGGCCACCCAGGTGCCCCCACTCATCCACACTGCCTACGCCACCTAGGCATGCCTCCAGTGCCTCCTCGAGCGCAACCCCAAGGTATGGTAGGAATACTGGCGGTCACCCTTAACCCTCAACCCTCACCTCTCAACCCTCAACCCCAACCCTTGACCCTAAAAAAACTGAACCCCCAAAACCCTCAACCCCAACCCTTAACCCTCAAAACCCTCAACCCTCAGCTCTCAATCCCTATCACAGGCACCTCCTCAAGCGCACCCCCCAGGCCAGGGTGCTCGTGCTCGTACCGACCATCACACTCGCTGCGCAGTAATGCCTTGTGAATGAGCAGGTGTGTGGGGGTGTGGGGTGGGAGGGTGCGTGATGCTAAGGCAGCAACAGTAACAGTAACACGGGGTTTCCAGCTAAGCAGGCTACTCTTCTACTAGAGACACCCGCCGATACTCCAGCACACCTGCAAGTACTAGAGTGCCGCCGGCTCCCGGCCGATAGACTACCGCTCCCGCCGGCTAGACTACCCCAAACAGCGGTCTCTGAAAGACATGTCTGGCAAGGAGCATATAGGAGAGGACCTTCCTCAAGATCACAGTAGTGGCCTTGTGGCCAGTCGAGCCGGCAGAGTCGACTGGCGCTGACTGGAACGGTCCCCACCTGGCAGTGCATGGCTGTCCAGCTCTCGTTTGCATGGGGCTCAGCCGGCGCCCCATGCCTCATGCATGGCCAGGTCCCACCCTCCAGGGGTGCATGGACGACAGAGTTGTCATGGAGGCTGCCTGAAGACCTTCCAACGCCAGTCACCGGCAGACGAGCGACCCCGAGGATGAGCGCGGTGACGAACGCTGCGATTGGTGAAGCGGATTTACTCTGTGTTGCCTCGGCGGTCGCCACCGCTGAAGCCGTGATGGTAGCCCGCCTCCACGGGCAGCCATCTTGACCAATGTCCAGCATGCATTGACGGGCGCCAGCTCCTCCGCTCGTCGATCAACTCGTCGAGATCGGTGCCGCATGGCGTCCTGCATGGGGGGAGGATAAGGGCCGTCTCCCAGCACGGGCCGCGGCAGCGCCGCGGCTACTCGCCAAGCCATGGCAGCGCCGGGCAAGCCGCTCCTGAAGTGTTCCACCGAGGGGCAGTCTAGCAGGAGCCGGGCCAGTCGTATTTTACCCCGCTCGTCAGCGGCACGGAGATCCTCGACACCAGCAGCGCCGCATTGCTGGGTCCAGGGCTCGGCGACGAGAACGCGCCTCCGTTAATCGAGCCCCAATGCTAAGGCAGCTCCCTCAATCCCACGCCCCAAGGGCGCATACTGTAAACTGTAAACTGTAAACGGTGTGTGGTTGCGCAATGCATGCTCCGCCCGCACCATGCAGGCATTGACCACCTGACCATCTGTCTGTGCGTTTGCTTGTGTGGGTTGGTGGGCGCACAATGCCCCATGCACTCGGCTGTGCACTTGAACATTTTTGCCCGCCCGCCCGCCCACCCGCCCGCCAACCTGCCTGCCTGTACGTGTGTGCGCAGCACGGCTTTGGAGCCTCTGGCAAACGCCCCCCTCCTTCACAGCAGCAGCAGCAGCAGCAGCAGTCGGTGGGCCTGCCCCGCGCGCCAGACGCGAGCCGCTGGGCCGCCCACCTGGTCAACTGGTTCTGCTCCGACCGGCAGCTTATCACGTCCGAGTGGCACAGCAAGCTCGGCAGCCTGAGCGTGATGGTGATGGAGTCAGGGAGCTTCCGAAATCTGCTGGAGGTAGAGGAGGTGACTGGGGAGGGAGAAGGGTAGCAAGAAGGGAGGAGGGGGGGGGAGCTCGACAGCCTGAGGCCTGAGGGTGATGGAGTAAGGGAGCCTCCGCAACCTGCTGAAGGTAGAGGAGGAGGAGGCTGGGGAGGTAGAACGGTAGCAAGAAAGGAGGGGTGGGGGGGTCTCTGCAGCCGTGTGCGCACGGCTATCCTGAGCCTGCGCGTGGTGGAATCGGGGAGGTTCCGCAACCTGTCTGGAGGTAGGGGAGGAGGAAGGAGGGGGTGGTGGGTGGGTGATTGAGGTAACGGATGAAGGGACTGTGTGTGCGCATGGCCATCCCGATCCTATGCGTGGGGAGTCGGGGAGGTTCTTCAACCTGTCTGGAGGTAGGGGAGCAGAGAGGAGGGGATGGTGGGTGGGTGATTGAGGCAACGGATGAGGAGACTGTGCGAGGCAAGCCGGCGAGCCACAGTGTGAGGATGGTGGAGTCGGGGAGGTTCCGCAACCTGTCTGGAGGTAGGAGAGGAGGCCGGGGAGGGAGAACGGTAGCAAGAAGGGAGGGGGGGTCTCTGCAGCCGTGTGTGCATGGCAAACCTGAGCCTACGCGTGGTGGATTCGGGGAGCTTCAGCAGCCTGTCTGGAGGTAGGGGAGGAGGAAGGAGGGGATGGTGGGTGAGTGATTGAGAAAACGGATGAGGGGAATGTGTCAGGCATGCTGGCAAGCCTCGGCGCGAGGGTGGTGGAGTCGGGCAGCTTCCACAGCCTGTTTGGAGGGAGGAGAGGTCGGAGGGTAAGGGGCGGGCGAGGAGGGAAAGAGGGCGAGGGTCTCTGCAGCAGTGTGGGCAAGCTTGACAGCCTGAGCCTGATTGTGAGTGAGTCAGGGAGCTTCCGCAACCTGCTGGAGGTAGAGGATGAGGCTGAGGAGGGAGAAAAGTAGCAAGAAGGGAGGGGGGGGGAGCGCGACAGCCTGAGCCTGATTGTGAGTGAGTCGGGGAGCTTCCGCAACCTGCTGGAGGTAGAGGAGGAGGCTGGGGAGGATGAAGGGTAGCAAGAAGGGAGGGAGGGGGGGTCTCTGCAGCCGTGTGCGCACAGCAATCCTGCGCCTACGCGTGGTGGAGTCGGGGAGCTTCCGCAACCTGTCTGGAGGTAGTGGAGGAGGAAGGAGGGGATGGTGGGTGGGTGATTGAGGCAACGGATGAGGGGACGGGGACAGACGTGGACCTGATCGTGTTTGACGAGTGCCACCACGCAACGACGGAGCACGCATGCACACACACACACACACACACACACACACACACACGCACACACAAGCAGTCGGGCACGGCCAAACTGACAGACCTGGACCTGATCATTTTCGACGAGTGTCACCATGCCAAGAAGGAGCACACATACGCATGCGTTCTGGCGGCCTACAAGCCGGACACGCCAGGGGTGCCGAAGGTGTGTGTGTGGGTGGGTGGGTGTGTGTGTGTGTGGGTGGGTGGGTGTGTGTGTGTGTGGTGTGCGTGGGTGGGTTGGGTGGGTTGGGTGGGTGGGGTGGAGTGGGGGCACAGGTGATTCACACGAATTTAGGGAGGGGTGTCACACACATGCGAGTCGCACACAACACACACACCCAGGGAGAGAGAGAGAGAGGGAGGGATGGGAGGGAGAGAGAGGGAGGAGGGAGGTGGGAGGGAGGAGAGGGAGGGAGGGAGGGAGGGAGGGAGGGAGGGAGGGAGGGAGGGACGGGAGAGGGAGGGAGGCCGAGGGAGGGGAGGGAGGGAGGGGAGGGAGGGAGGAGGGGAGGGAGGGTGGGAGAGAGAGAGAGAGAAAACAAAACACACACACACATGCACGCAAGCAGCTCCTCGGCTTCTCTGCCTCCCCAGCCAGCGGGTCCACAGAGGGGGAAGTGGAAAAGAGCCTGGGCGAGCTGCTCTCTCGCATGCACGCGCGGCTGCATGTCATGCCCGAGAAGGAGGTCGAGCTGGTGCGTTATGTTTGGATAGAGTTGGTATCACGGCCGCCCCCCCTCCGAGCCCCCTCCGCCCCCTATCCGCCTCCGCCCCCCTCGCCCCCTCGTCCCCCCCTTCGCACCTTGCCCCTCGCCCCTCCCCTACGCCCCCCTCCGGCCCCCCCCGCCCCCCCCTCGGCCCTTCCCTCGCCCCCCCCCCCCCCCCCTCGCCCCCTTATCCTCGCCCCTCCCCCTCGCTACCTCCCCTCACCCCCCTCTCCTCACCCCACTCCTCCTCCACCCCCCCCTCGCCCCTCCCCTCCTCCCTCCACTTGCCCTCCCCCTCGCTCCCTCGGCTCCCTCGCTGCCCCTGCCCCCTCGTCCCCCTCGACCCCCCCTCGCCCCCTCGCCCCCTCGCCCTCCCCTCGCCCTCCCCTTCTCCGCCTTCCCCACGCCCCCCCTCGCCCCCCCTCCCCCTCGCCTTCCCACTGCCCCCCCTCCCACCACCACCCCTCCCCTCGCCCCTCCCTCGCCCCCCCCCCCCCTCGCCCCTTTCCCGCCCTCGCCCCTCGCCCTCCCGCTCGCCCCCCCCGCCCCGCCCCTCCCCCCCCCCCCACCCCTCCTCCTCGCCCCCCCCCCCTCGCCCCTCCCCCTTCGTCCCTCCCCCTTGCCCCTCCCCCTCGCTCCCTCGCTCCCTCACTCCCTCGCTCCCTCGCCCCCTCGCTCCCTCGCTCCCTCGCTCCCCCTCTTCCCCTACTTCCACAGACCATGCTGTACCTTTGCCTCCCCCTCCTGCCCCCCCCTGCCCCCCCCTGCCCCTGCCCCCCCTGCCCCGCCCTGCCCCCCTGCCCCGCCCTGCCCCGCCCTTGCCCCGCCCCGCCCTGCCCCGCCCTGCCCGCCCTGCCCACGCCCTGCCCCCGCACCTATGCTCCGCCGTGCCCCGCCCCTTGCCCCGCCCTGCCTCCGCCCTTGCCCTGCCCCGCCTGCCCCCCCTGCCCCACCATGCCCACCTCGTGCCCCACCCTGCCACATCCTGCCCCACCCTGCCCCACCCTGCCCCACCCTGCCTCCATGCAGGTGGCACCATGCCCCACGGAGAGGGCGCACGAGGTGGAGCGCCGGCAGGCAGATATTGCCATGGAATCCTACTTCAAGTCGGTGAGTCGCACACAAACGTGCACGCACACACACACACACACACGCACGCACACAACACACACACACACACACTCACCCATGCACACACATATATGTACACACACACATTGCCATGAAAGCCTACTTCACGAACCGTGTGACCACGATTGCGCGCCAAGTCGGTGAGTAAAAAACAAGCGTACACACACACACACACACACACACACACACACACGCACACACACACATATCGCGATGGAATCCTACATCACGGAGCGTGTCACAACAATTGCGCGCCAAGGAGGGGGGAGGTGGGAGGGGGGGGGAGGGGGGAGGGGGAGAGAGTGTGTGAGAGAGAGTAATTCGTGACAGTTCCCAACACACGGGCAACCTGGATTTCGTGTCACAGTGAGTCGCAGTGAGTTACACACACACACACACAACACACACTCGTATGCACATGCACACACACATAAACACACACACACACACACTTGCACACCCACGAATGCACGCACGCACACACACACACACACACATACACACACACACACACATCCACACTCACCCACCCCCCTACACACACGCACACAGAAACACACACACAAATACACAAATACACACACACACACACACAGGGCTGGACATTCACACGCTCGCCGAGGGGTTTCCGCCGGGGGAGGCCCTGGACACAAAGCAGGAGCTAGCCGCGTGTGCCAAAAAGCTGGATGCTGCTCTGGCGGAGTATGAGCGAGGTGGGGTGCGGGTGGTGCGGAGGGTGGGTGGAAGGTGGGCAGCGGGTGGGGCAGAAGGTGGGGTGTGGGTGGGCGGAAGGTGGGGTGTGGGTGGGCGGAAGGTGGGCGGAAGGTGGAGGAGCGGGTGGGGCGGAAGGTCAGATCGGGCACTGGCCGCAAAACAGGAGCTTCTCGCATGCGCCAAAAATCTGGACGCTGCCCTGGATGAGTATGAGCGAGGTGGGGTGCGGGTGGGGCGGAGGGTGGGCGGAAGTTGGAAGCAGGAGCTGCTTGCGTGCGCTGACAAGCTGGACGCTGCTCTTGCTCAGTATGCGCGAGGTGGGGTGCGGGAGGGGCGCAAGTTGGGCGGGTGGAAGGTAGGGAGCAAGTGCGCGCGTGTAAGCAAAGACGCATGGTGGCATGCAGCCAGGAGAGAAACAACACTTCCACTTGGGGGCACACACACACCGGGTTGGCTCCCCTCCCTCCCCCCCCCCCTCCCCCCCAACTTGCGCTTAAGTGCGGTGGGGCGGAAGTAGAGCGGGTGGGTGGAAGGTGCGCGAGTGGAAGCAAGATGCATGGTGGTGTGCAGCCAGGAGAGACAACAATGCCACTTGGACACACACACACACACACACGCACACACACACACACACACACACACGCGCGCACACACACACACACACACACGCACACACGCACACACGCACACAGGGTTTGCTCCGCTGCCCCCCCTCCCCCCCCACTTGCGCCTAACATCCAGGCCTCCCCCTGCGCCCCCCCTCCCCCCACTTGCACCCAACACTCCAGACCTCCCCCTGAGCGGCGTCTACGCGTGGGCGCGCCGCGCGCACGTGCTCGCATCCGCATGGGCGCTGCCCAACATGCACCTGGGGCTGCGCCTGCTGGACACCTGCCGTGCAGCTGCCGCGCTGGCACAGGATGCGGGGGCGGAGTGCGCCGCGCAGTACGCGTGCCGCATGGTGTGTATGTGGGGCTATGGGGGTGTGGGGTGCGTGTGTGTACGTGCGGGTGTGAGTGTGTGTGGGGGGGGGTGCATGTGTGTGTGTGTGTGTGTGCGTGCGTGTGTGCGTGCGTGCATGCATGTGTGCGTGTGCGCGTGCGTGCATGTGTGTGTGTGTGTTTGTGTGTGTGTGTGTGTGCGTGTGTTTGTGTGTGTGTGTGTGTGCGTGTGTTTTTGTGTGTGTGTGTGCACGCCCCTACAAGGGCGCGCGCTGTCAGGACCCACGCACACCGCACCACTGCACTTGTCCCGCAAGGTGCGCGTGTGAACCCCGACTATGTGTGTGTGTGTGTGTGTGTGTGTGTGTGTGTGTGTGTGTGTGTGTGTGTGTGTGTGTGTGTGTGTGTTTGTCGCTCGTTGTCCTCGCGCGCCGCCCAAGCAGCCATAGGCACGCGCACTCGCGCATGCACATGAACACACATAGACACACACACATTCCATTCCATTCCAGATCGTTACAAAGATAACGGCGATATCGTTCCAGAGGTCTGCATTAGGGCGTCTGTCAATAGTCTCTCTCTCTGAGGCTGTGTGGTGGTCAACACCTCTATCCCGCTTTAACCAGATCGCGGCATATGGACTCCCACAGCTGTGGAAATCTCGCTAGGGTGAGCCCTCCGGGTGGGACTCGGTTGTCGAGGATGCGCGTGAGCTCCGGGTACTCGGCGTACTTGGCTTGATCTCGTTTGAACTGGTCAAAGTGAGTCTTGACGGCGTCTCGAAACCGTTGGGATGTGAAAATGTCACCTGCATTCAGCCGGTACGACGTGATGGCCCCTCCCGCGTGGAGGCCATCCGTGTCCGGTCGGCGGCACATGAAAAGTGCGGCGGTGGCTGGGAAGATGGGGTGTGGGGGGTGTAGGGGCTGGGGAGGGGGAAGGGAGGGGAAGATGGCGGGGCTGGGTTGGGGAGGGTACAGGGGCTGAGGAGATGGAGAGGGGGGGAGCTGGCGAATGAGGGGACCGATGACCGCGGCTCGGTGTCTGTTGATGGTGTCGATGATGGGCGCTTTGGGTGGGTCCTTTGCGTGCATCTCGATGGTGGAGGTGTGAGGGGAAGAAGGGGAGAGGTTGTGGGGGATCAGCTTAAGGCGGCGTAGGAATCGGTTGTGGGTAACCTCAAGGCGGTGGATGTGGGCTATGTTCAGTGTCCATGCTTGGCAACCAACACACACACACACACACACACACACACACACAGAGACACACATGAACACAAACACACACACACACACACACACACACACACACACACACACAGGTGCTGCGCCTCGCGTGCGCGGCACGAGAGGAGGAGGAGGAGGAGGGGCAGAAAGAGGGTGGGGAGCCGTCGCCTCGTGCCTATGCCCATCCACGTGCCCTCGCTGCCGCTACCCACTCTGAGGGCCCACGTCGACAGGCTCAGGCTGAAACAGGTGGGCCTGGTTTATCTGTTCTCTTCTGTCTGCTGATTCGGGTTCTTTTCGTGGCCTTTCTTTCGATGCCAGTGCCCCTGCAGCTTGCCCTGGCTTTTCCACGCTGCCGCTGCCCACTCTGAGGGCCCACGTCGAAAGGCTCAGGCTGAAACAGGTGGGCCTTGTGGGGTAAACCCTGAACCCTCTTTTTCTGTCTGCTGATTCGGGTTCTTTTCGTGGCCTTTCTTTCAATACCAGTGCCCCTGCAGCCTGCCCTGGCTCCCCCGCGCTGCCGCTATCCATTGAGGGCCCACATCGGCAGCTGTCGACGAGCCTGCAGGCTCATGCTGGAAAAGGTGGGACGGGCTCCTCTTCTTTCTGCTGATTCGGTATCTGTTCGTAGCCTTTCGTTCAATGTCAGTGCCTCTGCAGCCTGCCCTGGCTCCCCCGCGCTGACCCTGCCCACTCTGAGGGCCCACGTCGAAAGGCTCAGGCTGAAACAGGTGGGCCAGGTGGGGTAAACCCTGAACCCTTCTCTTCTGTCTGCCGATTCGGGTTATTTTCGCGACATCCATCATCATCATCGCTGTCTCTCAACAGGCTTTGTATGCTGCACGCAGGCCGGCACTGGCCCCCCGCGAGCTCGCCCTGAGATCCGCGCCCCGCCCGCCCGACACTCTCAACCGGCAGCAAGATCTGGAAACTCACTTAGCCAGGCCCAACCAACGCATCTGATCGTGTGTGCTGAACGCAGGCTGGCACTGACCCCCGCCCGTCCAACATTGATACCTCCACATGAAAATCAGGCATCACTTCAATGATGCATGCATGTGTGCTGCACGCAGGCTGGCACTGGCCCCCGCGTGCGCGCCCTCAGCTTCGCGCCCCGCCCGCCTAACACGCCCACGCAGCTGCTGGACCTTGCGACTCACTAAGCCAGGCTCAACCACCATAACTGGTCATGTGTGCTAAACGCAGGCCGACACTGGCCCACGCGAGCTCGCCCTGAGCTCTGCGCACTGCTCGCCCGCCATGCCCACGCGGCTGCTGGACCTGGCGTCGCACTTAGCCTAGCGTAACCAGCTCGACTAGCCAGGCTTCACCACCTCAACTGCTGAGATGAAGTGAGCAGCTATCGCTGTCTCTCAACAGGCTATGTGTGCTGCACGCAGGCCGGCACTGGCCCACACACGCACACACTGAGCTCCGCCCACAGCCCGTCCGCCACACCCACGCGGCGGCTGGACCTGGCGACTCACCCATTCAGGCTCAACCACCTCATCTGATCGTTTGTGCTGCACGCAGGCCGGCACTGGCCCACGCGAGCTCGCTCTCAGCTCCGCGCCCCGCCCGCCCGACACGCCCACGCGGCTGCTGGACCTGGCGCGCGGCGTGCTGGGCAGCATGCCTGGGGTGGCGGGCACCGCGGGGGCAGGGGCGGGGGCGGACGGAGGGCTGGGCAGAGGCGGCGGAGGAGGAGGCGGCGGCGAGGTGAGACGGAGGTTTTTTTCCATCTGGGATTCGTCTGGGATCCAATAGAAAACGCGCATTTCTATATTTTCAGCTGTCTTCGCGCTGTTCAGTTTCTCTTTTACAGTCACGCGTGACCACTTGACAGTGCTGAATTGCTGTTCCCTTCACGGCGTAGAGGGAGCACCCCCTTGTGGCTCAGGGTGCTCCTGAGCCACAAACGGATTGAGAAACGTGGCGGTGCTAGCGACCCAAGCTGACGGAATGGAAGCGTAGGCGCCAAGCACCGCTCTTAGTTCTGTAAATCTCCTTGGTACTTCACACTTTCAAATTTCAGAAACAACACAAGCTCTTGGGCACGAGGGGAGGGGATGAGGGCTGGGCGGGGGCGGGAGCAGAGGCGGGCGGAGGGCTGGGCAGTGGCGGCGGCAGCGGCAAGGTGAGTGGGGAGGGCCGGGAGAGGTGGGGAGGAGGGGGGGGGGCATAGGTGAGCGCGGGGCCTGACGCCGAGCGTCACCCCAGTGGGGGCACTGCGGGGGCGGGAGCGGAGGCGGGCGGAGGGCTGG
>VFSX01000567.1:17500-20000 GCA_016618255.1 Chlamydomonas sp. UWO 241 | reverse complement strand
AGTCACATGTTTTTGTTTGGGAAATTTGTGCGAGAATTTCAATGTTCACGCTGTTTGGGTCGAAATTTGCGCAAATGAACACGCTGTTGCAGGTTTGCGGGTTAAAGTTACAGTTACATCGGCTTTCCAGCAAAGACTACCTCAAGTCCTAGTACCACCGCCTAGACCCAAGTCCAGTTCTGGCCCTAACAATTACTTGTGAGGGGCGGTAGCCACCAGCCGGCTGCCTGCCATCGTTTAGTCCTAGAGCAAAAAGGAGAGCTATTGTGCGACGCCTCCAAAATAGGTCCTTACTGCTTCCAGGGGATAGGGGGTCAAGTGGCGCTTTTTTGTGGGTTGGCAAACAGAACACTGATGCGGTCACATCCATCCAGCAGTTAACACCGGCTTTCCGGCGAATACCGTAGTGATCCATGTACTTCACGGCTAGACAGTTCACGGCAGCGCCTTTGACTGCGAATAGCGAGTCCGTGGAGCAAGCCAGCGCAAAAAGGTTGCGACGGACAGTTCACACCCCACACCGAGACCGGATCCGTTGCGTTTTTTTGCGCTGGCTTGCTCCACGGACTCGCTATTCGCGGTCAAAGGCGCTGCCGTGAACTATCTAGCCGTGAAGTACATGGATCACTACGGTACTAGGGTACCGCAGCAGTGCCCAGGCCTGTCATTAAGCAGGAGGAGCAGGCCTGATCCAGAGCGCCGCATTCCGGGCGCACGCGACAAACAGACACGAAGCCGCCGTTGAGCGCAGCAGTTACAGTTACAGTTACAGTTACATCGGCTTTCCAGCAAAGACTACCTCTAGTCCTAGAACTACCGCCTTGACCCGAGTCCAGTTCTGGCCCCAACGATTACTTGTGAGGGGCGGTAGCCAACAGCCGACTGCCTGCCCACGTGTGGTCCAAGAGCAAATAGGAGAGGTATTATGCAATGCCTCGAAAATATATACAAACTGGTTCCAGGGGATAGGGGGTCAAGTGGCTCCAGAACAGCGGAAAAAAAACTGAAAACAAAATCACAGAGGGGCCCACACCCGCCTTGAGGAACTGCCTCTTCGTCTTCTCGCTGCACTCCTTGCACCCCACACCCCACACCCCACACCCCACACCCACCTTGAGGAACTGCTTCTTCGTCTTCTCAGTGCACTCCTTGTCGTTCACGAGCGTGAGAGCTTGCGCGGTAATGCCGGCAGCCGCCACGCCAAAGTAGCGCAGTGGGGGGAGAAGCTCGGGGGTGCCAGGCTGAGGGGTGGGGGAAGGGGGGCGGGGGGGCGACTTGTGTGTGCGTGTGCGTGCGTGCGTGTGTGGGGGAAGTGCGACGTGTGGGCGCGCTGGCGCAAGCGGATGCCACGCCAAAGTAGCGCAGGGGGGGGGGGGGGGGGGGGGGGGGGGATGTGTTAGCATGTCTGCGTGCGTGGTGGTCAGTGATTTTTTCGTCATGACGTTGAATTAATTCTCTGGAGCCTTTCGACTTAACCCTCCCAAAATCCCAACGTCTGATCCGCGCCATGGAATGCGGTCACAACGTTTGAGACGGTCCGGGGTGCGCTTCAGGCGGTGTTGGGCGGGGGGGGGGGGGGATGTGTTAGCATGATCCGCGCCATGGAATGCGGTCACAACGTTTGAGACGGTCCGGGGTGCGCTTCAGGCGGTGTTGGGCACCTGGGGCGGTCGGTGTGGCGCCTGAGGTGGTTTGGATAACGCCTAAGGCGACGCCTGAGGCGATCGTGGGTGCGCCTCGGGCGACGCCTCATGCGGTTGGAGCGCCTGAGGCGCCGCCTCATCCGCGCCATGGAATGGGACGCCTCAGGCGCCGCCTCAGGCGTTGTGAATGTGGTAGGGCAAAGTCCTGCTCCAAGGCTTCCAAATCCGGCTCCGAACGCCGAAAAGGAAATCACTATGTGGCTGCTGTGTGGCGGTGGTAGTGGATGGAGCCCTACCACATTCCCAACGCCCGAGGCGGCACCTCAGACACATTTACTTGCGCGGATCAGGCGGCGCCTCAGGCGCGCCGGCCGCCTCAGGCGCCGCCTGAGGCGCAACCCTGATCGCCTGAGGCACCGCCTTAAGTGTCCTCCCAAACGCCTGAGGCGCCACCTCGACCGCCTTAGGCGCCCACCACCGCCTGAGGCGCACCCCCAACCGCCTCAGGCGTTGTGACCGCCTTCACTTGCGCGGATCAGACGATGGGTGTGTGGTAGGGCGAGCATGTGCGAAGGTCACCGCCATTGCTTGTGGCAAAGGGCGTTCAAGCGGCTTGCACGCTTGTATGATGCGACAATGCGCACCTCGTAGAAGGTCTTGATGAGCTGCCTGGGCGCGTTTTGTGTGAACTGGCGAGTGTGGCTACTCATCCTCGGGGTCGCTCGTCTGCCGGTGACTGGCGTTGGAACGTCTTCAGGCAGCCTCCATGACAACTCTGTCGTCCATGCACCCCATGAGGGTGGGACCTGGCCATGCATGAGGCATGGGGCGCCGGCTGAGCCCCATGCAAACGAGAG
>VFSX01000567.1:0-2500 GCA_016618255.1 Chlamydomonas sp. UWO 241 | reverse complement strand
TGGTGGCAGGTGGCGGTGAGAGGAGGAGGCCGTGGCGCGGGCAGTGATGAAGCGGCGCGAGCTGGGTAGCCGTGAGAGAGTTGTGGTCTGTCGACCCTGCTCTCTCCAGCCTGCCTGCCGTGGGGCACGCTGATAGTGGCGAGTTGTGGCGGGGGGAGGAGGAGGCCGCTCGGGCAGTGATGAAGCAGCGCGAGCTTGGTAGTCGTGCTGGGGCAGTTGTGGTCTCTCGACCCCGGTCTCTTCAGCCTGCCCGCCATGCATGGCCATATGTGGGGTGTTGTGGGGCGCTCTGATAGTGGCGAGAGGAATAGGCAGTGACGCGAGCTGATGCAGCTGTCCTGAGGGACGCGGGGTTCACAGGTTTTACCCGTACGCGAACGCGGGAGGACCCCCGGGCGTGATTGAAGGCCTAGACTAGACGTCTAGGGGGGCTCTACTAGGAGAGCCTGCAAGGCCACGCAGCGCGCCAGCCTACCGGCTGAGGGAGGCGTGGCGTCTCGAGGGCCTGCCTACTGTGGGGCGCTCTGATGGTGGCGGGTGGTGGTGCAGCAGGGGGCGGGAGTACTCCCACTAGTGACCCCACGGGGAGGAGTCAGATCTGGGTGCCCTGTCTAGGTCTAGCCCCGACCCAATAGCCCCCCACCACCAGTAGCCAGCCACCCGTCTGTAGCGCTTGGGCGTTATGCGCCGAGCAAGGTCGAATACGCTGCCGGTAGGTGCGTTACACACGACTGTAAAATCCATCATCATCATCATCACTTGCACCTCGCCGGACTGGATGTCAGTGAAAGCGCTGCACAACCCAGACAAATCCCTTACAAGGGGGTGGGGGGGAGGGGTCAAGGTGCCACAACATGGTGGAAGAGGGTGTGTGTGTGTAACAGCTACCCTTGCGCATGTCCGGAAAGGAGTAAGCACAAAGGGTGCTATGTGTCATGACCAGCCAGTGGCCTCACATCTCGATATCCGACCGTTTGAATCCCCTCTGGTAAGATCTAGCCTCTAGAGGATAGAGCGGGAACTCACACCCGGCTGTCCTCGGATTGAAGGCCCAGGGGCTAAGCTTTGCCCAAGGCACCACGAACACCCCACGGAGCAGCCACCGAGCGGGTCAATGAACGCGAATGTTGAACGTGTGTTTACATGGTAAATCGGGCGTCGTGTGCATGGTCAGGGGCGAGTCATCTACGTTGTTCGGGTGTGTGTCGAGTCGAGTGTCATGCAATTTGCCAGTCGTTGTCTGGTTGTGTGTGTGGTTGAGTCAAAAGCTAGAGTCAAACTGGTCGCGTGTGTGCGCACGGGTTTGCGACACAGCCACGCGAACGCGGTCCACACAGCCGCACCGCCACTGGGCGTGCATCTGTGTGCGTGGAAAGGATACGGGGCAGACGGGGAAGGGGTCGCGTGCGTTGTCAGAGGGGACGGTCAAGGCTTGCATGTCATCTCCATGTTGGGTCATCTCCAGGTTGGGTCGTCTCCAAGTTGGTCTCCAGGTTTCTCCAGGTTGGGTCTCTGGGTTGGGTCGTCACCGCTCACTCACTCAGTCCATCCTCTTGCGGTCATGGTCTTGTCAATGGTGTCCCTCGCCAGGTCATGGTTTTGCTCATCAGAGGGGAGTGACCTGGCGGGCTCTGGTTGCTGGGTCATCGTTGCTGCGTTGCTCCATGTGAGAGCCCTCTCAGCAGCCCGATGCAGCCCTCTCAGCCACCTCATGCGGCCCTATCAGC
Organism: Chlamydomonas sp. UWO 241; assembly: GCA_016618255.1. Lineage (NCBI taxonomy): Eukaryota > Viridiplantae > Chlorophyta > Chlorophyceae > Chlamydomonadales > Chlamydomonadaceae > Chlamydomonas > Chlamydomonas priscui. The sequence goes on along the minus strand of VFSX01000567.1, from coordinate 773 downwards.
AGCCTGATGCCCACACGTGTGCATCGCCGTGCGCAAGCCGCACACCCATCGTTGTGGGCGTGTGCGCGCACACGCGCATGTCTTGCCGTACGCTGCAGCGGGGCGATCGCCCATGCATTGGAGCTCGTGCCTTCGCACACGCTCATGCGTTGAGGCTCGTGCCTTGGCGCCGCTCTGGGGGGGCGCACGCTCGTGCCTTGGAAGCGTATGCTCATGCCTCGAAGCTCGTGCCTTGGCGCGCGCTCATGGGGGCGAGCGCTCATGCCTTGGCAGCGCGCGTGCGCGTGCGCGGCGGCGACACCTCCTGCAGGTGGGGGGGAGGAGACGTGAGAGTTGAGCAACCAACCATCAGCAGGTGGGCCATGAGGAGTCCCTATTCAAGTTGTATAGGCGGGGTGCCTAGTCGGAAGCACTGATGTGCAGGCGCTTCAGCGCTGCCGGGGTAGTCCCTTCTCTCCCCTTCCCTCACGTCTCTCCCTTTCCCTCCCCTCACTCATGGAAGCACTGACCTGCAGGCGCTTCAGCGCGGTCGGGGTCTTGCTCTTGACGTCTGACTTGGAGGCGGACTTCTTGGGAGCGGCCTGTGTGTGTGTCGGGGGGATGGGGAGGGTCAGCTCGCCTGTTGGGGTGCGCATGGGCTGCCTTGGCTGCGACGTCGGAAGCAGGCTGCGCGTGTGTGTGTGTGGGATGAAGAGGGTCGGGGTTGGGCTGCCTGCTGGGCTGCCTCCCCGCTGTCAGCGCGGCCCGACTTGCCGCCTCACCTCCCCCCCCCC
>VFSX01000199.1:307500-322028 GCA_016618255.1 Chlamydomonas sp. UWO 241 | reverse complement strand
GGGGGGGGGCTGGCAGTGTGTTCGAAACGGATCAGCACAGTTGACTCCTAACAGCGGCAGCAGCAGCAGCGGCAGCGACAGCAACAGAAAAAGCAGCGGCGGCAGCGACAGCAGCAGAAAAAGCAGCAGCACCAGGAGCAGGAGCAGCAGCAGCAGCAGCAGCAGAAAAAGCAGCAGCAGCAGGAGCAGCACAGTCACACAGACCTCCAGCACACACACACACACACACAAACACACACACACACACACACACACACACCTTGACATCCAGCACCCCTCCGTCATCCTCTGCAATCAGCGCCCCGTGCGCGGTCAGCCACTCGCAGCACGCGGCCTCGCCAGATGCTGCGTCAGCACTCGCGCCCGACTTGCCTGTGCATTGAGTGTGTGTGTGTGTGGGGCTCGATTAACGGAGGCGCGTTCTCGTCGCCGAGCCCTGGACCCAGCAATGCGGCGCTGCTGGTGACTAGGATCTCCGTGCCGCTGACGAGCGGGGTAAAATACAACTGGCCCGGCTCCTGCTAGACTGCCCCTCGGTGGAAATACAGGAGCGGCTTGCCCGGCGCTGCCATGGCTTGGCGAGTAGCCGCGGCGCTGCCGCGCCCGTGCTGGGAGACGGCCCTTATCCTCCCCCCATGCAGGACGCCATGCGGCACCGATCTCGACGAGTTAATCGACGAGCGGAGGAGCTGGCGCCCGTCAATGCATGCTGGACATTGGTCAAGATGGCTGCCCGTGGAGGCGGGCTACCATCACGGCTTCAGCGGTGGCGACCGCCGAGGCAACACAGAGTATATCCGCTTCACCAATCGCAGCGTTCGTCACCGCGCTCATCCTCGGGGTTGCTCGTCTGCCGGTGACTGGCGTTGGAAGGTCTTCAAGCAGCCTCCATGAACTCTGTCGTCCATGCACCCCTGGAGGGTGGGACCTGGCCATGCATGAGGCATGGGGCGCCGGCTCAGCCCCATGCATGGAGTTGGACAACCATGCACCATGCCAGGCGGGGACTTTTCTGCTTCAGCGCCGCCAGTCGGCACAGCCGGCGTGGTTGGCCTCAAAGGCCAGGAGGAGGACGGCCCTTTCCTATACGCTCCTTGCCAGACATGTCCCTCAGGGACTTGTTTGGGTCTAAACTAGCCGGCGGGAGCGGTAGTCTAGACGGCAGGTAACCGGCTGGTGGCTATCGTCCTTCACAGGGCGGTGGCACTGGGACTAGTGTTGTCTTAGCTGGAATGCCATGTAACTGGGTGTGTGTAAGTGTGTGTGTGTACGCGTGTGTGTGTGTGTGCGTGTTTTGGCAGCCCCTCGCAGTATGCAGTCTCCCCAGATGCAGCGTCGGCGCTTTCGCCCGATATACTTGTGTGTTGAGTGTGTGTGTGTGAGAGTGCGTGTGTGTGGTCGATTTTACAGTCTTGTTGGACGCCTGTGTGTGTGTGTGTGTGTGTGCATGTGTGTGTTTATAATGTGTGTGTGAATCTGTGTGGATCGGATACCTTCTAGTCCTAGTACCACCGCCTAGACCCAAGTCCAGTTCTGGCCGTAACACATGCCTGAGGGGCGGTAGCCACCAGTCGGCTGCCTGCCAACGCGTAGTCCTAGGGCAAAACGGAGAGCTGAATAGCTCCGTCACGCGATGCCTCGGAAATATAATATAGCTGCTTCCAGGGGAAAGGGGGTCAAGTGGCGCTTGCCAATGTACTTGACCGCCGAGGTGGAGGGGCCGGCACTGACATAATGAACACAGCATGACTGACACACCACCGATCCCACTGACACACCCGCACTTGTTCGCACCTGCATACACGCGCTCGCGGCACCCCGGCAGCGGCTGTGACGGCGGCGGCGGCTGCAGCGGCAGCGAGGCGCCGATGCCCGTGGCCACACCCCACCAATCTACCACAATCCCCACGTACACACCCACACTTGGTCACACCTGCATACACGCGCTCGCGGCACCTGGGAAGCAGCTGCGGCTGCGTCGGCGGCAGGCAACGCGGCCCGTGGCCACACCCCACCAATCCACCAACAAGCTCACTGACACACCCACACTGGTGCGCACCTGCGTACACGCGCTCGCGGCATCCCGGCAGCGGCTGCGACGGCGGCGGCGGCTGCGGCGGCAGCGTGTCGCCACCGATGCCCGTGGCCACACTTCCGGAGGCGGCAGCTGGCTCGAAGCCGAGCACGGCCGAGAGGAAGCTGACCGGAACCTGCAACGGGCGCAGAAGCGGGGCCGGGGCCGTGCGGAGTGGTTGGAAATACAGATAGAAAGGAAAACGGACGGACAGGCGGACGGGTGGGCGGGCAGGCAGGCAGGCGGGCAGAAAGCCGGACAGGCAGCCAGGCAGGCAGCCAGACAGGCAGACACGTCAACACGCACGCGCACCCACACATGCACACACGCTCTCACACACATACACACACAAACACACACATACACGCTCCCTCTCACACACACACGCGCGCACACATGCAAACACACCAACGCACACACACCCACACCCCCCCCCCCCCCCCCACACACCTGCGTCTTGTACGCCTTGACAATCACGTTGAGCGAGGACCAGCGGAGCTGCACGTGGCAGGGAAGGTGTGTGTGTGTATGTGTATGTGTATGTGCGTGTGCATGTGTGCGTGGCGGGTTGGGGTGGGGAGGCCTGGGCAGGCATTAAACGAGGTCCACCGGAGCTACACGCGTGTGCTTTCTTGTTTAACACGCACACCCTGAGTGCGCAGGGTGTGCGTGTTGGGGTGGAGGGAAGGAGGGGGTGGGGGTGGGGTGGGGGGGGGCTGCAGAGGTAAGGTTGTGCGTGTGTTGAGGGTGGTGTGGTGTGGATGGATGGAGGGGGAGGGCCAGCCAGACACACACACACACGCACACACACACATACACACACACACACACACTTTCTGCCGACATGTCCATGAGTGCGCGCGTGAGGTGCGTGTGTGCGTGTGTGTGTGTGTCACCGTTTCTGCCAAAAGGTCCATGAGTGCGCGCGCGAGGTGCGTGTGTGTGTGTGTGTGCGTGCGTGCATGTGTGTGTGTGTGTGTGTTACCTTTTCTGCCGACAGGTCCATGAGTGCGCACACGAGGTGCGTGTGTGTGTGCGTGCGTGCACGTGTGTGTGTATGCATGTGTGTGTATGCATGTGTGTGTGTGTTCACCAGTGTTCACCAGTGTTCACCATGGCACCCCCTGTGTTCACCAGTGTTCACCAGTGTTCACCATGGCACCCCCTCCCTTGCATGCCCTCCTGCTGTTCGGCATCGTCGCGGTCGGATTTGCATCCAACGCGCTCATCGCCGCCATCGGCTTCACCGGCATGCTCATCGCCCTCGCGGGCGCCACCGTCGCGCTGATCGCCAGGGATCACGCCGGCTACCGCGCGGGAGTCGGCCTCCTTCTCGTCCACCTCGGTCACGTGCTCGCTGGCACAACCGAACTGGACCTTTCCCATGAGCTCTACGCTCGCATCTCCTTCGACCGCCCCGCCGCCCAGCCGCCCCACGACGGCCAAGCAGCGCAGCCCGCCCAGGCCCACGCCCCCCAGGCAATCGCCGCCTGCCCACCCACCCGCCGCCCGCCAGGCCCCCATGCGCATGCCCATGCGCGGCGCGCGGCGTGGTCCCGCCCCCCCTGCCCCTCAGGCCCCCATCGTCCCCCCTGGCCCTGCAAGCCAGGCAGCAAAGGCCGCCCTGGTCGGCGTGTCCGAGGTGGTGAACGCCGCCGCACAGGCCGCCTCCAAGCGCGCCCGTTCCCCACCTGGCAAGCGCGTTTGCTTCGAGCGGCCTGCCGCCGCCGGGCCCTCTGCTTTCCCCGCCCCCAAGCCTTCCGCCAACTCCTCCCCCGCGCCTCCCGCCGCCCCCGCCCCCAAGCCTTCCGCCAACCCCTCTCCCGCGCCCTCCGCTGCCTCCCCCAAGCCTACCGCCAACTCCCCCCCCGCGCCCTCCGCCGCCCCCCCTCCCAAGCCTTCCGCCAACCCCTCCCCCGCGCCCTCCGCCACCCCCCCTCCCAAGCCTTCCGCCAACCCCTCCCCTGCGCCCCGCGCCACCTCCCCTCCCAAGCCTTCCGCCAACCCCTCCCCCCCCACGCCCTCCGCCGCCCCCGCCAACGCCAACGCCACCCCCGCCATCGTCACCTCCGGCCCCAAGACGTCCCTCACCCCCCCTGTGACTTCCGCCGCCCCCCTCGCCACCACTCCCGCCGTAAGGCCCGCCAAATTTTCCGAACGCGGCCAGTCGACCTCGCCCACGCGCCCGGCCGCGCGCCCCTCCACCACTTCCACCGCCCCCGCCGCGAAGCCTGCCAAGCCTGCAGCGCGCGGCCGGTCGGCCTCCCCTCTCCGCGCCCTCAACGCCGCTGCCAACGCCGTTGCCGCAGTCGCATCTGCCGCAGCCGCCGCCCTCCTCCCCACCTCCCTCACCCCCTCTGCCCCGGCATCCCCCACCTCCACCACTCCCGCCCCCTCCGCCGCCCCCGCCGCCCCCACCCACGCCACTGCAGGCTCCCCCTCCTTCCAGGGGTGGGACCACGCAGCCGGCACCGCCGACTCGCCCACCACCCCCCAGAACGCCCTCACTACCACCGATGCGCACACACCCTCCGAGCTCTCCAACCCCGGCACAGGGTTCGCAGACTACGGCGGCCCCTCCACGCACGAGTCCCCGGCCTTTGTCACCCACAAGGGCAAGGGCTCGATGATCGAGGCCATCAAGATCCGCGAGGCATCTGCAGGCATTGGTCAGCGCATCACCCGCTCCATCACCCGCTCCATGTCCCTTGAGCAGCTCTCCCCCTCCGGCCCCGGGGTGGGGCAGGAGTAGGCGGGCCCCACCCCACCGACGGGCAGGACGACTAGCCACCGTCCCTGTACCATCCGTCCCCCCGGCTACCAAGCGCCCCCACCTCCTTCACCCACGCCACGAGCTCATCGCGGCCACCTACAACTGCTGCACCCTCTGGGGTGCAGCAGATGGCTCACGCTTCAACCCCATGGCACACCCACTTGCTCTCGCCAAACACCTCGCACACCTCCGCATCGACATATGCGGCCTCCAAGAGGTGCGGCACCCCGGCTCCGGTAGCCAGCCGCTCGAAGAGAATGGCTACCACTTCATCTGGTCCGGTGGGACCAAACACACCCACGGCGTCGGCGCCCTCCTCAGCCCTGACACCGCCAAGCTCCTCCTCAAAGAGGGCGGCTACGCCGCACTCAGCGACCGCATCCTCGTCCTACGCTTCCGCCCCGCCGGCGCCCCTCCCGTCACCGCAGTCATCGCTTACGCCCCCACAGACGCCGCGGATGACGCAGTCGCCAAGGACGCGTTCTACGAACAACTCCACCGCGACGTGCTCTCCCAAACCCCCGCAAACCACTTCCTTTTGGTCCTAGGCGACTTCAACGCCAAGATCACAGCGGCATCCCCCGACGCCCACCCGTCGGTGGGTCCGTACGCCTGCCCCCCCCTCCACCGCCCCTCCTCCTTCTTCCCTCCCTACTCCCCCCTTGCCGGGTTCCACCACAAACCTGGCATCAGCGACAACGGCCACCGGCTTCTCGACCTGTGTGCCGCCCACAATCTTGCCGTCACCTACACCTTCTTCCCCCATCCCCCTTCGAGCGTATTTTCCTGGTACAGCAACACCCAAAAGGATTGCAACATCCCAGACTACATCCTCGTCCGCCGCCCTCACCTGGGCTCTGTGCAAGACGTGCGAGCACGATGCCCCAAGACCCGGGGACTTGACACCATCGCCCGCTCTGACCACGCCCTTGTCACCGCGCGCATCCTCTTCCGCTTCTCCAGAGCCTGGAACATCACCCACTCCCGCCGTCCTCCTCCGCCCTCCCGCTATTTCACCGACCTGCTCCGAGACCCTGACACGCGGCTCCACTTCGCGGCAGCAGTCGAGGAGGCCCTCGCCACCCTCCCCCTTCCCCGACCCCCCCCACCCTGGACCAGATGACGAGCCACCTAACCGCGGCCATCCACTCAGCGGCCAGATCCACCCTTGGCCCCCGCCCACGCGAGGTCCCCATCCACTTCTACCTCCCCCCGAGACTCTCAAACTCGCCCACGACCTTCAGTCCATGCGTTCCGACAGTGCACTGACTGGCAACCGCGACGCCCCCAAGGAGGCGCGCATGACTGCCGAGCTCAAGTCCGCCATCGCACGCGCCACCAACAAGCACTGGGACGGTGTCGCTCAACGCGTGCAACACAATTTTGACGACAACAACCCTCACTCCGCCCACCGCATGCTATCCAAACTCGTCGACCGCCCCCCTTCCGCCGCCCTCCCTGCCCTCCGTGTCGGCGACCACCTGTGCTTTGGAGCTCAGGCGGTGGCAGACGCGTTTGGAGAATATTTCCGTGTCCTCCACACTCCACTCCGCTCGGAAGTCGACGAAGCCACCCTCGCCTCCCACCTCATCTTCACACCCACCACCCCCGCACGCCCCCGTCTCCCTCCCCCTCCTCCTCCCACTACTCCCCGCTCCCGCCTCCTCCCCCTCCCCCTCCCTCCCCTTCCCTTCTCCCTCCCCCACTTTCGCCCCCCTCCCCCTTTCCCCCCTCCTCCTCCCCCCCTTGCCTCCCCACCCTCTCTGAGCGAGGTGGTCTCCGCGATCAAATCCCTCAGAAACTCTGCCCCCGGCTCTGACGACATCACCTCCTCCCTCCTCAAACACGGCGGCACCGCAACCGCAACCGCCCTCCACCAGATCATCCTTACCTGTTGGAACACCACCTCCATCCCCGCCGCATGGAACCAAGCAGACATCTGCCCCCTCTACAAGGGCGCATCCTCGGGCCCACCCACGCGCAGCAAGTCCTACCGCGGCATCTCCCTCCTGCCCGTCGCTGGCAAGGTCCACACTCACATCCTCCTCAACCGCCTCAAGCTCCAGCTGGAGCCCACCCTCCACACTTCCCAGTTCGGCTTCCGTCCGGGCCGTGGCACCTCCGATGCCATCTTCACCCTACGACGCCTCCAAGAGGAGTCACACCGCGCCCACGCCCCCCTCCATGTGGCTTACGTCGACCTGTCCAAGGCGTTCGACAGTGTCAACCACGCCGCCCTTTGGAAAACCCTCCTCCACCGCGGCGCGCACCCTGCCCTCCTTGCACGCATCGAAAGCCTCTACTCTGGTGCCACCGCCAGAGCCCGAGTCAACGGTGCATACTCCGCCCCTTTCCCTCTCAAAGCTGGCGTCAAGCAAGGCTGCCCCCTCTCCCCCCTCCTCTTCAATGTCTACATCGACACAGTTGTCCGGTCCCTGATTGCCCAGCTCCCCAACGCTGGCATTCAAATTGGCTACATGATCGACGGAAAACTGTACACCCCTGAGTCCCGCAAGGACTTTTTGACCACCATCCTCCCCCTCCTTCTCTACGCCGACGACATCGCCCTGCTCGCCCCCTCCGAGGAAGACCTCCGCACCATGCTCACCCTCCTCGACCGCATCTGTTCAGACCTGGCCCTTGCGATCAACTACGACAAAACCGTGGCACAATCCCTCGGCCACCCTTCTGCCCACACCGTCCCCTCCGCCCCTATCACCATCCCCTCCAACTCCTCATCTACCCCCCACCTGGTCCACTCCACCTCCAAGTTCAAATACCTGGGAAGTATTCTGTCCTCCCCCGCCGCCCCTTCTGATGACGCTCCCAACACGTCTGATTCCGACATCCTCGACTCAGAGATCTCACGCCGGATCGGAAGTGCCTGGTACGCCTTCAACCGTCTCACTCCCCGGTTCTGGAACTCCAACTCAATCTCTCCCACTACCAAGATCCACCTCTACAACGCCTTTGTGATCTCTGCCCTACTGTATGGCTGCCAGACATGGACGTTGAACAAGGCCCACATCCACCGACTTGAAGTAACCCACAACCGCTTCCTCCGCCTCATCAAGGGCATCCCTCCTCACACCACAGAGCACACCTCCACCACCACGATGCATGCCTCCCCCCCCTGTACGTTCCCCGTCATCGACACGATCAACAAGCACCGTGCTACGTTCATCGGCTCCCTCATCCGCCGCCTCCCACCTCCCCTGTCCCCCCAAGCACCCCGAGTTCATGATGGACCTCTTGTCCAAGCGAGTCACTCCCGAGTGGATCCTCTTAGCGAGATTTCCACAACTGTGGAGGTCAATCTGCCGAGACCTAGTTTAAACTCAGTCGAAGCGGAGTGACGAACACAGCCGTCAGTGACCCGCATTTGCCCCTTTCCCCCACTGCTTTTTGAATGAGGTTATTCACCCTCTTGTTGGCGCACGGTTGGTCACCCGCCTCCAAATGGAATCTCCTCAATGATGACCAGAAACAGCCTATCTAGGTCTGCCGTGCAGAGTTCTCTGTAACGATATCTCTATCTCTGTGTGTGTGTGTGTGTGTGTGTGTGTGCGTGTCACCTTTTCTGCCGACAGGTCCATGAGTGCGCGCGCAAGGTGCGGCGCCACGGCGTACAGTCGGAAGAACGACGAGTGGTCGGAGGTCATGACGGCGCGGCGCACGGCCATTGCGTGGGCGACCTGACAACGGGCGTGTGTGTGTGTGCAGTGTGTATGGGGGGGAGGGGGGTGGGGGGGCGGTTGACACAGGCAGACAGAGGGGGAGAGAGAGCGAGGAATCAAGAGAAGGACGGGTGGTCGGACGTGATGACGGCGCGGCGCCTGGCCATTGCGTTGGCGACCTGTGTGGGAGAAAGAGAGAGAAAGGCAGAATGAGAGACCGCGAGAGTGTGTATGCGAGAGAGAGAGAGAGAGAGAGAGAGAGAGAGAGAGAGAATGAAGACAGAGAGAGAGTGTGGTCGGACGTCATGACGGCGCGGCGCACGGCCATTGCGTGATCACACACACACAATGGGCGTGTGTGTGTGGTGTGTGTGTGGTGTGTGTGGGAGGTTGACAGGCAGGCAGAGGGAGAGAGGGAGAGGAATAGGAGAAAGAGAAGGACGGGCGGTCGGAAGTCATGCAAGGCGCGCAGCCATCGCGTGAGGGATTTGGGAACGGGTTCATGTGTGAGAGAGGGAGAGACAAAGAGAGAAGGGGAGACCGGATGAGAGCGAGAGAGGGAGTGAGGGAGCGAGAGGAGGGAGAGATGGTGCCAGTTCGTCTGCCCCACTCGACCCTGGACCCCTCAGCTTAGTTGACGACTTACACAATACCTACACTCCTTATAAACACTTCAACCCCCGCGCCCTCAGTTCTGCGTGGATTCGACATCCAAGCATTGATCTGGGCAGACCCGTGTATGAACCCGGAACCGCGCGGTGCGGATGGTGTGCAGTGATCTGGACAGCCCCTTCCTACCAGCGATACAATGCAGCCAGAATGCAACTTGTTGAAGCCCACGACAAACACACATCACAACGGCTGTAGAATCCATTAAAAACCCCGAACCCACACACACGCCTGGCGACGCCGCACGAGCGCGGTGCGGATGGTGTGCAGTGATCTGGGCAGCGCCTTCCTGCCAGTGCTCCAATGCAAAAGCCCGCGAGGGACTCCATGACCTCCAACCCACACGCACGTATGGCGACCCTAGACCCGTAAGCTTTGCAGTCCTGCATGGCTTCGACATCCAAGCAGCAAGCTGGTACCAGCGCTTCAAACAACGCAAGCCCAATGGTCCCAAGACAAATGGTTGCATCCTGTTCAAACCACACCCACCATGTAGGCGCCACTTGACCCCCTATCCCCTGGAAGCAGTTAGGACCTATTTTGGAGGCGTCGCACAATAGCTCTCCTCTTTGCTCTGGGACTACACGTTGGCAGGCAGCCGGCTGGTGGCTACCGCCCCTCACAAGTAATTGTTAGGGCCAGACCTGGACTTGGGTCTAGGCGGTGGTACTAGGACTAGAGGTAGTCTCCCACTAGACCTTAGCCCCCTAAACCCTCCACCCCACAGGTCTGCATGGGTTCCACATCCAAGCAGCGACCTCTATAGGACCAGGGCTTCACTGCAAGCCCAATGGTCTCAAGACAAATGCTTGAACCCTGTCAAAAACACCCACCCACCTCGGGCGACGCCGCGACCGTGTCCGGCCGCGAGAACGCCGTGCGGATCGTGTGCAGGAGTGCGCGGTTGAGTGCCGTCCTACCAGCTTGGGCAGCTTGCCCCTTGAAACAGCGAGCCAAATGGTTGACAGCCACGATGAAACCTGAACCACGCACCCACCTCTGGCCCTAGAAGACCCTAGACCCTGAACCCTAGACCCCCCTCAACCCTTCAGCCCCCAGGTCTGCATGGATTCGACATCCAAGCAGCGAACTCTAGTACCACCGCTTTCAACGCAAGCCCAATGCACCCAAGCCAAATGGTTGAACCTAACAAGATACCCACCTCGGGCGACGTCGCGACGTCCGGCCGTGAGAAAGCCGTGCGGATTGTGTGCAGGAGTGCGCGGCCGAGGCCTGGGTGGTGCTGGTGCACGGTCTCGTAGAGGATCTGGAAGGGGGGGGTGAGTGTGAGTGTGGGTGTGTGTGCGGATCTTGTGCATGAGTGCGCGGCCGAGGCCGGGGTGGTGCTGGTGGGCGGTCTCGTAGATGATCTGGCAGGGGGGAGTGTGTGTGTGTGTGTGTTGTGTGTGCGGATCTTGTGCATGAGTGCGCGGCCGAGGCCTGGGTGGTGCTGGTGCACGGTCTCGTAGAGAATCTGGAAGGGGAGGGTGTGTGTGTTTGTGCGTGTGCGCGCAAGGCCTGGGTGGTGTTGGTGCACGGTCTCGTAGAGGATCTGGAAGGTGTGTGTGTGTGTGTGTGTGTGCGCGTGCGTGTGTGCGGATGGTGTGCATGAGTGCGCGGCCGAGGCCTGGGTGGTGCTGGTGCACGGTCTCGTAGAGGATCTGGAAGTGTGTGTGTGTGTGTGTGTGTGTGTGTGTGTATGTGTGTGGTCGATTTTACAGTCCGTCGGACGCCTTTGATGGCGCATTAGACCCTAGGAACGAGGCCGGCAGCTGTCAAAGTTAGACCCCTAGCATGCCATCTGCCATCATGATTGCTGTGCACGTGGTGCGTGTCTCAAAACAGGCGACAAAGAAGTCAGCCAACTCGTGCCAGAACCTGGGGTTCTGCTGGCCTGGCCGAGGATTCATAAGCTCCCGCATCCGCTGATCTAAATCGGCCTCCTCGGGGCGTGTGTGTGTGCGCGCAGGGCCTCGGTGTTGCTGGTGCACGGTCTCGTAGAGGATCTGGAAGGGGGGGAGTGAGCGTGTGTGTGTGTGTGTGTGTCTGTGTGTCTGGCAGGGGGGTATTGAGCATGCTCACAAAGGCACGCCATGCGCATCAACAGCGCGCGAGCACAGACCACACCACACAGTGAACGAGTGCGACCACCGCGTGTGCCACACCTCAAGTGTTTCCATTAGCCACCCCGCAGCCCGCAAGAGGTGCACTTCCAGGGCGAGATTGCGCGAATTTCGACCCGAACAGTGCGAACATTTACATTTTAACACCCAAACAATGCCTCCGGTGGGGTGAGATTGGGAAGTGAGCTGTGTGGCCCGGGGCGAGCCATCATTTTATTGAGATCGTTAGCGCCCCCCCACCCACCCCCTGCTGCCCTGCCCATGCACCATGCGTCTGGCATGGCATTCTCTCAACAAGAGGGGTGGGGAAATTCCACACACCGCCCCCACACCTCCCGCACGCACAAACCCTGTACGCCGTGAACTCTGCCACCGCGCCTGGCGTGCCCTGCCCATACATAGATCCATCACGCACGGCTGTTTCTCTCTCTTTAGTGCTTCTGGCGATAAGTCCTACCCGCACTTCCCCCACACCTCCCCCACACTTCCCCACACCAACCTTGTACGCCGTGAACTCCGCCACCGCGCCTGGCGTGCTCTCCCCGTACATCACGTACAGCTGCGTCTGGCACTGGTTGAACTCTGCGATGTCGCCGTACTCGAGCGCTGCACGCGCGTGCGCCTCATACACCTATGCATGGGTGGGGAGGAGGGGGGGGGGGCATGTTTGTGTGTGTATGTGTGTGTGTGTGTCACTGGCTGGACCCTGCTGGGTCTCCATACTCGAGCGCAGCACGCGCGTGCGAGTGTGTGTGCGGTGTGTGTGTGTGTGTGTGTGTGTGTGTGTGTGTGCGCATGTGCCACCGGAGGTGATGATGACGTGCACGTGTGTGCGTGTATACAACCGAGCGACACACCCTGGCCCCTCCCAAGATGTGCCTACGACACACGCACAAAACACACACACACACATTCACACACACACGCCCGCACGCCCGCACGCACACTCGCATGCAACACAGATGCGTTGCGTGGGCGCTGCACACACACACACACACACACACGCACGCTTCCACACACACACACGCGCACACACACACACACACAACACGCACCTGCACCGCAGTCGCGTTGCGTAGGTGCTGCACACACAGACAACACACACACACACACACACATACACACACGCGCGCGCACACGCACCCACCTGCACCGCAGTCGCGTTGCGCAGGTGCTGCACCGTGCAGTCCTGCCGCATGCCCTTGTACTGGTCGCACGCGTAGATCCAGTTCGGGGGGTTGAGCGAGGCAAGCATGGCGTTGAGGCGAGAGAGCGCAGAGCGGAGAACGGGCTCGGGGCGAACGCTGCGCGAGTGTGTGTGTGCGTGTGTGTGTGTGTGTGTGCGTGTTGTCGCACGCTCTCTGATGCCCCTCTCTCTCCCTCTCTCCCTCTCTCCTTCTCTTCTGTCTTGTTGTCCATTTCTCTCCCTTTCTCCCTCTCCTTTCCAAATCTCCTTAACTCTCCCAATCTCCAATCTCCCCTACTCGCCAAAGCTCCCTAACTCTCCCAATCTCTAAACTCTCAAAATCTCCCTAACTCTCAAAATCCCCCAAGGGAGAGTAAGGTTACTCTCTGCTAACTCTCTCTCTCACCTGCTTGGGTCTTGCGCCGCTGTCAGCCTGAACTTGTCCAGCTGCGTGGCATGAGGGGCACCACCTTCTGCAAGCTGCTCTCTCTCCCTATCTCTCCCCCCCTCTCTCCCTCTTGCCTCTTTCCCTGACTCTCTCCCTCTCTCGCCTGCTCTGGTCCGGCGCTGTCAGCCTGAACTTCAGAATCTTCTTCAGCTGCGTGGCATGAGGGCCAACACCCTCTGCAAGCTGCTCTCTCTCTCTCTCTCTCCCTCTTACCTCTCTCCCTGACTTTCCCTCTATCTCACCTGCACGCGTCCGGCGCTGCTGCGAGCCGGAAGTAGCTCTTCTCCAGCTGCGTCGCGTAGCCCACCAACTTTGCATGCTGCTCTCTGGCTCCCTTTGTTCCTCTCCCTCCCTTTCCCTCCATCTGCCTATCTCTGTGACTTTCTCCTACCTGGGGTCCGGCGCTGCAGTCAGACGGAAGTAGCTCTTCTCCAGCTGCATGACGTGTAGCCCACCACCTTTTGCATGCTGCATGCTGCTCGCTCTCCCTCTGCCTTCCTCTCTCCCTTTCCATTTTCCCTCTCCCTCGCTTACCTGCTGGGGTCCGGCACATCTGTGAGTCGGAAGTAGCTCTTCTGAAGCTGCGTCGCCACCTTTTGCATGCTGCTCTCTGGCACCCTTTCTTGCTCTCTCCCTTTCCCTCCATCTGCCTCTCTCTGAGTCTCCCTCTCTCCCTTTCCCTCCATCTGCCTCTCTCTCATTCCCTCTCTCTTACCTGCTGGGGTCCGGCGCAGCTGTGAGAACGAAGTAGCATTTCTCAAGCTGCGTCGCGCAGCCCACCACCTTTTGCATGCTGCTCTCTGGCTCCCTTTCTCCCTCCCTCTCCAGTTCCCTCCATCTGCCTCTCTCCCTTTCTCCCTCTCTCTCTCTTTCCCCCCATCTGCCTCTCTCTCTTTCCCTCCCTCTCTTACCTGCTCGGGTCTGGCGCTGCCGTCAGACGGAAGTAGCTCTTCTCGAGCTGCGTGGCGTAGCCCACCACCTTTTGCATGCTGCTTGACGCGTCGCAACCGTCGCCGTTGTCGTCACCGTGGTCAGCCCAGCCGCCCACACGGCCGCCGCGCGCGCCTATGAGTGTGTGTGTGTGTGCGTCTGCGTGGTCGCCAGCCCATGCGTCGCCGCCCCACGTGCCTGCCAGTGTGTGCCGGTGTGCGTGTGTGTGTGTGTGTATGTGTGTGCTTGACGCTTCGCAACCGTCGCCGTCGTCGTCACCGTGGTCAGCCCAGCCGCCGCCACGGCCGCCGCGCGCGCCTATGTGTGTGTGTGTGTGTGTGTGTGTGTGTGTCTGCGTGGTCGCTAGCCCATGCGCCGCCGCCCCACGTGCCTGCAAGTGTGTGTGTGTATGTGTGTGTGTGTGTGTGTGTGTGCTTGATGCGTCGCAACCGTCGCCGTCGTCACCGTGGTCAGCTCAGCCGCCGCCACGGCCGCCGCCCACGCCTGCGTGTGCGTGTGTATGTGTGTGTGTGGTTGCTAGCCCATGCGCCGCCGCCCTATGTGCCTGCAAGTGTGTGAGTGTGTGTGTGTATGTGTGTGTGTGTGTGTGTGTGTGTGTGTTTGTGTGTGTGTGTGTGTATGTGTGTG
>VFSX01000199.1:247500-302500 GCA_016618255.1 Chlamydomonas sp. UWO 241 | reverse complement strand
CACAAGGCTCTCAATTGGCTCAGTGTCGCACGCCTGCCGAATATAAGTTAATCTGTGCCGGTCGACCAGGCGCACACCCAGAATGCGACGAAGGCAGTTAGAGTGGGCAACCTCCAATCGAGTCAGTTGTGTTTTAGTAGGGGCCCATGTTTCGCAGCCGTACAGAAAGTGGGGCAGCACGAAAGTGTTGTAAACCCGCATCTTAGACTGCACTTGCATCTTCTTGCTGGCCCAAATCTTATCAAAAGACGCAAACACGCCCAGCGCGCGACCGACACGCACACCGATCTCCTTTTCCACACCACCACTCTGGGTTATCCAACTCCCTAGATACTTAAATGCAGAGACGGTCTTCACTTCACCACCAGTCAGCGCAAACGTGGGCAGATCCGCGTCAAAATCTGCTGGCAAAATCATCACTTCTGTCTTGGCGGCGTTGATTTGCATGCCAAAGCTAGAGGACACTTTGTCAAGGATTTTCAGCATAAGCGCCAACTGAGCTGGGTCATGCGAGAACAAACATAAATCGTCGGCATACATCAGCATTACTATGCGCTCAACCGACGACGACAACACAGAGCCGCCGGCTCGGGTCACGACTGACACGCCAGCCCCCTCTGGCATCATGTCTAGCGCCTTTTTCACTATGTGGTCAATAAAAACATTGAACAACACAGGAGCAATGACGCACCCCTGTCGCACACCAGACGACACGGGGAATTCGTGCCCGATTTTCCCAGCCAGCCGCACGGCAGCTGCGGTGTTGGTGTGAAGATCCTCCAACAGATCAATAATGTGCGGATGAACACTATATAATCTAAGGACTCTCCACAGTGCCGCACGGTTTATGCAATCGTAAGCTTTAGAATAGTCGACAAATGCCACAGCCATGCATTGTTTGTACTCGGCATGTGCCGCGCTCAGCGAGCGCAGAGTAAAAATCGCATCAACAGTGCCTCTGCTTTTTCTGAAACCACACTGAGCCTCATGCAACTGACCATCAACCTGCATGGAGACGCGGTGCAGAAGTATGGCAGCGTACACTTTCCCGGCAATAGAGAGAAGGCTTATACCGCGGTAGTTACCAGGGGAGTCACGCGGACCCTTCCCCTTATATAACAAACAACAAGTAACAAGTAACACGGGGTTTCCAGCTAAGCAGGCTACTCTTCTACTAGAGATCACCCGCCGATACTCCAGCCTACTTGAGTGTACTAGAGAACCGCCGGCTCCCGGCCAATAGACTACCGCTCCCGCCGGCTAGACTACCCCAAACAGCGGTCTCTTGAGAGACATGTCTGGCAAGGAGCATATAGAAAAGGACCTTCCTCAGGGTCACAGTAGTGGCCTTGTGGCCAGTCAAGCCGACAAGCCGACTGGCGCTGACTGGAACGGTCCCCGCCTGGCAGTGCATGGCTGTCCAGCTCTCGTTTGCATGGGGCTCAGCCGGCGCCCCATGCCTCATGCATGGCCAGGTCCCACCCTCCAGGGGTGCATGGACGACAGAGTTGTCATGGAGGCTGCCTGAAGACCTTCCAACGCCAGTCACCGGCAGACGAGCGCCCCCGAGGATGAGCGCGGTGATGAACGCTGCGAAAGGTGAAGCGGATATACTCTGTGTTGCCTCGGCGGTCACCACCGCTGAAGCCGTGATGGTGGCCCGCCTCCACGGGCAGCCATCTTGACCAATGTCCAGCATGCATTGACGGGCGCCAGCTCCTCCGCTCGTCGATCAACTCGTCGAGATCGGTGCCGCATGGCATCCTGCATGGGGGGAGGATAAGGGCCGTCTCCCAGCACGGGCCGCGGCAGCGCCGCGGCTACTCGCCAAGCCATGGCAGCGCCGGGCAAGCCGCTCCTGAAGTGTTCCACCGAGGGGCAGTCTAGCAGGAGCCGGGCCAGTCGTATTTTACCCGCTCGTCAGCGGCACGGAGATCCTCGTCACCAGCAGCGCCGCATTGCTGGGTCCAGGGCTCGGCGACGAGAACGCGCCTCCGTTAATCGAGCCCCTTATATAACGGTGTGATAATAGCAGTTTTCCATTCCCTCGGGGCTCTCCCCGACCGCCATACGGCGATGATGACCCGGTGGAGCCATGCGATGGCAGGTGGGCACCGCAACAGCATGGCGTCCAGCTGGTCACCGCCCGGAGCGGCGGCCGAGCGCAACGCTCGCACACACGCCTCCGTCTCAGCCAGGTCAGGGGGGCGCCCGTGCGCCTCGTCCACCTCTGTGGCGCGTGTGAGCTCAAACGCCGCTACATCGTTCTCCAGCTGGTTCAGGGTCTCGTCGCTGAGCTTGGTCTCCCCGCCATATAGCTTGTCGAATGACTCTGTCATGGCCTTCAGCACCCCGTCTGGACCGCTGTGCAGCGCGCCCGAGACGTCCCGCATGGCAGGTGGGATCTGATGGCTGCGGCTGCGGCCCGCCAGCCTGTCGCACGCGCGCGCAAACTGGCGCAGATTCTTCTTGCGTAGCATGTCTTGCGCCTCCGCCACCTGCTGGCCGATCCACCTCTCCCTGTCTCTCTGCACAGCTGCGTTGGCCGCGCGGTTGGCGCGGTTGCGCTTTCGTTTGGCAGCAGCAGACTTGCTCCTGAGCCATGCCGTGTGCGCGCGCTGCCGGGCGTCCATGAGCCGGAGGGTGCGCTGCGACAGAGTGAACTGTCAGCCGCGCCGCCGGCGGCTGCCGCGTGGAGCGAGGTGGTTGGTGGCCACCTCGCGAATGGCAGCAGCCATCGCGTTGTACTCCGCCTGGGCATCAGCGCCCTCGGGCGGCACGGCCTCCAGCAGCCCAAAACGATCGGACAGCTGGAGGTTGAACTCAGGACGGACAGCCGGGCGCCGCAGTTGTGAAGTGTCCCATGCGCGCCGCTGAGAGCCGCCTGCTTTGCCTTGCCGATTAAATAATTCGGAAAACGTCGCGGCAAGGTCGATTGCTGAAATATATACCCGAAACAGTCAAAAAAAACGCCAAAAGTGAGTCAAAACGGGAAAAAATCGAGGAAAATGGAGAAAAATCCCGCGGCAAGGCACCAAATTTCTAAACAATTACCCTCTTTATAAAAGTGGCGGCAAGGCAAAGCGGTACTATGGTAGGGTCAAGGGTTCATGTTTTCGGGTTTGGGGTGAGAGCAGGGTACATAGTGCAGGGGCTGAGTTGGGCGCGTGCTCACTCGGGCTGCTTTCTAGAGCTCACGCAGACGCGCAATCACGCACACACGCACAAACGCACACAAACACACACACACACACACCTCTGCCCGCTGCAGCTGCTGCTGCTGCTGCTTCTTGTTCCCCTTCAGCGCCCCCCTCCCCCTGCCAGCAAGATCCACTTCGTGACGGCCGCCGGTGCGCCCGCCGCGGCTGTGCCGCCCCCCGCGCGTGGACGGCGGAGCTTCGTCATCCGAGTCATCTTGGTCGTGGTCCTCTGTGTGTGTGTGTGTATGCGCGCGTTGTGTGTGTGTGTGTGTGCGTGTGTGTGTGTGTGTCACCCGCTGTGCGTGGATGGCGGGGCCTCATCATCAAAGTCATCTTGGTCTTGTTCCTCTGCGTGTGTGTGTGTTGGTGTGTGCGTACGTGTGTGTGTGTGGGGGGGGGGCACCGCGCGTGGACGACGGAGCTTCGTCATCCGAGTCGTCTTCGTCGTGGTCCTCTGTGTGTGTATGTTGGTGCGTGCGTAGTGTGTGTGTGTGTGTGCGTGTGTGTGTGTGTGTATGTCACCCGCTGTGCGTGGATGGCGGGGCCTCATCATCAAAGTCATCTTGGTCTTGTTCCTCTGCGTGTGTGTGTTGGTGTGTGCGTACATGTGTGTGTGGGGGGGGGGGGGGGGAGGGGACCGCGCGTGGACAGCGGAGCTTCGTCATCTGAGTCGTCTTGGTCGTGGTCCTGTGTGTGTGTATGTTGGTGCGTGCGTAGTGTGTGTGTGTGTGTGTGTGTGAGTGCTATGCAGTCCGCGCGGCGACGGCACGCTGCGCGCGTGCGTGCATGCTCTCTCCCTCTCAGATGTATGCATGCGTGTGTAACATTCCCTCCCACGCGTGCGCACCTGCGTCTGCCCATCTGCTGCGCTTGGCCCCGCCCTGCTGCTGACTGCGCGGCAACGGCACGCTGGGCGCGAGTCCGTGCGTGCATGATCTCTCTCTATCTCTCTCTCCCTCTCTCTCTTTCAAGACATGTACATGTGTCCGCGGCATGCGCATGGGCTCACGTGCGCACCTGCGTCCGCCCATCTGCTGCGCTTGGCCCCCCCCTGCTGCTGACTGCGTGGCAACGGCACGCTGGGCGCGAGTCCGTGCGTGCATGCTATCTCTCTATCTCTCTCCCTCTCTCTCTTTCAAGACATGTACATGTGTCCGCGGCATGCGCATGGGCTGACGTGCGCACCTGCGTCCGCCCATCTGCTGCGCTTGGCCCCCCCCTGCTGCTGACTGCGTGGCAACGGCACGCTGGGCGCGAGTCCGTGCGTGCATGCTATCTCTCTATCTCTCTCCCTCTCTCTCTTTCAAGACATTTACATGTGTCCGCGGCATGCGCATGGGCTGACGTGCGCACCTGCGTCCGCCCATCTGCTGCGCTTGGCCCCCCCCTGCTGCTGACTGCGTGGCAACGACACGCTGGGCGCGAGTCCGTGCGTGCATGCTCTCTCTCTATCTCTCTCTCCCTCTCTCTCTTTCAAGTCATGTGTCCGCGGCATGCGCATGGGCTGACGTGCGCACCTGCGTCTGCCCATCTGCTGCGCTTGGCCCCCCCCTGCTGCTGTCCGTGCGACGACGGCACGCTGCGCGCGTGCGTGCATGCTCTCTCCCTCTCAGATGCATGAATGCGTGTGTAACATTCCCTCCCACGCATGCGCACCTGCGTCTGCCCATCTGCTGCGCTTGGCCCCGCCCTGCTGCTGACTGCGCTGCGACGGCACGCTGGGCGCGAGTCCGGGCGGCACACCAGCGCTCGCGGGCGGCTGGCCGACTGGAGGCATGGGCTCGCGGTCCCAGTCCATGAGCCACATTCGGCCGGAGCGCTCAACGTCTTTGACCTGAGGGTGTGCGTGCGTGTGTGTGTGTGTGTGTGTGTGTGTGTGTGTGTGCATACGTGTGGCACCTCGAACGCCCACGCGTCAAGCTCAGCCTCACCTCGAATGCACAGGGACCCCCTCTACCTGGCGCCGGAGCGAGCCTCCGCTTCAACGCAGGAATCGCCGCCGCCGCCGCCACCTCATGGAGCGCCTACCACCAGCGCCTCCGCCCTCGACACCACCACAACTACAGAGTACACCCTCCCCCGCGGTTGACGCCCTGACGTCAACTTCCCGCTCACGCGCCCTACTGGAGCCCACCACCCCACCCATGCATGGCCGCACCCCATGCATGCATGCACTCCAGGTACCATGCAGTCACCGCCCCATGGTCACTGCCCCCACTCCTGCAACCCCCCCTCCCATGCACAGAGAGACTGCGACATCCACCGCCTACCACCTACTATCAGTCGACCTCCGCCGATCTGTTCCTCCCCATGAAGCCAAGAATCGCCGCAGCACTATCTGTCCAGTGTCCCCTGAAGATGACGATGGTGCTGATGATGATGCTACCAAAATCCCCGAGCCCAAGGATATCCTCTCGTACTGGCGCATATGGCTGGTCACCCGCTAGCGAACGAAACTAAGATCCATGGGTGTTTTTGACTTCTGAAACGATTGCCGGGGTATGTGCTTTGGCACAGGCAAGAGCCGTAAACCAGGATGCCTAGCGGTGGGATCTGTAACGATTATCTCTCTCTCTCTATGCATGCGTGTGTGTGCGTGTGTGTGTGCGTATGTGTGCGCGTGTGTGTGTGTGTGTGTGTGGTGGTGGTGGGTGAGGGGGGGGGGGGGCAGTCCATGAGCCAAATGCGGCCGGAGCGCTCGACGTCCTTGAACTACAGACGTCCCATTGGGATTGGTGGTGTGGGTGGTGTGGAGGTGGGGTGCGTGGGGGGGAGGAGTGGAAAGGGCACTTGAGCAGGGGGCATTGGCTCGCAGTACTTGAGTTGAGGATTGCGTGTGTGCGTGTGTGCGTGCGTGTGTGTGTGTGTGAGTGTGTGAGTACAAGTGAGTGTGAGTGTGAGTGTGTGTGTGCGCGTGTGTGTGGAGAAGAACTCCACACCCTACACTCCCCCTATATTATGTGTACACACCTTAGTCGGAAGCAGGCTCGGCATCGCCTCCCTGACTTATTCCCCCAGTTACAGTTACATGGCATTCCAGCTAAGACAACACTAGTCCTAGTGCCACCGCCCTGTGAAGGACGATAGCCACCAGCCGGTTACCTACCGTCTAGACTACCGCTCCCGCCGGCTAGTTTAGACCCAAACAAGTCCCTGGGGACATGTCTGGCAAGGAGCGTATAGGAAAGGACCGTCCTCCTCCTGGCCTTTGAGGCCAACCACGCCGGCTGTGCCGACTGGCGGCGCTGAAGGCAGAAAAGTCCCCGCCTGGCATGGTGCATGGTTGTCCAACTCCATGCATGGGGCTCTGCCTGCGCCCCATGCGTCATGCATGGCCAGGTCCCACCCTCCAGGGGGGCCTGGGCAAACAGAGTCGTCATGGCAGGCTGCCTGAAGACCAATGCCGACGCCAGTCACCGGCAGACGAGTGCCCCCGAGGGTGAGCGCGGTGACAAACGCTGCGATGGTGAAGCGGATAAACTCTGTTGTTGCCTCGGCGGTCACCACCGCTGAAGTCCTGATGGTAGCTCGCCCCCACGAGCAGCCATCTTGACCGATGTCCAGCATGCATTGACGAGCGCCAGCTCCTCCGCTCTTCGATCAACTCGTCGAGATCGGTGCCGCATGGCGTCCTGCATGGGAGGAGGATAAGGGCCGTCTCCCAGCACGGGTCGCGGCAGCGCCGCGGCTACTCGCCAAGCCATGACAGCGCCGGGCAAGCCGCTCCTGTAGTTTCCACCGAGGGACGGTCTAGCAGGAGCCAGGCCAGTCGTATTTTATCCCGCTCGTCAGCGGCTCGGAGATCCTAGTCACCAGCAGCGCCGCATTGCTGGGTCCAGGGCTCGGCGACGAGAACGCGCCTCCGTTAATCGAGCCCCGATATTCCCCCAGCAGCGCGCAAACAGACGTTGCCCCCCCCCACACACACACATACACATACACATACACACACACACACACACACACAAAACCCAGCCGTGTTGCAACATTCACAAACCTTGGTGGTGAGCATGCCCGTCACTGCCAGTCTGTCCTCATCCCCGTGGAACCGCGCGTACGCACGCTCCAACCAAACACCAAAACACACACACACACGCACACACACACACACATACAACCCAGTACTGTAAAAACACAAACACACCTTGGTGGTGAGCAGGCCCGTCATCCCCTGCCTGTCCTCATTCCCACGGCACCGCGCAAACGCGCGCTCCCCCCTCCCCCCCACACACACAACCCAGTATTGTAAACACAGCGTAAACACACCTTTGGTGGTGAGCAAACCACGTCATTGCCTGCCTGTCCTCATTCCCCCAGCACCGCGCAAGCGCACGATGCACCCACACAAAAAAACTCACACACACACACACACACACACACACAAACCAGCCTTGTCAACACAGCGTAAACCCACCTTGTTGGTGAGCAGGCCCGTCATTGCCAGCCTGTCCGCATTCCCGCGGCACCGCGAAAACGCAAGCTCCACCCACATAAAAAAAAAAACGCACACGCACACACACACACAGGCAAACCAATCTTGTAAACACAGTATAAACCCACCTTGGTGGTGAGCAGGCCCGGCATTGCCTGCCTGCTGCCTCATTCCCCCGGCAGTGCGCAAGCGCACGCTCCAACCACACAACAACACACACACACACACACAAAAACCAGCCGTGTTGCAACGTTCACACACCTTGGGGGTGAGCAGGTCCGTCACTGCCAGTCTGTCCTCATTCCCGTGGCACCGCGCGTAGCACGCTCCAACCAAACACTAAAAAAAAAACATACACACAAACACACACACACACACACGCACACAGACACACACACACAACCCAGTACTGTAAAAAACATAAAAACACACCTTGGTGGTGAGCAGGCCCGTCATCGCCTGCCTGTCCTCATTCCCGCGGCACCGCGCAAACGCGCGCTCCCCTCTCCCCCCCACACACACAACCCAGTATTGTAAACACAGCGTAAACACACCTTTGGTGGTGAGCAAACCACGTCATTGCCTGCCTGTCCTCATTCCCCCAGCACCGCGCAAGCGCACGATGCACCCACACAAAAACTCTCACACACACACACACACACACACACACACACACACAAACCAGCCTTGTAAACACAGCGTAAACCCACCTTGTTGGTGAGCAGGCCCGTCATTGCCAGCCTGTCCGCATTCTCGCGGCACCGCATAACGCAAGCTCCACCCACATAAAAAAAACACGCACACGCACACACACACACAGGCAAATTAATCTTGTAAACACAGCATAAACCCACCTTGGTGGTGAGCAGGCCCAGCATTGCCTGTCTGCTGCCTCATTCCCCCGGCAGTGCGCAAGCGCACGCTCCAACCACACAACAACACACACACACACACACACAAAAACCAGCCGTGTTGCAACGTTCACACACCTTGGGGGTGAGCAGGTCCGTCACTGCCAGTCTGTCCTCATTCCCGTGGCACCGCGCGTACGCACGCTCCAACCAAACACTAAAAAAAAAACATACACACACACACACACACACACACACACGCACACAGACACACACACAACCCAGTACTGTAAAAAACATAAACACACCTTGGTGGTGAGCAGGCCCGTCATCGCCTGCCTGTCCTCATTCCCGCGGCACCGCGCAAACGCGCGCTCCACCCACGACTGGAACGCGGCCGGGTACTTGCGCGGCACGGCCTTGGGAGCCGTCGCCGTTGCCGTCGTCGTCGTTGTTGCAGTTGGGGCGGGTGCGGCTGGGGCTGGGGTGGTAGCGGTGGCAGCGGGGAGGCCGACCTGGTGAAATTACAAGTGCAGCATGTTGGTGAGTGAGAGGCATGGCAAAATGGCAACGGCAGGGCTGTTGTTGGCGTTGGCATTGTCGTTGCGGCGGTGTGTGTGGGGGGAGGCTGGGTGGAGGGTGCCGCGTCGGGGGCGGTTGTGGTAGGTAGGTTGACCTGCGGAGGGCGGGTGAGTGAGTAGTGAGCGAACCGGGCGATGGCAGGGCTTGGTTGCTGCTGCTGTTGCTGTTGTTGTTGTTGTTGTTGTTGTTGTTGTTGTTGTTGTTGTTGTCAACCGACCAACCCTAAACCGGAGGCGCACCTTGACGTACGCCGTGTGCTGCTTCGGCACGGCTGCCGCCCCCCCTCTGCCCCTGCACCTCCCATATCCCTGTTGTGTCAATCTCTGTATCCAGACACTAATGGGGCCTAATGACATCATCTTATACCTACAACTGAGTGCTTAGGGGGGTTGCCGTGGCCACACACCTTCACGGACGCCGTGGGCTGCTTCGGCACGGCTGCCGCCCTGCCCTGCCTCTGCACCTCCCATATCCCTCTTGTATCAATCTCAGTATCCAGACACCAATGAGGCCTAGCAAAATTGGCGTATACCTACAAATGAGTGCTCAGGGGGTTCCGCCGCGGCAACGCACCTTCACGTACGCCGTGGGGTGCTTCGGCACGGCCGCCACCGCCGCGCCCCCACCGGCCGCCTGGTGCTTCTTCCCAAACTGCGCAGGCTTGACAGAGAACGCGTGCTTGGCCGCGCCCGGCGCACCGCCCAGCCCGGCCGGCGGCGGCACCGCGTCGTAGCTGTGTGCCCCTGCCGCTGCGGATGCAGATGGCTGGCCCGGGGGCGGCGCGGGCCCCGGGACCCCGCCCTGCTGCTGCGCGCCCCACGCGCCCTGCTGCCCGTACCCGCCCTGGCCACCGTACGCCTGCTGCCCGTAGCCGCCGTACTGCCCGCCCTGGCCGCCGTACCCCTGCGGCGGCAGCTGCTGCCCGTAGTACGCCGCGTACGCCTGCTGCTGCGCGTAGTAGTCGGCGTACGCCTGAGCGTCATAGGCACCCTGTACCTGCTGCGCCTGCTGCGCGTGCATCGCGTCATACACACCAGGCTGACCGTACGGGTACGCTACCTGGGCTACGCCTGCGACGGATGACGGCACGCCGGCCGCGGCAGCGGCGGCGGACGCCGCGGCGGCCATCGACGCCGCCGTCGCTGGCGGCACCGCTGCACTTGCTGCACTTGCTGCTGCCGCCGCGCCAGATGCTGACACGGACGCCAAATCAGTCGCAGAGGTGGACGATGCTGCCGGCGGCGGCGGCGGCGGCGGTGCGTCCGCGTCGTCTCCCCCTGTTCCGGGCGCGTGGTCTGTAGACCCAGGCGGCAGCGGTGGTGGGTCGTCGCTGGGGATAGGGGGCGCGTCTGCGTGGTCGGATGGTGCGGGTGGAGCCGCTGCAGCCGCAGCTGCAGCCGCAGCCGTCGCCGCCGCGCCGACCTCTGCCCCCTGTGACAGCGATTGCTGCTGCCCCTGTGCCTGGGTCTGTGCCTGCGCCTGGGCCGCCTGCTGCTGTGCGTAGTACGCCGCGTAGGCCGCGTGGTCGTACGCAGCGTGCGCCTGCGCCTGCTGCTGCTGCTGACCGTACGCCGCGTACGTGTTGGCGTCGTAGCCGCCTGCTCCGTCGTACCCACCCTGCTGTTGCTGCTGCCCGTAGTATGCGGCGTACGCCTGCTGCTGACTCTGGTCGTACGCAGCCTGGTGGCCGCCCGCAGGCGGAGTGTACGCCATGCCTGCGTGTGGTCGCGGTGGGTGAGCCCTGCGTGTTGCGCGCAGGAGTCCTGGCGCATGAGGTGTTGGTGGCTACTGGCCGAGGGGGGCTTGTACGTCCTGCCTGGGGTGTGTGCGCACGGGGTGAGTGAACGCATGTGCATGCATGTACAGCAGCGCCGCATGGGGATCATGCATGTGAGGACGTCTCCATGCAACTGCAACTGGGGCCATGAGGGCGGATCCCCATCCATCGCCGGCAGCCACATGGCGGATGCATATGGCGGAGCGCTTCTGGCTAGGTCTGATCCATCCAGAGGGCGCAAGACCAAGATTGTTCACCTGTTGGTGGCGCCGGTTCCTTGCTGCTGAGTCGGCCGCTCCTGTGACGACCTCGATCGTCCGCACCCCTCAGCTCAGGTGCCTCTAACACAGGGCTAGTGCCACGCGCTAGTGAAGGACTGGCTGCGGCGGGCGAGGGGGAGAGCTACTCTGATGATGTCCACACGGGTGTCTCTGAGATGCGCCGCATGATTGGCAGTCCAACGGGGGAGAAGATCAGATAATAGTGATCGACGAGGTGCATGCATGCGTCGGCATGCAAGTGCGGAGTCCGCACATGTTTGCGCATTTCAGCCCGCGCGCGCCAAAGCTCACTAGCCTTCACTAGCCTAGCGGGGCTTAACTAGTGGACAACTAGTGGACAACACTAGAGATCTACGACAGGGGCACCCATGCCCATGCACCACTGACTGGCGTGCATGCAGACGGTTTGAGTGAGCTCGCACTGCGAACCCTATGGAGCCTCCAGCGCCAGTGGCGAAGGCACAGGTCATATGCGCTTTGTGCCACAAGGGACGGGACCCCAGTCTGGGCCCTATGCTGGGCCCCCTCTCCTCAAACAGCTGCTACGTGCACAGGCTGTGCGCGCTCTGGTCCCCGGAGGTGAGCCGTGGTGCAGCATGGGGGCGGGGGGCTGCAGCATGTGCAGGAGCGTGTGCATGCGCTCTCGAGTGCACGCGTGTGTGCGAGCACACACGCTCGCATGCATGCCCACACGCGCTTGTGCGTTCAATCGATGACCCCACACACTTCTGCGCGACCCGTCCACGCCGCAGGTGTACCAGACCGAGGAGAACACGCTGGAGCATGTGATGAAGGCGGTGCGCCGCGGGCGCGGCCTCAAGTGCACGCACTGCGCTGAGAAGGGCGCGACGCTCGGGTGCCGCGTCGCGTCGTGCCCGTGCAACTACCACCTGCCGTGCGCGCGCGAAGCAAAGTGCGCGCTCGACGGGGCCGCGTTCCTCATCGCGTGCGCGCAGCACGCGCGACGCAAGGAGTTCAGGTGCGAGGGCGAGGGCGGAGCGAGCGGGACACCCTGTGTGCGTTCGAGCGCGTGTCGTCCGGGGGAAGCCCGGGGGAAGTGCGTCCGGGCGTGTGTTGCGCGTGCGTCTGGCCGCGTGTGCGCGTGTGTCTGGCCGTGTGCGCACGCGTTTCCGGTCGCATGTATTAGTGTGCCCGGCCGCGTGTGTATGTGTGCGACACTTGAGACACGGCTGCAGCCAGGTGTCGGGTAGCTACCAAAGCACCTGCGTGTGTTGACGTGTGTGTGCGTGCCTGTGTAATGATCGCTCCAGAGCGGACCTGGCTCACAAGGCTGCCATCACGCCAGAAACTGTGTGTATCACTGCTGTGTGTGTGTGTGTGTGTGTGTTTTGTGTGTGTGTGTGCACGCATGCGTGCGTGTGGCTGCGCAGGCTAGCTACTTCTTCTGCTACTTGTAACGCACCTGCATGCATTCACGCATGTGTGTGGCTGCGCAGGCAGGACTCGGCTGCGGCGTGGATGGTCCCCGGGGCGCCGGGCGAGACGCCTGACAGCAAGGTGCGAGGGAAGGAGGGAGATGGGGGGGAGAGGGAGAGGGGGGAGGCGGAGAGAGGGGGAGAGGAGGAGGCAGGGAGAGGGGAAGAGGGAGAGAGGGTGAGGGAGAGATGGTGAGGGGGTGAGGGGGAGAGGGGGAGGGAGAGAGGGTGAGGGGAGAGGAAGAGTGGTGGAGAGGGGCTGTGCAACTCTCCCCCGAGTCGTTCCCATCCGTCAACATACAGCCAGACCGGCTGGCCACAACTGCACAGCAAACCACTGCCCCTCTGGCAGGTCAAGCCGCGCCCACGCGTGTCCAAGCGCCCAGCACCCCTTGCACCCCCACCCCCACACCCGTGACCCTCTCACTCAGCCAGGTAAAGCCGCGCCCGCCAGTGCACGTCCAAGCCACTAGCACAACCTAGAACAACCGTGTTCGCCACTCAGTGTAGAACACCGTGCTCATGCACACACGACCCACGGCCCACCTTCCTGCCCCACCCCACCCCCCTCGCGCCCCTCTCCTGCTGTGCCCCCTGCCTCTCCTTGATTCTCTCAATCCCACAATCCCAGGTCAAGCCGCGCCCGCGCGTGTCCGAGCGCCCAGCACAACCCAGCACAACCGCCGCCGCGCCCGCCACCCAGTCTGGAACGCCGGACACCCGCACACACACGACCCACGGCCCGCCTCCCCCCCTTGCACCCCACTCACACTGTGCCCCCTGCCCCTCCTTGATCCTCTCAATCACCCAACCCCAGGTCAAGCCGCGCCCGCGCGTGTCCTAGCGCCCAGCTCAGCCGGGTGACCGCCCCCGCGCTCGCCACCCAGACTGGGGCGCCATGCACGCACACACACGACCCACGGCCTGCTCCCCCCCCCCCTCTCCCGCCCCTTTCCTATTATGCCCCCTGCCCCTCCTTGATCCTCTCAATCACCCAACCCCAGGTCAAGCCGCGCCCGCGCATGTTTAAGCGCCCAGCACAGCCGGGAGACCGCCGCCGCGCCCGACACCCTGACTTGAACGCCGTGCACGCACACACACGCCCCACGCCCCCCCCCCTCGCGCCCCACTTCTACTCTGCCCCCTGCCCCTCCTTGGTCCTCTCAATCACACAATCAACCATGTCAAGCGGCACCCGAGCGTGTCCAAGCGCCCAGCACAGCTGGCACAACCGCCGCCGCGCCCGCCACCCAGACTTGGGCGCCGTGCACGCACACACACGACCCACGGCCCGCCTTACTGCCTCCCCCCCCCTCCTCGTGCCCCTTTCCTACTATGCCCACTACCCCCCCTTGGTCCTCTCAATCCCACAACCCCAGGTCAAGCCGCGCCCGCGCGTGTCCAAGCGCCCAGCACAACCAGCACAACCACCGCCGCGCCCGCCACCCAGACTGGGGCGCAGTGCTCGCGCACACACGAGACCCACGGCCTCCCTGCCTCCTCCCCCCCCCTTCGCGCTCCACTCCTACTTTACCCCCTGCCCCTCCTTGTTCCTCTCAATCACACAATCAACCAGGTCAAGCCGCGCCCACGCGTGTCCAAGCGTCCAGCACACCCCCACCCCACCCCGTGACCCTCTCACTCAACCAGGTGAAGCCTTGCCCGCCAGCGCACGTCCAAGCCACTAGCACAACCTAGCACAACCGCGTTTGCCACTCAGTCTGGAATGCCGTCCACGCACACACGAGACACACGGCCTCCCTGCCCCCCCCCCCCCCTCTCGCCCCTTTCCTACTATGCCCCCTGCCCCTCCTTGGCCCTCTCAATCACACACACCCAGGTCAAGCCGCACCCCACACCAACACCAACACCCACACACACGACCCACAGCCCGCCTCCCCTCCTCACGCCCCACTCCCACTGTGCCCCCTGCCCCTCCTTGATCTTCTCAATCACCCAACCCCAGGTCAAGCAGCGCCCGCGCGTGTCCAAGCGCCCAGCACAGCCGGGAGACCGCCGCCGCGCCCGAAACACAGACTGGAACGCCGTGCACGCGCACGTGGCTGGCGCGGGCGCGGCGCTCGGCGCGGTGCGCACGCAGCAGCAGGCGGCAGCAGCGCAGCAGCAGGTGTGTGTGTGTGTGCATGGGGTGGGGGGTGTGAGTGTAGGTGTGCGGTGAGGCGGTGCAGCAGCAGGCATATTTGATGTGTGCGTGTGGGTGTGTGGGTGCTGGCGGCACGGTGCGCGCGCAGCAGCAGGCGGCAGCAGCGCAGCAGCAGGTGGCTGTGGCTGTGGCTGTGGCTGTGGCTGTGGCTGTGCGCTTGGGGGGGGGGAGGGCAGCAGGCGTGTGTGCATGTGTGCGTAATCAGATCCCTGATTGCCCAGATCCCCAACGCTGACATCCAAATCGGCTACGTTGTCGACGGCGTCCTCCACACCCCCGAGTCCCGCAACGACTCTGACACCACTGTCCTCCCACTCCTACTCTATGCCGACGAGATCGCCCTGCTCTCCCTCTCCGAGGACGCCCTCCGCACCGTGCTCACCCTCCTTGTCGGCACCTGCTCTGACCTCGCGCTTGAGATGAATTACAGCAAAACCGGTGCACAATCCCTCGGCTACCCGTCTGCCCACACCGCCCCCACCACCACCCCCATCGCCATCCCCTCCAACTCCTCCCCTACCCCCCACCTGGTCCACCACACCTCCAGCTTCAAATACCTCGGCAGCATCATGGCCTCACCCCCCACCTACCCTCCTTTCGACGACCCTGACCCCCCACCGCCCACCAACATCCTCGACGAAGAAATATCACGCCGGATCAGCTCCGCATGGTACGCCTTTACCCGCCTCACCCCACGGTTTTGGAAATCAGATGAGATCACCCTCACCACCAAGATCAACCTGTACAATGCCTTTGTTGTATCCGCCCTCTTGTACGGCTGCCAAACCTGGACACTAAACAAAACTCACATCCACCGCCTCGAGGTAACCCACAACCGCTTTCTCCGCCGCCTGAAAGCCCCCTCCCGCCACACCTTGGAGCAAATCTCCACTGCCAAGCTACATGCCGCGCAGCCTCCCACCACTCCTATCATCGTCACGATCAACAAACACCGACTGTTGTTCATTGGATTCCTCGTCCGCCGCCTCCCCACCTCCACTCCTCCGCCCCCCACCCCTGCCAACCCCCCTCCCTCTCCCCCCTTGCCTCCCACGCCTCCTCCGATCCCTCCCACGCCCCCTCCGATCCCTCCCAACCCCGCTCCCTCTCCCCTCTTGCCTCCCACGCCCCCTCCGATCCCTCCCACGCCTCCTCCGATCCCTCCCAACCTCCCTCCCTCTCCCCCCTTGCCCCCCACGCCTCATCCGATCCCTCCCAACCCCGCCCTCTCTCCTCCCTTGCCCCCCACGCCTCCTCCGATCCCTCCCACGCCTCCCCCGATCCCTCCCAACCCCCCTCCCTCTCCCCCCTTGCCCACCACGCCTCCTCTGATCCCCCCCATGCCTCCTACGATTCCTCCCAACCCCCATCCTTCTCCCCCCTTGCCTCCTCCAACCCCCCCTCCCCTTCCCCGCCCGCCGAACCCATGTTCCCAGCCACCGCCGCCCTCTTCATGCACCGACACCAGACGTGATACCCCACCAAGGTGGGTTCATCACCTCCTACCGTGAGAATGTCCAAGACATTTTCGACTCCTACGTGTTCAAGTGGGGCTCGATTAACGGAGGCGCGTTCTCGTCGCCGAGCCCTGGACCCAGTAATGCGGCGCTGCTGGTGACGAGGATCTCCGTGCCGCTGACGAGCGGGGTAAAATACGACTGGCCCGGCTCCTGCTAGACTGCCCCTCGGTGGAACACTTCAGGAGCGGCTTGCCCGGCGCTGCCATGGCTTGGCGAGTGGCCGCGGCGCTGCCGCGGCCCGTGCTGGGAGACGGCCCTTATCCTCCCCCCATGCAGGACGCCATGCGGCACCGATCTCGACGAGTTGATCGACGAGCGGAGGAGCTGGCGCCCGTCAATGCATGCTGGACATTGGTCAAGATGGCTGCCCGTGGAGGCGGGCTACCATCACGGCTTCAGCGGTGGCGACCGCCGAGGCAACACAGAGTAAATCCGCTTCACCAATCGCAGCGTTCGTCACCGCGCTCATCCTCGGGGCGCTCGTCTGCCGGTGACTGGCGTTGGAAGGTCTTCAGGCAGCCTCCATGACAACTCTGTCGTCCATGCCCCCCTGGAGGGTGGGACCTGGCCATGCATGAGGCATGGGGCGCCGGCTGAGCCCCATGCAAACGAGAGCTGGACAGCCATGCACTGCCAGGCGGGGACCGTTCCAGTCAGCGCCAGTCGGCTCTGCCGGCTTGACTGGCCACAAGGCCACTACTGTGACCCTGAGGAAGGTCCTCTCCTATATGCTCCTTGCCAGACATGTCTCTCAGAGACCGCTGTTTGGGGTAGTCTAGCCGGTGGGAGCGGTAGTCTATCGGCCGGGAGCCGTCAGTACTCGAGTACTTAAGTGTGCTGGAGTATCGGCGGGTGTCTCTAGTAGAAGAGTAGCCTGCTTAGCTGGAAACCCCGTGTTACTGTTACGTGTTCAAGACTGCCGTCACAACGCAGTTTGACAAGGCCAAGAAGGAGTACGCCGAGTCCCGACCGGAGTCCCAGCTGAAGACCGTCCCCGAGCTTGCTGTGATACTAGCCCGCAGGCGGCCTCCCGGGTGGCTCACCCTCGCGAGGTTCCCACGCCTGTGGAATGGTATTTGCAGAGAGATGGCAGCCAATGCGGGAGCAGCCAGCCAACAAAGTAGATAATGATGATGATGGTGGTCACAGTCAGCAAGCCTTTAGTCAGCAAGCCTTTAGTTAGATGCCAGTGCCTCAGAGGCAACCCCCCGACCCCCCCAAACCAAGGATACTATCCACTCGATTCAGGCGCTGGTCGGTCACCCGCTTTTTGAAAGACATCCTAGTGCACGGGTCAGACCTCGTAACAATTGCCGGTGTGTACTGCTGTTAGTAGTACAGGCATTGCCGGTGCATGCGGACAGCCTCATGTAACGCTTGGTTGGTTGGTTGGTTGCGTGTGTGTGGGGGGGGGGGGGGGCAGCAGGCGTCAGTGGCACAGCAGCAGGTGCGGGTGGCTGTGGCTGTGGTTTTGGCTGTGTGCTAGAGGGGGGGGGGCAGCAGGCGTGTGTGCATGTGTGCGTGTGTGTGTGTGGGGGGGGGGGCGGCAGGCGTCAGTGGCGCAGCAGCAGGTGCGGGTGATGGGAGGAAGGGGGTTGTCTTGGGGCGGCACGTTTTCGCCCCTCCCCCCCCTCCACACACTCACAGAGAGGGAGAGAGAGATCGTTACAGAGAACTCTGAACGGCGGACCTAGATAGGCTGTTTCACACTCACTCACACACACACACACGCACACACACACAGGCAGCTGCTGCTGCTGCTGCGGGTGCCGCACCGCCGTCTGCGCAGCGCGGCGCGGGCATGGTGCTGCCCGGTCAGCATGACGCGGTGGGTTGTTAAGAGCACACTTGAAACTGACACATGCAGCACTTTGAGGGAGGGGTGTAGACAATTGCGGAGGGGGGGGGCGGGGCATGCTGCTGCCTGGTCAGCGCGACGCAGTGGGTTGAAACTGGTTAGTAAACACTTAGCAATTTGAGCGTGCGGGGGTGATTTTGGCACAGTCTCAGGGGAGGGCACCTGATGGCACTTCCAGCAGTCTGAGGGGATGGGAGGGGGCATGCTGCTGCCGGGTCAGCATGCCGCGGCGAGTTTTGATACTAAAAAAACCAAACTCACGTAAATGGGGCGTGCGGAACTTTGAGAGTGAGATTCCACTTGGTTGCGGGCGCCTGTTGCGGCCCTCCCCACATGCTGCTGCCTGGTCAACAAGACGCGCTGAGTTGGTGATGTCTAATACTAGGGGCACCCCTTGACACATGCTATGACTGCAATAAAACAAGCCTCTCCCCCCTCTCTACACAGGATGAGGCCGAGTTCTCCGCCAAGGAGGCGCGCCGCCTTACAAAGGACATCGGCCGACTCAACCCGATTGTGCTACCTGGGAGGCTGCAGCAGCAGCAGGCGGGCGTGGCGGGTAAGCATGCGTGTGGGTGGGTGCAGCATGCATGTAGCTAGAGTAGGCTCGACCCGATGTGCCTGGGAGGCTGCAGCAGCAGCAAGCTGGAGTGGCGGGTGAGACTAGGGTTTGGGGTGTAGTAGTGCGTGGTGCGTGGGTGCGTGACCAGCCACGGACCCCGTGCAAGCGGATGGAGAAGGCCCATCCTGGCACCGTCGTCGCTGTGTCAGCACGATCGTCGGTGTGTCAGCACGTGAACTAGGAGGGCGCAGCAGCAAGCAGGCGCGCTGGTTGTGCGTGTGTCCGTCCCACTCCTGATCTTGCTGCTCCTGCTGCTGCTGCTGCTGCTCCTGCTGCTGCTGCTGCTGCTGCTCCTGCTGCTCCTGCTGCTCCTGCTGCTACTTACTCACCCCCCCACACACACACACGCATCCGCCCTGCTCACCCCCACGCACGCACACACACACGCCCTGCCCCCACCCCCACCCCACACACACCGCCCTGCCCTGCCCTGCACGCCTGGCCTTGAGTGCGCCGGCAGCCTCGCCTCCCACTCCTGGTGCAGCCACAAAAATGAAGGCATGCTTGCCCCCCCCCCCACCCCCCACCCCTCACACACACACACACACACCACACACCCTATATTGCTACTGCTTCAGGTGCGCCCGGCCTCGAGTGCGTGGGCGGCCTCGCCTCCTACTTATGGTTCAGCTACGAAAAGTGAAGGCATGCTTGCCCCCCCCCCCCCCGCACACACACACACACGCCACACACACACACACCACACCCTATATTGCTACTGCTTGAGGCGCGCCCGGCCTCGAGTGTGTGTGCGGCCTCGCCTCCTACTCCTGGTGCAGCCACGTACAATGAAGGCATGCTTCCCCCCCCCACCCACCCCCCACACACACACACCACACACCCGATATTTCTACTGCTGCAGGCGCGACCGGCCTCGAGTGCGTGGGCGGCCACGACGTCCCATAGCTGCTGCAGCCACGCGTGCTCCCCCCCCCACACACCCTCCGCCCACCCACCCTCCCCTCTCCCACACACACCACCCTATTCCTACTGCTCCAGACGCGCCCGGCCTCGAGTGCGTGGGCGGCCTCGCCTCCTCTTCCTGGTGCAGCCACGAGCAATGGAGGCATGCTTGCCCTGGCCTGCCACCCCCACCCCCCACCCCATCCCCAATCCCCCCACCCACCCACACACACACACATGCATACCCGATATTGCTACTGCTGCAGGCGCGCCCGGCCTCGAGTGCGTGGGCGGCCTCGCCGACGCCGTGGCATGCCTTCGCGAGATGGTGCTACTTCCGCTGATGTACCCACAGCTGCTGCAAGGCATGGGCATTGCCGCACCAGGGTGGGTGAGAGAGAGGGGTGGTGGAGTGGAGTGGAGTGGCTGACTGAGGGAGGGAGGGAGGGAGGGAGGGAGGGAGGAGGAGGGGGGGCGGGAGGGGGGAATTGGTGCTGCTCAAAGTGCACCGCGTTGCCCCGGCACACACACACACTCCCTTCCGCAGGAACGAAGGAAGCCAGGAAGCTCATAGGAAGCTGCCCCTCCCACCTTGTGCCCCATGAACGGCTTCAGCTTCCACTGATGTCCTCACAGCTGCTGCAAAGAATAGGCATTGTCGCGCCGCTCTCTCTCTCCCTCTTTCTCTCACTTACTCACACACACACACACACACTGTTCATGCCCCTTTTCATCGATCACACTCTCACACACACACACGCACACACACACAGCGGCGTCCTCCTGCACGGCCCGCCTGGTACTGGCAAGACGCTGCTCGCGCGCGCGGTTGCTGGCGAGGTCGCCCGCTGCTCACCCGTTCCGGTCACGCTGTTTGCGCGAAAGGTAACAGTGAAAGGAATCGTAACAGTCACATCAGCTGCCCCCCCCCACCCACCCAAGCATGAGTCACAAACCTGCCAACACCAAAATCGTGAAAGGCGTCCTCGCTGTCCTCCGCGTGCGGGATCAGCTCAGCATGAAGCAAAGACATCTCCTGGTCCCAGTACCACATGCTAGATCCAAGTACAGTTTCGGTACCGTAACAATCACTTGCACGAGAGGTTAAACCTAAACTTGTTCACATTTAGACAAGCTTCAATCGCAAACAGAAAACGGGGCGGGGCGGGCACCGTGACCATCGTGCATGCGCACACTCTCACACACAAACATGTGCCCAATCTCACTCTCACCTCACCCTTGCTCTCACCCTGCCATTCGCTCTCTCACTCGCACTCTCACTCACTCTCCCAATCTCACCCACTCTCCCACTCTCACTCTTACTCTTACTCTCTCTCACTCTCACTCTCACTCTCACTCTCACCCTCACCCTCACTCTCACTCTCACTCTCACTCTCACTCTCACTCTCACTCTCACTCTCACTCTCACTCTCACTCTCACTCTCACTCTCACTCACTCTCACTCTCACTCTCACTCTCACTCTCACTCTCACTCTCACTCTCACTCTCACTCTCACTCTCACTCTCACTCTCACTCTCACTCTCACTCTCACTCTCACTCTCACTCCCACTCCCACTCTCACTCTCACTCCCACTCTCACTCTCACTCTCACTCTCACTCTCACTCCCACTCTCACTCTCACTCTCACTCTCACTCTCACTCTCACTCTCACTCCCACTCCCACTCTCTCTCACTCTCACTCTCACTCTCACTCTCACTCTCGCTCTCAATGACAGGGGGCAGACTGCCTGGGAAAGTACGCGGGGGACGCGGAGCGCACACTGCGGCTCATATTTGAGGAGGTGTGTGTTTGTGTTTGGGGCTCGATTAACGGAGGCGCGTTCTTGTCGCCGAGCCCTGGACCCAGCAATGTGGCGCTGCTGGTGACGAGGATCTCCGTGCCGCTGACGAACGGGGTAAAATACGACTGGCCCGGCTCCTGCTAGACTGCCCCTCGGTGGAACACTGCAGGAGCGGCTTGCCCGGCGCTGCCATGGCTTGGCGAGTAGCCGCGGCGCTGCCGCGGCCCGTGCTGGGAGACGGCCCTTATCCCCCCCCATGCAGGACGCCATGCGGCACCGATCTCGACGAGTTGATCGACGAGCGGAGGAGCTGGCGCCCGTCAATGCATGCTGGACATTGGTCAAGATGGCTGCCCGTGGAGGCGGGCTACCATCACGGCTTCAGCGGTGGCGACCGCCGAGGCAACACAGAGTAAATCCGCTTCACCAATCGCAGCGTTCGTCACCGCGCTCATCCTCGGGGTCGCTCGTCTGCCGGTGACTGGCGTTGGAAGGTCTTCAGGCAGCCTCCATGACAACTCTGTCATCCATGCACCCCTGGAGGGTGGGACCTGGCCATGCATGAGGCATGGGGCGCCGGCTGAGCCCCATGCAAACGAGAGCTGGACAGCCATGCACTGCCAGGCGGGGACCGTTCCAGTCAGCGCCAGTCGGCTCTGCCGGCTTGACTGGCCACAAGGCCACTACTGTGACCTTGAGGAAGGTCCTCTCCTATATGCTCCTTGCCAGACATGTCTCTCAGAGACCGCTGTTTGGGGTAGTCTAGCCGGCGGGAGCGGTAGTCTATCGGCCAGGAGCCGTCGGTACTCGAGTACTTAAGTGTGCTGGAGTATCGGCGGGTGTCTCTAGTAGAAGAGTAGCCTGCTTAGCTGGAAACCCCGTGTTACTTGTGTTACTTGTGTTTGTGTGTGTGTGTGTGTGCATGTGCGTCTGTGTGTGTATGTGTGTGTGTGTCTATGTGTGTGTGAGTGTGTGCAGACACCAACTGGTCCAACCGACAAAACCACACTGTGCGCCACCGCCGTCAATATTCAGCCATATTCAACCAGACGGGCGCGCTGCCGCGCCCCTTCAATCGTGTTCCTGGATGAGCTCGAACCCCAACCACCTACCCACCAACCACCCACCAACAACCAAAAAGCCCAAACACCCGCCACCCTAAACCCTAAACCCTAAACCCTGAACCCTAAACCCTAAACCCTAAACCAATGAGCCCATACACCAGCCAAACCTGCATATTCAACCTCGAAAACACCCACCCACCGCCATTCACACAACCAATCAACCAACCCTGCATATTCAACCAATCACCACACAGGCGCGCTGCTGTGCCCCATCGATTGTGTTCCTAGATGAGCTCGATGCGCTCGTTCCGTCGCGCTCCGTGCGCGGGGGCACGTCCGACCAGGTGGGTGATGGTGATGGCAATCCGTGTGTGATGGTAATGCGTTTGAGTGATCGTCATTTGTGATTGTGTTTCTTGATGCTTCTTGATGCACCCATGCGCGGGGCAACTCTGACCAGGTGGTGTTGTGGCGACCTGTGGCATGCGGTCGGTGTAACACTTGTTTGGACGCCTCTGATGGTGTGTATGACCGCCCACGGCCCCCACGCCGTAGATCCATCGTGTACACATGCCTGGCGCTCGTGGACTCTGCGCCCTGTCCTTTTGTTTGTGGTTTTGTCGATTTCACAGTCTATTGGAAGACACTGGTGGTGTGCGCGTGCACCACGCACACGCCAACGGCTACACTCACGCCCACGCAGATCTACGCCTCAATTGTGTCCACGCTGCTTGCACTCATGGACGGCCTCTCTGCACGCGGCCACGTCGTCGTGATCGCTGCTACCAACAGGTGTGTGTGTGTGCATGTGGTTGTGCGTGCGTGTGTGCGTGCGTGTGTGTGTGAGCGTGTGTGTGTGTGTGTGTGTGTGTGTGTGTGTGTGTGTGTGTGTGTGTGCGGGTGTGTGTATGTATGTCTGTGCGTGTGTGGGGGGGGGAGGGAGGGAGGGCAGGCAGCAGCGCATGTCGTCATGATAGCTGCGACCAACATGTGTGTGTGTGTGCGTGTGCGTGTGGGTGTGGCTGTGTGCGTGTGCAGGTGTGTGTGTGCGTGTGTGCGTGTGTGCGTGTGTGTGCGTGTGTGTGCGTGTGTATATGACTGTGTGGGGGGGGGGGGGCAGGCAGCAGCGCATGTCGTCGTGGTCGCTGCTTCCATTGTGTTTGTATGCGTGTGTCGTGCGCGTGTAAGGCGGTAGGGCCAACATTTTAGATTTAGGGTTAAGAGTTTAGGGTTTTAGGGTTTAGATGAAAACCCATGTGTGTGTGTAAGGTGGTAGGAAGACACACTCCCTTGAGACATGAGTCATGACACCATCCAGTGGTCCGTGGGAAGGATTTTAGTAATTCGTTTTTTTGCCGGCTCCAGCAACTTTGACCGCTCACACCAGGCACAAAACACAGCGGGTATGCATGCAACGCATGCCGTTGGGCTGCTCTCGGCAAGAGCTTTCCAACGCACCGCTCCACGCCCTCTCCCACCAAGTGTGTGGTGCTTTTCTGGGAAATGGGAAATCCGGCTCGGAGCGGTATACGGCTCGCAGGGGAATCACTGACACCATCATCACGACAACACGCACACATTGATTGGCAGCTGCCGACCTCTCCCCTAGGGTGCGAAAGCACACGTCTAGTGCGCCTGCATAGGCTTCCGGCAGACTTTCTGTCGACTGTCACGTCGCATTCCCCTTTTCATCACCACGGTCATACTCATGCACCGCCCTCTCTGCTATCAACAGGCCCGACTCAATCGACGCTGCGCTGCGCCGCCCCGGACGCTTCGATCGCGAGGTGTGTGTGTGTTGGGCGTGTGGGGTGGGGTGCGTGCGTGTGTGTGAGGGGGTGCGTGTGTGTGTGTGGAGGGGGGGGCCTTCTACTCTCTTACTCCATCTGCGCCCCTCTCCTGCGACAGTTACAGTTACATTGGCTTTCCAGCAAAGACTACCTCTAGTCCTATTACCACCGCCTAGACCCAAGTCCAGTTCTGGCCCTAACAATTTCTTGTGAGGGGCGGTAGCCACCAGCCGGCTGCCTGCCAACGTGTAGTCCCAGAGCAAAAAGCTATTGTGCGACGCCTCCAAAATAGGTCCAAACTGCTTCTAGGGGACTTCTCCTGCGACACACACACACAAACACACACTCGCGTCCAACAAGACTGTAAAATCGACCACTCGCACACAAACACACACACACACACACACACACTCGCACACACACACACACACACACCGCCCCCCCCACACACACACGCAGCTGCTTGTCGGCGTGCGCGATGCGTCCTACAGAGACACCATCCTACGCGTGCACACACACACGCACACGTGCACACACGCACGCACACACACACACATGCACACACTCACACACACACACACACACACACACACACAGCTGCTCGTCGGCCTGCCCGATGCATCAGATCGCGAGGCCATCCTTCGTGTGCACACGCGCCACTGGCCGCAGCCGCCACGGCAACAGTTGCTGAGACGAGTGGCGGCAGTGACAGAGGGCTTTGCAGGTGCGTTTCTTTCTTTCGTTCTTCCTCTCGGTTGCTTTGTCATGGGCGGGGCTTGGGGCACGCCCATATCGAAGCCCGCTCCTCCAGAGAGCCAGTAGGGCGCTGAGGCGAGTGGGTGGCTGCAGTGACTGAGGGATTTGAATTTGATTTTGTTTGTCTCTTTCTTTCTCTCGGGTGCCTTTTCAAGGGGCTTGGGGCACGCCTTCATCGTAGCCCGGTCCTCCCTCCTGGGAGAGGCAGCCAC
The DNA here is from genome assembly GCA_016618255.1 of Chlamydomonas sp. UWO 241. NCBI lineage: Eukaryota > Viridiplantae > Chlorophyta > Chlorophyceae > Chlamydomonadales > Chlamydomonadaceae > Chlamydomonas > Chlamydomonas priscui. The sequence continues at coordinate 277,249 of VFSX01000199.1, read as the reverse complement.
GGAAGCGGAAGGGCGCTGAGCCAAGTGGCTGAAGTGACCGACGGAGTTGCCTGGTGCGAAAGTGGGGGCTTGGTTTCTTTGCTCGGGGGATGCTCTGGGGAGACTCTCCTATGGCCCTATTCAGAGGCTCCTGTGGGGAGGGACGCTCCGCCACGGAAGCAGCTGCTGGGGAGGGTGGCTGCAGTGACCAAGATGCCCGTCGGTGCGTTTCTTTTTTTTCATTCTTGCTCTCGGTTGCTTGGTTAAGGGGGGGGGGGGCGCTTGGGGCACGCCCACATGGAAGCCCGCTCCTCCAGAGAGGCAGCAGGGTGCTGAGGGGAGTGGGCGGCTGCAGTGACCGAGGGTGTTACAGCCGGGTATGTCAAACGGTGCACACACGTGCACACGCAATAGTAGGATCTGGGTTACGCTGGGTTACGGGACACTTAGTTAGTGTGGGGATGAGGGGCTCTTGAGAGAGCTCTCAGTCCCCCTCGGCCTGTCACAGGCCGAGATAGGCCAGTCACAGAGGGCTTCGGCAGTGCGTTTGTTTCTTTCTTTCTCTCGGTTGCTTTGTTAGGGGTTGGGCTTGGGGCACGCCCACATCGAAGCCCACTCCTGCAGAGAGGCAGCCGCAGGAGCAGGGTGGTGAGGCGGTTGGCTGCAGTGACTGAGGGGTTTGCCAGTGCGTTTGTGTCTTACGTTCTCTCGGTTGCTTGGTTTCTTACATTCTCTCGGTAGCTGGCCTCGTTAGGCAGCTCCCTCAAACCCAAGCCACGCGGGTGCGTACTGAAAACTGTAGCCGGAAAAACAATGGTTGCTTTGTTATTAGGGGTTGGGCGTGGGACACATGCCACACACACACACACACACACACATACACACACACACGCACACACACACACACACACATACACACACGCACACACACGCGCGCACACACACACACACACACACAGGTGCCGACCTAGCTGCGCTCGCATCAGGCGCAGTCCTGGCGGCCGTTCGCCGCGCTGCACCGTCCAAGATGGAGGACCTGGAGGCTGAGGTATGTTTCCCTACCACATTCCCAACGCTTGAGGCGGCGCCTCAGGCGGTGCATTTACTTGCGCGGGTCAGGCGCCGCCTCAGGCGCGCCGACCGCCTCAGGCGTCGCCTGCGGCGCACCCCTGATCGCCTCAGGCGCCGCTTTAGGCGTCATCCCGACCGCCTCAGGCGCCACCCCGACCGCCTTAGGCGCACACCATCGCCTGAGGCGCCCCCTCGCCGCCTCAGACTTTTTGACCGCTTTCACTTGCGCGGATCAGGCAATGGGGCCGTGGTAGGGTTTGATGATGGGTGACAATCTGTGTGACACGAGTAGCTGGTTGATATCCCAGTTAAAAACCCCGTTGCAACGTCAGAGATTGCGGCTTGGCTTTTCAACCTTTTCATCATTTCAGGTCGCTTCTTGACCAGCCCCCATGTCTCGTTTGATGCACACTGATCAGTAGCCTCTGCTGCCGCTACGGTGGAGGTCTAGGGGGCGCGATCCCGCGGGCCTGATAGCTTCGGCCGTGCCCCCACGGGGAGGAGTCAGATCTGGAAGCCGAGTGCTCTGTCTAGGTCCAGCCCCGACCCACTAGCCCCCCACCACAAGCAGCCAGCCACCCGTCTGTAGTGCTCGGGCGATGTACTCCGAGCAATGTCAAATACGCTGCCTGTAGGTGTGTCACACACGACTGTAAAATACATCATCTATAGACCATTGGGTTGAGTATGGCCGCAGATCCTGCAAGCACGTAACAGTAACAGTAACAGTAACACGAGGTTTCCAGCTAAGCAGGCTACTCTTCTACTAGAGACACCCGCCAATACTCCAACACACTCAAGAACTAGAGTACTGCCGGCTCCCGGCCGATAGACTACCGCTCCCGCCGGCTAGACTACCCCAAACAGCGGTCTCTAAGCACGTGCAAGCACACAAAAAAGCAATCATGATGGCAGATGGCAGGTAGGCGTGTACAATTGACAGCTACCGGCTTATTTTCTAGCGTGTGCAAGCACAGGTCCCATACGTTAACGTGGGCATCCGACGGATCGTGAAATCGACCACACACGCACTGTTGTTGCAGCATGCATGTGCGCACGCGCGCACGCACGCACAAACACCCACCCACACACACACACACACACACACACACACACACGCACGCACGCACGCACGCGCACACACAAGAAACTTACACACGCAGGCAGCAGCGCGCGCAGCGGCAGTGGCGGCTGCGGCCGCATTGGCACGGGCGGTGGATGAGGCGGCAGCTCAGGCAGAGGAGGACGCGGCGCGCGTGCTGCAGGTGCAGCAGCAGCAGGAGGAGCAGGAGCAGGAGCAGCAGCAGCAGAGGCGTCGACAGCAGAGGAAGCAGGAGCGGGGCGCCGGTGCGGTCGCGGATCCCGCGGCGGCGGCGACAGCGTCACCTGTCGACGAACATCAGGCGAGGGGCTCGCAGGCAGGCGCACAGCAAGCATGCGAGTGCAAGCTTGAGGCCAGCAGCACCGGCGGCGGCAGCAACGGGGGCGGCGACGGCGGCGACAACGGGACGCAGCCCATGTACGCCAGCGGAGCCGAGGGTGCATCTGGTCGAGGGGGTGGGGGCGGCGGTGCGCGGCCGATGGAGGCCAGCAAAGATGAGGGCGCCTCTGGTCGAGGAGGCGGCGGCGGCGGTGCGCGGCCAATGGATGCCAGCGGCGACGAGGGCGCCTCTGATCGAGGGGGCGGCGGCGGCAGCAGCGGTGCGCGTCCCATGGACGCCAGCGGAGCGGGGGCCGATGCATCCTCCCCTGACAGAGTTGATGGCGCTGACTGCGGTGGCAACAGCGGTGTGCAGTCCATGGGGGCCAGTGGTGACGAGGGCGGTGCTGCCTCCTCTGGTCGAGGGTGCGGTGGTGACGGCAGCGGTGCGCATGCCATGGGCGCCAGCGGCGGCCAGCAAGGCGGGGCCACACCGCCTGGCTCTGGCAGAGACGGTACCGGTGGCGGCCATGGCGAGGACATTGACGCTGCTGACTCTAATGACAAAGCGGCTGTCGCCAGCGGCTTCCTCGGTGCTCTGTGTGGCTTTGGTGCCGCGCTGCGCGCGACGGCCAACGTGCCCACGGCGGGAGGGACGCAGCTTGGGGTGCAGGCGCCGCACAGGGGCGGCGGCTGGACGAAGGCGCTGACAGGTGCTCGAGGTGGCGCTTGCGCTGGCGCTGTTGGCGGCGTTGGCGCTGATGCTGGTGCTGGCTCTGGCGCTGATGCCAGTAGTGCTGGTGCTGCTGGCGCTGGTGCTGGTACCAGTGCTGACGCTGGTGCTGGCACTGGCGGTGCCACTGGCGCTGGCGCTGCTGCCACTGCCAAGAAAGTTGGCATCGTCAGCCGTGCCTCTAAGCGTGCGCGCGCTGCGCCTGCCCCCGCTGCTGCCGACAGCGGCGGCGGCAGCGGCAGTTTCGTTGATGGCGGTGGCGGTGGTCGTGGTGGCGGTGGCGGAGGAGGTGGCGGTGGCGCCGAGCATGCAGCCCATGCGCATGCAGTGGTGGCGGTCCTCGGTGGTGGGGATGGTTGGTTCGTTGGTTCGGCGGCTGGCGAGGGGGGGGAGGGTTGCAGCCGCGCGGGTGGTGGCTCCAGGGCAGGGGCAGAGGGGTCCGCGCGGCAGCAGGGGGGGGAGGGGGGTGGGGATGCGGCCATGGAGGAGGGGGGTGAGGCGGATGCGATGCAGGAGGAGGAGCAACGGCACCAAGAGGGGGAGCAGCAGGTGGCGGAGGGCGGGGGCCCGAGTTCGCACGCGGGCGCCAGCGAAGCAGCAGCAGCGCCGCCATCAGAGCACCTGACACCAGAGCAGCAGCAGCAGCAGCAGCTCGAGGGCGACGCGGGCGGCAGCACCCACCAAGCAGCAGGAGCAGCAGCAGCAGCAGCAGCAGCAGCGCTGCCACCACAGCCCCCGCCCCCCGCCGCGTGGCTGGCGGACGTCCACGTGCGCGCGCGCGACTGGCGCGCCGCGCTCGAGCGTGCCGGTGCCCCGTCGTCGGCGCGCGAACCCGAGGCGGCGCTGGGCGCGGGGCGCGGGGCGGCTGGTGGGTGGTTTGCACACGCATGTGCACGCACGCGCACACCGTAAGCAGGCACACACACACACACAAGCACACACACACACACACACACACACACACACGCACACGCACACACAGTCATACACACACACACACACTCGAAACACACAAGCACACACAGGTGCGCGCGCGCTGCCCCGCCACTTCGCCACGCTGTCCCTTCCTACGCTCGCCCGCGCGCTGGCAGTCATTGGCGCATCTGGCGCAGCAGGCGGCAACGACCGCGGCGCTCGGTGCGTGGCGCACGCATGCACCCCCCACACACACGCATGCACGCTCATGCACGCACACACCACAGAGGGGGATAGCGGTTTGTTATAGCCTCCCCCCCCCACACACACGCACACACACATGCACGTACACGCACGCACCCCCACAATTCTTGAAGCATGACAGAGAGTCAGGGAGAGAGAGAAAGAGAGACAAAGAGAGAGAGAAACAGAGAGAGAGAGAAGAGAGAGATCATAACATAAAACTCTGCTTGGCAGACCTAGCTAGCTTGGCTGCTTCTAGCGCACGCACACACACACACACACACACACATACGCACACACACACACACACACACACACACGCATGCGCACACACCGACGCACGCACCCGCACCACGCCTGCAGCCGCGCCAACAACAGCAACAACACTGCTGCGTCGAGCACTCCGTTGTCCGATGCGCTCGCACTGGCGGCAGTGGTGGCGGCGATCCCACAGCAGGCGCAGCAGGCGCAGCAGGCGCAATACGCGCAGTACGCGCAGCAGGCGCAGCACGCACAGCACGCACAGCAGGCGCAGCAGGCGCAGCAGGCGCAACATGTGCTGCGCGAGCTGGAGCAGCTCCTGGTCGAAGTGGGCGCGGTCGAGCACGGGGACGCGTGGACGCCAGCGTCGCCGCCAGCGTCACCTCTAGTATCGCCGCTGTCTGAGTCGACTGCGGCGGCGTTGGGTGCAGGCGCAGGCGCAGCCAACGGCTCAGGAGGTGCTGCGCCTGCGCCTGCTTTGTGTGCAGCTGGGGTGGGCGCGGGCGCGGGCGAAGGCTCAGCCAGTGGCTCTGGCGTTGTCGCGCCTTCGGCGCCAGCGGTGGTGCGCGCTCGGGGGGGCGCACCAGCGGGCTCAGGAGCCAGCGGCTCAGGAGGTGCGGCGCCACCTGTGCCTGGTTCGCGTGCAGCGGCAGCGGCAGCGGCAGCCGGGGTGGGCGCGGGCGCAGGCTCAGCCGACGAACCAGGCTTGGCGCCGCGTGCGTCGGGCGAGCTGGACGACAGCGACGGCGGCGCGGCTAGCAGCTCTGATGAGCGCGGCGGCAGCGGCGGGAGCGGCGACAGCAGCGCTGGCGAGGACGATGCCGGTTGCGATGACGGGCATGGGGGCATCGCGAGGGGTGCCGCCGCCGCCGGTGCCGCGTGCGTGCCGTGCAAGCTGCTTCTGTGCGCGGCCGACGACGCCGCCGCGCATGGCGTTGTGGACGCCACACTCTCCACACCGTTCACACCGTCCGCACCGTCCGCACTTTCCACACTGTCGCGCGCCCCGCTCCCGGAGGACGTCGCCTCCCTGCTGCTCCGCCTTCTCTACGGCTCGCCCGTCACGCGCGTCACACTGCCAGGGATGTTGCTGCGAGGCGAGGTGTGTGTGTGTGTGTATGTGTGCGTGTGTGTGTGTGTGTGTGTGTTTATGCTCGTGTGTGCGTGTGCGTGTGTGTGTGCGTGCTGTGCACGTGCGTGTGCTCGACAGCTTTCACGTCACGCGCCTCACGCTGCCAGGGATGCTGCTGCGAGGCGAGGCGGGTGTGGAAGAGGGTGTTCTGGTGGGGTTGGGTGGGTTTGGAAGAGGGTGTTAGAAGAGGGTCTTGGCAGAAGTGTTGGAAGAGGGTGTTAGAAGTGGTGTTGGAAGAGGGTGTGAGAGGAGGGTGTTTAGGTGGGTTTGGAAGAGGTTGTTGGAGCAGGGTGTAAGAAGAGGGTGTAAGAAGAGGGTGTTTACGTGGGTTTGGAAGAGGGTGTTGGAAGAGGGTGTTGGAACTGGGTGTTAGAAGAGGGCGTTAGAAGAGGATTTTAAGGTGGGTTTAGGTGGTTTTGGAAGAGGGTGTTTAGGTGGGTTTGGAAGAGGGTGTATATATACGCTCAACGGCTGCCAGCACCACGTCAACTACACAACCAACCAAGTTGTTATATGAACACGACGCCTGCGCCATGCACACCTGCGTACACACACCCAGGGCGGCGCACTTGACGACTGCCTGCACCTCGTGTCCGGCACTCAGACACACGCACTGACACACACACACTCACACACACACACACGCGCACTGGGCGACGCGTTCGATGGCTGTTTGCGCGTGGTATCCGAGGCAGGCGCCAAGTCCGCGCGGCGCCGTAGTGACGGCAATGCCCCCCCCCCACCCCCCCACCACCCCACCCCTGTGCATGCACACACGCACGCACACGCACAGGGCGACGCGTTCGATGGCTGTTTGCGCGTCGTGTCCGAGGCAGGCGCCAAGTCCGCGCGGCACAGCAGCCGCAGCAACGTCAGCCCCCTCCCCCCCCCCCCGCCCCCCCCCCCCGCACACACACACACACACACACACACTGACGCGCAGGGCGACGCGTTTGACGGCTGTTTGCGCGTGGTATCCGAAGCCGGCGCCAAGTCCACACAGCACCGCAGCGGCAGCAACGCCCCACCCCACCCCCCGATCCACGCAAACACACACAAGCGCACACACACACACACACGCACACACACACACTCAAACGCTCACACTCACATACACACGCATACGCGCAGGGCGACCCGTTCGACGGCTGCTTGCGCGTGGTATCCGAGGCAGGCGCCGCGTCCGCGCTGCACCGCAGCGGCAGCAACGCCCCCCCCCATCCACCCCGCCCCTGTGCACGCACACACACACACACACACACACACACACACACACAGGGCGACGCGTTTGACGGCTGTTTGCGCGTGGTATCCGAAGCAGGCGCCGCGTCCGCGCAGCACCGCAGCGGCAGCAACGCAGCAGCGCCGCTCGTGCTGCACCTCCCGCGACTCGAGCTGTGGGCGATCGGCGACGAGGCGGACAGGGGTCTAGGTGGCGGAGATGGCAGCGGAGAAGGAGGAGGAGTACAAGGAGGAGGGGGAGGAGGGGGCATGCGTGGCGCCGCCGTGTGCGCGGGCGCTACGCGCGGTGTCTCAGACGCCGCAGCAGGCTCGTCGCCCATGCATGCCGGCGCGAGCCCCGCGCCCGTGCTGATGGAGCTTGAGTACGGGGGCGCGGGTGTGGGGGGCGGGGGTGTGGGCGACCACACCAACGTCGCGACGCGCCGCGCGCCGCCGCTGCTACGCGCGGTCGCTCCGCGTGCGGGGCGCGGCAGCAGCAGCAGCGGCGGCGGTGGGCGGTGCAAGCAGGGCGGGGACGGTGGCGAGGGCGGGGAGGCGGCGAGGGATGAGGAGGGCGAGGCGTGCCCCGCCGCCGCCGCCGCACTGCGCGTGTCGCCGCTGTGGGCTCTGTTTGTGCAGGCGCTGGAGCAGCGGGGGTCGGGTACGCGCGGTGGCGACAGTGGCGGCGGCGGGCGATCGCTGCTGCTGCTTGCGACGAGCGGCCTCCCGCCGTCGCAGCTGCCGCTACAGCTGCTCGAGTTCTTCGGGCACCACGGGCGAGGCAGCGGCGGCGGCAGCGGTGGCGGCGGTGACGGAGGCGGTGCACAGCAGGCATCGCCGCAGCGCGCAGCGCGCAACAGACCCACGTCGCCGTGCGGTGTGCTGGAGTGCGCCCCGCCGCCTTGCGAGCTCCAGTACGCTGCGGCCGGCCATGCAGCCAGCTGGGCACTGTCGCACGCGCGGCCGGCGGTGGCGCGCGCGCTGGCGCGCGCGCTGGTGCGCGCGCACGCGGCGCGCATGGGGGGCGGGGGCGGCACAGGCAGTGCGGGCCAGCCGGCGGGGGAGGCTGCTGCCGCTGCTGACGCTGCGGCTGCTGCACAGCAGCAGGCACAGCAGCAGCAACTGCAGCCTCCGCAGCAGCCACAGCAGCAGCCACAGCAGCAGCAGCGTCAGGTGCGGCCGTGCACGCCGGCAGCGCCCGCGCCCCCTGCCGGCCTCGCCGCCTTCAACCCAGCCGACCAGGAAGCTTCCCAGAAGCTGCTGGCAGCGTCCGCCGCGGCTGCCGCCTCACTCGGGCGCGCGCTGCTGCAGATGCCGTGCCTGGGTGCGGCACATGCGCCGAGGCTGGGGCACGCTGCGCGCGGAGGCGACGGCCGGGGGAGCGCGCGGCAGCAGCAGGGGCCGCAGGGGCAGCAGGGGCAGCAGGGACAACAGGAACAACAGCGCCGCAAGCTCGACGGCCCCGTCGTGAGCATGCGCGAGGTGGGCGCGCGCACGTGGCCCTCAATCCTAACCCAATCACGGCGCAGCACTAAAACTGCTCTCGACCTGCAGACCCGCCGGTGCACCATGAAACCTGCCAACGCCTCTGTTCGCTCCCTGCTACACACAGGTGGCCCTGTCTGCTGCGCGCGGGGACTACGCCGACGTGCGCGTGTTGCTGCTCGACTTGCAGACTGAGGCAGCCGCCATCCGCATGGCCGCCGCCGCGGCTGCGGCCACACAGCCGGGGCACCAGCCACACAGGTGAGATGAGATAGTTGGTGTGTGTGTGTGTGTGTGTTTGCGGGGGGGTCTTGTGGTATTCTGAAGCGTAGTTTGAGGAGTCTTTCTGTGCAGAGCCCTCTTTCACCAGCACAGCCGGTGATTTTATTTTCGCGCTTGTACTTAATTATTCCACAGCCGGATTTTGCTTTGACCGAGTTGACCGCTGACCTCCTATTGACCGTTTGTCCTCAACACAGGTCATTTGAAAGTTGTTGACGAGCTTTGTCCGGCGGCCTTGTCAGAATAAAAGTCCACTGGATGGGTTGAGCTGTGTGCAAGGTCAAAGTACAGCCGGAATACAGCCAAATGGCAAATGTGTAGAGCCGAAAAAGAAATCACTGAGCACAGCCGAGCGCGGTCCGTGACCTCACAGTCGCGGGGAGAGGGGTGGGGAGCGGGGAGGGTGGAACAGGGGTGTTGCTAGCTATCATTACTGGTGTCACACAGACTGTAAGATCCATCATCATCATCAGCTAGAGTATATCTAATGTTGAAGAGTGCTTGTGACTGTGAGCTCACATCCCTCCCACAGCCACCCGTTTCGACCCCCCCCACGCCCCCATTCCCCGCCCCCCCCGCAGGTCACGCAAGCATGCCGCCACGCTCCTGGCATTGTCCACCTCCCACCCCGCCACATGCACGCAGTCCCCCCCCCACCACCACCCCACCCCACACACGCACACGCACTTACGCAGAGCCTCCTCCTCTCCCCCCCCTGCCCCTGCCCCCATGCACAGGTCACGCAAGCGCACCGCCCGCCGGCTCGCCTCCTCCGCCTCCCTCTTCGCCGCATACACGAACCCCCCCCCCCACACACACACTTTAACGCAGCTCTCCTCTTATTTCTCCCCTCCTCCCTGCCCCCCTGCACAGGCAACGCAAGCACACCGCCACGCTGCTGGCGTCGTCCGCCTCCCTCCCTGCACGCAGCCGCTGCCCCCCCCCCCCACACACACAGTAACAGTAACACGGGGTTTCCAGCTAAGCAGGCTACTCTTCTACTAGAGACACCCGCCGATACTCCAGCACACTTAAGTACTAGAGTACCGCCGGCTCCCGGCCGATAGACTACCGCTCCCGCCGGCTAGACTACCCCAAACAGCGGTCTCTGAGAGACATGTCTGGCAAGGAGCATATAGGAGAGGACCTTCCTCAGGGTCACAGTAGTGGCCTTGTGGCCAGTCAAGCCGGCAGAGCCGACTGGCGCTGACTGGAACGGTCCCCGCCTGGCAGTGCATGGCTGTCCAGCTCTCGTTTGCATGGGGCTCAGCCGGCGCCCCATGCCTCATGCATGGCCAGGTCCCACCCTCCAGGGGTGCATGGACGACAGAGTTGTCATGGAGGCTGCCTGAAGACCTTCCAACGCCAGTCACCGGCAGACGAGCGACCCCGAGGATGAGCGCGGTGACGAACGCTGCGATTGGTGAAGCGGATTTACTCTGTGTTGCCTCGGCGGTCGCCACCGCTGAAGCCGTGATGGTAGCCCGCCTCCACGGGCAGCCATCTTGACCAATGTCCAGCATGCATTGACGGGCGCCAGCTCCTCCGCTCGTCGATCAACTCGTCGAGATCGGTGCCGCATGGCGTCCTGCATGGGGGGAGGATAAGGGCCGTCTCCCAGCACGGGCCGCGGCATCGCCGCGGCTACTCGCCAAGCCGTGGCAGCGCCGGGCAAGCCGCTCCTGCAGTGTTCCACCGAGGGGCAGTCTAGCAGGAGCCGGGCCAGTTGTATTTTACCCCGCTCGTCAGCGGCACGGAGATCCTCGTCAGCAGCAGCGCCGCATTGCTGGGTCCAGGGCTCGGCGACGAGAACGTGCCTCCGTTAATCAAGCCCCCCCCACACACACACACAAACACACACAAACACGCGCACACACTAACGCAGCCCCCCTCTTCTTTCTCCCCTCCACCCTGCACAGGCCCCGCAAGTGCACCGCCAAGCTGCTGGCGTCGTCAACTTCCCTCGCTGCTGCATGCACGCAGCCGCTTCCCCCCCCCCACCCCACCCCACACACGCACCCACACTAACGCAGCCCCCCTCTTCTTTCTCCCCTCCACCCTGCCCCCCTGCACAGGCCCCGCAAGCGCACCGCCACGCTGCTGGCGTTGTTAAACTTTCTCGCTGCCGCATGCACGCAGCCGCTGCCCCCCCCCCCCCCCACACACACACACCACACACGCACCCACACAGCCCCCTCTTCTTTCTCCCCACCCCCCTGCCCCCCTGCACAGGCCCCGCAAGCGCACCGCCACGCTGCTGTCGTCGTCGACCTCCCTCACTGCTGCATGCTCACAGCCGTTGCCGCCGGGCGTCCCGCCAGCCGCGCGCCTCGCTGCAGGCGCGGCCGCCATGGCGCTCGACGCAGCCGAGGAGATGGCGGCGGGGGCGGTGGCGCGACTGGGGTTGGGCGCTCCGCGCGCGGCAGCTCTGATGGGCGCTGCGCTGGAGGCTGCCGTGATGGCTGCGCGGGGGCAGCAGCAGGGAGCGTGTGCCAGTTTGGTCGGTGGGGGCCATGGGGCGGCGGGCGGCGGGGGCAGCGGCGCGACCGCGATGCGCTCCGCCACTACAATGCCCGCAACTGCTGCTGCTGCTGCTACTGCTGCTGCTGCTGCTGCTGCAACTGCGCAGGCACTGGCTGCTGCTGAGACTGCCGCACCCGCCGCGGGTGTGCAGAACGCGACAGGCGTGCCGAGCGCGGAGCAGCAGGCACAGCAGCAGCAGGCGCAGCAGCAGGCGCAGCAGCACGCGCAGCAGGCACGGGGGCGCGCGCGCGCGGCTTTGACGGAGGCCGGCCGCGGCGCAGACGCGCTGTGCGTCGCGCTGCGCCCCTCCCTGCAGTCGCTGCTGGAAAGGATGGCAACAACGTGCGGCGATGAGGGCGGATCGCCAGCAGGAGCGGCAGAAGCAGCAGCAGCAGCGGGGCGGGCGGTGGTGGGCGAGCAGCCGGGTGAGTCGCCAGGGGTGGCGCGCCCGCAGCGGCAGCGGCGTTGGCGCGCGCGCGGCGGCGGCCTTAGGGACGCCGCACATGTGCTCGCGGGCCTGCTGGTCGCGTGGGCCGAGGCGCCCGGCAGCGGGGCGGGCGGTATCAGTGAGCAGCAGGGGCAGCAGCAGCAGCAGCAGGGGCAGGGGCAGGGGCAGCAGCAAGGGCGGGAGCAGCTGGGCCGGCTTGCCGTGCACCTGCTGTCGCCAGGCGCACCGCCACCGCCTGCCGCCGAGCAGCGCGCAGCGTGTGCGCTCGTGGGCTCCACGTTGAGGTTGGACCACGTGGCTGCGGCTGCCGATGCGGCGGCGTGGCTGTGGGCGCAGCTGCAGCTGCCGGGAGAGGCGTGAGGGCGTGTTGCTGTTGGTGCCAATCGTGTAAATTCACGGCTGGCAAAGCACGCGGTTTGCGGACCTACGATCAGCCCCCCCCCCCCCCCCCCCCTGGCTTCTCCGCGCCCTAGTGCGGTGTCACCGACTTGTGTCCACGGCTGTGTCCCGTCTCCCAGAGGCTAGAGCGCGGCGGTTGTGTCTCCCCTCCAGCCACAGTTGACCAGCCAGCGCATGCAAAAGAGCAGCACACGGTGGCGGTGGCTCGGATGCCTCAGCGCGAAACAGGTCGATCCAAGCTTCATTCAGTGATCCAGGATCACTCTCTCGTTCACACCCCACACCTCGAGACGAGGCAATCCGCGATGCAGGCACGCGTTACAGGCACTTAATCAGCCTCTTCTAGCGCCGCGCAGGTAGGAAGGCCGCATTAGGCCGCATTCCTCTCTCGAATCTCACGACAGGAACACTGCGACCACAGCAGCGAGCGCTGCGTCCCACGGACTGCTGTGGCGCCAGCACCTGTACCGAGGCTGCTGCGGTGCGACTGGGCAAGGTGCGTGGCTGCGCGGTGCTGCCAATGCCTGTCAATGCCAGCTTTAGCACGATTTTGTCCGTCTCCTCCATCTTTCTCGTGGAGTGCTGATCAAACTGCTTTAGAATCAGCAAGGATGACGGGTGGGCATCGCCTGGGATGCATCGCCTGATGCATCGATGTTTGATGCTCGGTATTCAGCCTGAACCCAACAAACCGACATTCACATGCACATGCAAATATCTCCCCCCGCGCCCGCCCACGTCAGGGCACGCACAAAGCACCGCGCCCAACTGTTGCTTGACGCCACGCCTGCAGAGCTCGAGGCAAGAGGAAGAGACAGAGCCATGGAGCGTGACGGACACAAGCGTGTGACAGAGGCAGTAGGGCAAACCAAGCTCGATTTTGACCCTCCCCGACCGACCCCAAACCCAGATATATCGATGCAGGGTGTGTAGAAAGCCTGCTAGCCGCGGGTAGGGGTCGGGGAACGACGTCTGTGGGGCGCACGGGCGGGGGGGAGTGTGGCGAGAGGGCCGTCCAGACTTTGGCCCTGCGACGCGCCGTGCGAGGACGATAGAGCGTCAAACGCGGAGAATAAATTTGACATGCACCCAGAAGCAATGCTGTGTGGTCGGCGCGGTCGATTGGGGCGCTGCGGGGCGACTGCGCCACGTTTCAGGCGGGAAATGGTGAAAAGTGGGCGTTTTCGGCATGGCAAAACTGTGGACGCGTGCATCAGCCCCCCGATGCAGCTGAAATCAAGCATGTGGTCCAGAACGACCATAAAGAAGACAATCAGGAGGCGCGGGGCAGGTTCCGCCGCTGGTGGTAGAGTGTTGCGGCGGGTGCCGTGTTTGGCCGCTTCCGGGCGGTTGGGGGTGGGCCTTCTTGGTCCCTTCATGGTACTGGCTTTACAGCCGGTTATACCTGGGGTCTACCTCTGGCTGCTTCAGGGCTGAGTGTGGTGCCTGGCTTGCGGTGCTGCTTGCTTGGCGCCCACCACCTAGTGTGGGTGGCGCTACTGTGGGCTACTTTTGTAGCTTGACCGTTTTGGTGGGCCTTGTGCCTGCTGTCTGATTGATCCTGCTGGAACTCTGGAACTGATTGTGACCGCCGGCCTGTGATTGTAAAACCCTCTTGTTGTTGTTGTGGTGGAATGTTGGCTCCGCACAAAATTCGGGAAATAGAGAAAAGGCTCTAGCGTGCCCATGCACCACATCCGCCCCATTCAAAGTGGTCCGCATAGTTGGGTGCATGCCTTAGGACTATGCGCCGAAGCGTGCGTGTCTGGGGCCCACCCACGGCACGCATGCAGTGTTGTGCTGGTGTCCATGTAGGGACACATGGGGCAGACCCAAGTTACACCCAAAAACAACAGCTGCCCTCTTGCATCCGCATCATAAATACATTGGGGCGTCCTGTGCCAAGAGCTGGATGGTTGACACTGGTTGACACTGGTACATTTTTTGGCCCCCATGCATGTTCCATGCAGCAGCCCCAAACCACCCCTTTCGCCACAGCCGTGCCCAGCGCCGGGTCCTCGCCGTGGCGCACAGATCCGATATGGTCCCTAGCACTGCGCCGCGCGCTTAGTGAGGGGCCGCCGCCACGCTGGCGCGTCATCAGTTTCCGCTTTGGGCATATACGCCCATGCACGCCCCAGAAGGCGACTGCGGCTCTGTCCGACAGCTTCAAGGCGCAGATATAGGTGTCCCGCAACTACGCACGACGCCGCGGCTGCTAACATAGCGTGTGCGCGCCGTACGTCTGATCGAAGTGTTTTCACTGCTCCCACCTTCCGCCAGGCAGCGTTCGCACCACCCCACTCAAATTCGGCGCACACGGCACCTCAGGACCCCGCGAGCGGTGCTACGGTACGGTGTTAGCACTCTCTATCTCAGTTTTGAAGGGGACCGAAATCAACTAAGGTCGATTTTTGCTTGAATTGCCCTACAGAGGAAGAGACAGAGCCCATGCAGCGTGAGCAACTTGAGCGTGTGCGCATGGACGGCATCACAGAGGACGTGCTGGCCCTGGGGGGCGACCAGATGCTCTCCAACAAGATCAGCACCCACACCCTCAGCACGCAGAAGGGCTGCGTTGGCACGTGGCGCGTACAGCGGCGGCGGCGGCGGCGGCAGGATCAACAGCGGCGGCGGCGGCGGCGGTGCTGCGCTGCCCGTCAGGCTGGCCAACTCGAGCGGAGACGAGCGCGACGACACGCAAAGGGCACCCGCACCCGCACCCGCGCTGGCTGTGCGCCTCAGCCTCCCAGGCGACCCGACGGTCGTCGCGGCCGTGGTGACCTGCCTGTCGCACAACGGACCCTCTTCGGAGGACGCCATGGCTGTCGCGCTTCATCGGATGCGCCTCAAGAAGGGCTTGCGCAAGAACTTGCACGAGGGCGACGTGTACAAGGCGCTGCGATCCATGGTGCGCAGCAAGGTTAACGCGATGATCGTATGCGACAGGACCGACGGCCCGGGAGATCCGTTTGTGTATCGCCTGACAGCGGTAGGTGAAGCGGCTGCTGCGGCGCTAGACCGCGCAGGCGACGCGATGATCGGCCACGACTGGACCGGTGGCACGGGGGACCCGTACGTGTGGAGCCTGCCCGGCCCGGCAGCTGCGGCGCTGTGACTACGCGCAGATCCCCGCGAGTGGGAATTGCTGTAGCCCACAGCGAGCACGGGCGTCACCGCGGAGACGGCTGGCGCACTTCTGTGCAGCAGGGCACCTTGTTATCCAACGCTCCGGACGACCCTCTAGCTCTTCACTGCCAGAAGCCAGGTAGCTAGCGTCGCCATAGTGATTGGGCACTGAACGCTGTGCTTCGTGTTAAGAGGGTGGGCCCCACCCGGTAGGGACGAGCGTGCAAATAGAGAGAGATCATGCTGTTTATTGTGATTGCAATACATCGTTGCTACCTCTCTGCTGTTACCACAATTTCATTACAATCTTCAGAAGACCTTTTCTCTCACAGCATCGAGAACGGTGCCACAGCTCGCTACCATCTCATAAAGAAGCGCCGCGTGGTTGCACTCTAAGAACCATCTGGCGTGGTGCCGCTTGCGCCTGGCAGGCGCGCTGCTGAACCTCCCATCCCCCCTTCCGCTGCTTCCCCTGCTGCTGCTGCTGCTGCTGCTGCTGCCCCCGCTGCTGCTGCTGCTGCCGCCGCTGCTGCTGCTGCTGCCCCTACTGCTGCTGCTCCCACCACTGCTGCTGCTGCTGCAGGCGCACCCCAAGCGCCACCGCCCGCGTACGTCAGCCGCGCACCGTTGTGCATCGCTGCCTCTGCCTCAGCCAGACGCACCTGCGGGCGAGCATCGCCAGTAGGGGCTGCCTCCTTTGCCACCGCTGCCCCTCGGCATCCGCCGCCTGCACCCCCCACGCCGCGCCACCGCAGGCACTTGTACTGGGAAGCTTCCCGGTAACTGGGGAGCTGTCCAGTAACTGCACACCACCCGACCGCACACACGCCGCCGCCTCGCCCGCCACGCGTGCGTTTCACTTCGGACTTTGGACAGGTCGAGTAGGGTCGAGGCTACAGGTTTTCCGGTCGAGCCTTCAGAGTGAACGTGGTGTTCCAAAAACGGACGTCCAGGTCATGGCCGTGCTGCAGGACGTCTTGAAGGGTCCCCAGAGCATGAGTCACCCCCTCGCACTCGTCAATGTCAAGGAAGTACAACTCCACCATTCCCACAAGGGGCTCCAGGTCAGACACAACGGTGCAGCTCAAGTCCAGGTACCCATTTTCACCAGGCCACGAATCCGCTCCAGATCATCCACCCGGATGCACTCGCTTAGGCAGAGAATCTTCAGGTTCACCAGTGCTGAGAGGGGCACTAGATCAGACACATTGGTGCACCTCAGCAGTTGCGATTGGAGGTTCTCCAGGTTCACCAGGGCTGTGAGGGGCGACAGATCAGACACGCCACGGCAGGCGGTCATGTCGAGGCGCCTCAGGTTCACCAGGGCTGTGAGGGGCGATAGATCAGACACGCCAATGCAGGCGGTCATGTCGAGGCGCTCCAGGTTCACCAGGGCTGTGAGGGGCCTCAGGTCAGACACGCCTCTGCACCGCTTGAGGCCGAGATGCCGCAGCTCGGTTGTGTGCGTGAGAGGGGCCTCAGGTCAGACACGTCTCTGCACCGCTTGAGGCCGAGATGCCGCAGCTCGGTTGTGTGCGTGAGAGGAGCCAGACCAGACACAGAAACGCAGCCCTGGATGTCGAGGCGTTGCAGGTTCACCAGGGCTGTGAGGGGCGTCAGATTAGACACAGCGATGCTGTTCGAAACGGTCAGGTCCTGCAGCTGGGTGGCGGCTGAAAGTGCGCCCAGGTCCAAAACTCCGTGTGAAAAGATGCTCAACTCCTTCAGCTTGCTGTATGCCGACAGCAGTCCATGCATTTGTTGCGGCAGCATAGTGTCGTTGGCTGGTAGTACCAGTGTGAGGTCGGTGAGCCAGCGCGCGGTCCTCTCAATGTCCTGGTAGTCTGCAGCACTGAGCACAACATCCTGCGCACACACACGCAACACCAGCCCGGTGATCAGTGACCAGCCGATGCATGCCGGTGATTAGTGACCAGCCCGATGATCAGTGACCAGCCCATGCAGGCCGGGGATCAGTGACCAGTGATCAGTGACCAGCCCATGGTGAGCATGCATGCATGATCCTCACCTCGTTCAGGAGCCACAGGCGCAGCGCCTCAAGGTGGGCCAGCGGTCTATGAGCCACAGGCGCAGCGACTGGAGGTGCGACCTGTAGCATGCCGCGCAGGCTCTCCATCGTCCGCAGCGTGAGATCGTGCATGCCATGTGCCAGGCGCCCCCAGGTGCCACGGCTCAGCGGCCACAGCTGACCCGGCTGAGCGATCAGCCCTCCCGCAGCCAAATCCTGGGACGCGCGCGTTGCGAGCGTGTCCACTTCGTTGCGCATGTCTTGCCAGCACAAGCGAAAGTCGCGCCTCTCGTCGGTACTCAGGTCGGACCATCGGTTCTTGATGAACACAGCAAAACTTTGCTTGATCAGCTCCTCCTCCTGCTTGTCGTCGTTTGCATAACACAATGGGGGCGCCTAGACCCCCCTGCTGCATGGCGCCTGTTATTCTTGGTGGAAGTGTGAAAGTGTGAAGGTGTGTGGAAGATGGCTGGGTGGTCCCCATGCACAACAAGCAGCTGGCACATGCAGGTTGAGTGCGCGCCTTCGCTCACCTCTAGGCCCGACCAAATCGATGGCATCATCACCGTGCGCACGCCACGAGGTGGACGCGAGGATCATTCGCCTGGTACGTACCTGAGCAGCTGGTTGGAGCACAGCTCAGGCTCGACCACGACCTCAACATGCGGGCTGAAATACAGTCTGCCAACATCTAGGCGGGAGGGAAAACCCCCAAGCGCTCGCCTTCGCCGCGGCCGCCAACCCCGCGGCGCCCAAGGAGAGACCTGCCGGACCTGCCGCCGGCCGCGGCGCCCCAGGCAGTGCCGCTAGCGGACGGCCCTGGTGGCCTCTCTTGGCAGCCGACCTTCGTCACCGCCGTGGCCAGGTAGCGCCAGCACAGCTGTGGTGCACGGATTCTCCTCAAGTTCCTCTTGCTGGGCAAGTGGGCCAGCGGCTTCCCCACGGCTCCCTTGACCAGGTGGTGAACGCCCCGGTGGCCCCAGCGGAGCTGTCCGTACCGTCTTCACGGTCAGCCTGGCCGATGTGGTGGACGCGATTGTCCGCTCCTGCTGTGGCATGATCGGCTCAGGCTGCTCCATCGTCGAGGCGCTTAATGACCGCAAGCAGGCGCAGCACAAGGCGCTGTGGCCGGCGTACGAGGTGTCCCGCACGACTTTGCAGGAGGCCACTGGGCCTGGCAGTTCTGCCGGGCCCGCCTGTTGGTTGCTCGCACCCACGAGCTTAAACGCTGCTTGCCTGTTGAGGCCCACGAGCTTTTGCTGCTGACTTGCAGTCAACCTCTGGCCCCTTGTGGCTTCACAACTTCTGGCGGGACAAGCTGAGACTGAGACAGAGAAGGAGACGCAGACCGAGGCACTGGGATAACAGGTTCCTGTTCCTGTGCCAAGCTTAAGCACAACTGAACTGTGCTCCGACACTTCAAGGTGTGGCGCCCCCAAACTAGCCCCCACACTAGAGATTACTGGCCGTAATGCTCTGTTATCACGACACCCGCGCCTTGATGTCATCGTCGGCCAGGTTTAGCACCATGTTGAAGAACTCGAAGAGACACCAGTCAGAGACGTGGATGTCGTCGTACGTATACCTGGATGCATGGGGGAAAGGTGTGTGTGTGTGTGTGTGTTTGGGGTGAGGTGGGGTGGGGCATGCGTGATGGGGCGGAGGGTTGGCGGAGAGCATCTAGTAAGAGACGTGGATTTCGTCGTACGTACAACCGGGTGCACGGTATCTGAGCGGAAGCTGCCACCCTGCGTGTGTGCGCACGCGTGGGTGGATTTGTGTGCGCCTCGCACGCGCGCGTGTGTGTGTGTGTGTGTGCGTGTGCGTGTGTGTGTACGTGTGTGTGGATGTGTGTGTGTGTGTGAGGATGGTATCTGAGCGGAAGCTGCCACCCTGCATGTGTGTGTGCACACGTGGGTGGATGTGTGCGTGCCTCGCGCGCGTGCGTGTGTGTGTGTGCGTGTGCGTGTTTGTGTGTGCGTGTGTGTGTGTGTGTGTGTGTGTGCGTGGATGGATCGCGCAGCGTGGATCCGCCGGCTGGATGCATGGGGGAAAGGTGCGTTTTGTGTGTGTGTGTGTGTGTGTGGTGGTGGTGGTGGGGCATGCGTGGTGGGTCGGAGCGTTGGTGAAGAGCATCCAGTCAGAAGTGTGGATGCCGTTGTACGTTTACCTGGATGCATGGGGAAATGGTGTGCGTGTGTTTTTGGGGTGAGGTGCGGTGGGGCATGCGTGGTGGGGCGGCAGGTTGGCGGATCTCTCCGGAGAGCATACATGAAGAGACGTGGATGTTGTACGTTTACCTGGATGCATGTGTGTGCGTGTGTTTAAGGGGCGTAAGTGAGGGGGTATGCGTGTGTGTGTGTGTGTGTGTGTGAGGGGTTTGAAGGGCATGCGTGTGTGTGTGGGGGGGGTATGCATGTGTGTGTGTGTGTGTGTGTGTGAGGGGTTTGAGGGGCATGCGTGTGTGTGTGGGGGGGAAGGGGGGGGTATGCATTTGGGGGGAGAGGGTATGCGCGCGTGTGTGTGTGTGTGTGAGGAGGGGTACGCGTGTCTGTGGGGGGGGGGCATGCATGTGTGTGTGTGCGCGCATGTGTGTGTGGGGGGCATGCGTGTGTATGCGCGTGCGTGCGCCGGGGCACGCGTGTACATGTACATGTGTGCACCGGGGGCATGCATGTGTGCGTGTGTGTGGGGGGGGGGTAGGAGGGGAGGGAGGGAGCGGGGCTGCTCTGCATGGGTGCACCGTTTTGGCAGCAGCCCTTGCCGATCGGTTTCTTTTGGCTGCTGCCTGCTACCTGCCTGCTGCCTGCCTGCTGCCTGCTGCCTGGGGAGGCTATAAACTGTTACATTAGAGTCGACTGTATGCCCCGAGGGTCGAGGTCGAGTTTGCTGCAAACTGATGATGGATGTTGCAGTCAGAAACACCTCTAAAGGCGTATAAGACCATGCTCGGCGCGCATGGCCCGACCCCTTTAATGCGATGGCTGGCTGTTGGTGGTAGGGAACCCCAACTGTGTGAAGAGCGTGGGCGCGCCCCCCAGGTCCCCTACCGCAGCGGCAGCAAACGCTTGTTGAAGTAGGTGGGCGCATGTGGGGAGACGGAAACGCAAAAAAACTAGAAACTACCGTAGGACCGCCTTGCCTGGCCGCCACTTTTAGAGAAGGGAAAATTGTTTAGAATTTGGGTGCCTTGCCGCGGGATTTCTTTTGAAACATTTTCCGTTTTGATGTCACTTTTGGATTTTTCTTTTCTTTTTCGGCAATGTGTTTTAGAAATCGGCCTTGCTGCCACGTCCTTGGAATTATTTAATCGGCAAGGCAAAGCGGTACTATGGTAAACGCGGCCCACTGCATGCCACGCACCATTTGGGCAGCAGCCCTTGCGCGATCACAGACCAGTCCATGAGAGGCATTCGAAGCAGTGATTACCTTGTCGGCTCTACACAGGCATTTGACTGCATTCCGGCTGTACTTTGACCTTGGACACAGCTAAGCCCATGCAGTGGATTGTAAGTCCGACATGCCCGCCAGACAGAGCGCGTCAACAGCTTTCAAATGACCTATGTATGAGGGGAAATGGTCAACGTGAGGTCAACGGTCGACGCGGTCAAAGCGAAATCCGGCTGTGGAATAATTAATAAAAAAAATCATGAAAAACAAATCACTGATTCGAAGCGCGCGCGACGCCATGCGGATCGCGCCATTGAGCTCCCTCAACCCCACGCCCCGAAGGTGCATACTGTCAGCTGTCGACTAAGCGGTGAACTGCACGCCACCATTTTTTTTTGGCAGCAGCCCGTGCGCGACTGCGTCCCAGTCAACAAGTGGCATGCACGGCGTGCGCGACGCCATGCGGGTCGCCTCACGAGGCAGCTGCTTCACTCCCACGCCCCGAGGGTGCGTACTGCGCGCCCCAAGATGCATACTATAACCTGTACCCTGTACAAAACGCTACACGCGCCGCACCATTTCGGCAGCAGCCCGCGCGTGACTGCGCCCCAGTCAACAAGTGGCATGCGCGGCGCGCGCGGCGCTATGCGGGTCGCGTCACGAGGCAGCTACTTCATTCCCACGCCCCGAGAATACGTTTTGCACGCCCCAAGGTGCATACTACAACCTGTAGCCTGTAAGTCTGTACAAAATGCTACACGCGCCACCAATTTCGGCAGCAGCCCGTGCGTGAATGCGTCCCAGTCCACAAGTGGCATGCGCAGCACGCGCGACGCCATGCGGATCGCGTCACGAGGCAGCTGCTTCCATCCCACGCCCCGAGGGTGCGTACTGCACATGCCCCAAGGTGCATACTACAACCTGTAACCTGTACAAAACGCTACACGCGCCGCACCATTTTGGCAGCAGCCCGTGCGTGACTGCGTCCCAGTCAACAAGTGGCATGCACGGCGCGCGCGGCGCCATCGGCCCGCCTCACGAGGCAGCTGCTTCCATCCCACGCCCCGAGGGTGCGTACTGCAAGCCGCTTGCACCGCGGCGGTGAGAATACGTACTGGACGCCCCAAGATGCATACTAAAACCTGTAGCCTGTAAATCTGTACAAAGGCTGCACGCGTTGCACAATTTTGGCAGGAGCCCATGCGTCACAGTCGACAAGTGGCATTCATCACGAGGCAGCTGCTTCCATCCCACGCCCCGAGGGTGCGCACTGCAAGCTGTTTAATGTGAACCGTTAACTGCGCGCCCCAAGGGTGCGTACTTGATCAGGTAACCAGTACACTGTGGCCTCCTGATGATGATGGATTTTACACTTGTGTGTGACGCACCTACCGGCAGCGTATTCGACCTTGCTCGGCGTATACGCCCAAGCGCGACAGACGGGTGGCTGGGTACTGGTGGTGGCGGGCTATTGGGTCGGGGCTGGACATAGACAGGGCACTCGGCCCTCCTAAGCTGTGCCCTGTAAGCTGCACCCCCCGCACCATTTCGGCAGGAGTCCATGCGTGACTCCGTCCCAGTCAACGAGGGGCATGCGCAACGCGCGCGACGCCATGCGGATCGCGTCGTTGAGCTGCGCGACAAAGCGCGTATCCATCCAAACTCGGCGGCCGACGTCTGCTGACTGCGCGCGCGCGTGTGTGTGTGTGTGTGTCTGGTGTGTGTGTGTGTGTGTTAGTGTGTGTGACAGCGCGGGTGTCCATTCGGGTGTCCATCCACACGCAGCGGCCGACGTCTGCTGACTGCGTGTGTGTGTGTGCTTGTGCGTGTGTGTGTGCGTGTGTGTGTGTATGTGTGTGTGTGTGTGTGTGTCAAAGCGCGCGTCCATCCGCATGCGGCGGCCGACGTCTGCTGACTGCGTGCGTGTGCATGTGCGTGTGTGCGTGTGTGTGTGTGTGTGTGAGTGTGTGTCTGTGTGTGTGTGTGTGTGTGTGTGTGTTTGTGTGCAACGAGTCGTTTGTCCATAATAGAACAGGGCCCAGGGCCCTCAGCCGATGTTGGGCGGTCGGCCTGCATCTTCTGAAGTAGCCGAGAGTCTCAGTCCGAGACCCAGTGATTTCCTTTTCGGCTATACACAGCCATTTGGCTGTATTCCGGCTGTACTTTGACCTTGCACACAGCTCAACACACGCAGTGGATTGTTTGTCTGACAAGTCCGCCAGGCAGAACAACAGCTTTCAAGTGACCTATGTATGAGGACAAACGGTCAGCGGGAGGTCAACGGTCAACGCGGTCAAAGCGAAATCCGGCTGTGGGATTTTTTTTTAAAAAGGAATCACTACCATAATCCGACCCAGACCCAATGCAAAGAAGGGGGGGGGGTCAGTATGGACCCAATGCCTACAGACCCAAGCCCCATCATCAGGACTGTGGACTCGCCTTGGCAAAGTGTGGGTCGAATCGCGGCATCGCGGCCTCATGCAGACCTTTGTAACAATATCCCCGCCATCTGGAATGTGTAATCACGATGATTGCCACCCCATCATCACCACCACAGCAGTTACAGTTGCAGTTACATCGGCTTTCCAGCGAAGACTATCTTCTAGTCCTAGTACCACCGCCTAGACCCTAGTCCAGTTCTGGCCCTAACAATCACTTGTGAGGGACGGTAGCCACCAGCAACCACCACAACGTGCCTTGGCAAAGTGTAGATCGAACAACTTGCCTTGGCAAAGTGTGGATCGAATCGCGGCATCGCAGCAGTGTGTGTCGTGATGAGCACGCCTGGGAACGCCTTTCGCACCTCCTGTGTGTGTGTGTGTGTGTGTTTGTGTGTGTGTGTGTGCGTGTGTGGGGGGACTCCCTGGGCGGCCCACTCCCTGGGCGGCCCACTCCCTGGGCGCGAATCGCGGCATCGCAGCAGTGTGTGTCGTGATGAGCACGCCTGGGAACACCTTTCGCACCTCCTGTGTGTGTGTGTGTGTGTGTGTGTGTGTTTGTGTGTGTGTGTGTGTGTGTGCGTGGGCGGCCCACTCCCTGGGGCGGCCCACTCCCTGGGCGCGAGTCGCGGCGGTCGGCCCATGTGAGTCGCCGACGCCCATCCCCCTCATCGCCCCGCCTCCCCCGTCGACTGCCGCCTATGTACTGCGGCCCATCCTGGACTATCCACCATCGCCTTTGTCTGAAGGGCAGCCCACTCCCTGGGCGGCCCACTCCCTGGGCAGCCCACTCCCTGGGTCGCGGCGGTCGGCCCATGTGAGTCGCCGTCGCCCATCCCCCTCATCGCCCCGCCTCCCCCGTCGACTGCCGCCTATGTACTGCGGCCCATCCTGGACTATCTACCATCGCCTTCGTCTGAAGGGCAGCCTCAACGAACCGAGCAACTCGACACCCAAATTCAAAATGTCATTACAGAGCCCGTCTCCATGCCCTCGCCAGCGCCGAACAGCTCCTCGGTCGACTATAGACCGCATCCGAGACCGCCTCGCCTCCGCCGAGGATCCTCGGCCGCGCCCCACTGCGGCGCCACGCCACCATGCACCACAGAGAACCTCCCATCGCCATGGCCCCCCTTCAGCACTCTTCGCCCCCCTTGACACGCTCCAAATTACACAGTCCAACTCTCCCCCACCCTCACCCACCCACAGTCGACAACCCGCCCACGCTCCACCCCCACATGGAGCTCGCCGTCCCATGTGCGCGCCATGCAGGCCCATGCACCCCCGCCCCATGCGCCTCCCGCCCATGCGCCCTCACGCACGCCGACCCCATGCTAGCCCTCCCTCCCCCCAGCCTTTCCTCCCTTGCCCCTGCCTCCACCCCCTGCCTACCTACATCATCGCCCCATGGACTTCACAGGCCCATGGAGATGATCCGCCTCACCACCCCCCACGCCCCAGCCTCTCCTCCCTCGCCCCTGCCTCCGCCCCCTGCCTACCTACATCATCGCCCCATGGAGTTCAGAGGCCCATGGAGATGATCCGCCGCCCCATCCCTGCGCCCCTGCCTACGTTCATCATCGCCCCATCGAGTTCGTGGGCTCATGGAGATGATCCGCCGCTGCCCCCTATCCCAGGCCCGCCTACATTCGTCTGTCGCCCCATCGAGGAGCTGATCCGACGTCCTCTAGGCCTGCCTACACCCGAATATCGCCCCATGGAATTAATCGGCCCATGGGGAGATGATACGCCGCGATTGAAGTTGAAGTTGGTTGGCCAGAGTTGCAACCCCACCCGCCATGTGATGTACCCCTCTTAGCGCTGATTGGTCACCCGCTGAAGACCGACACACATGTGCCATTTGACCTCTGGAACATTGCTCGTACTTTAGTACGGGTAGTGCTGTTGCAGTCATGTAAAACTTTGGAATGGAATTGGAATGGAATGGAATGTGTGTGGGGTGGTGGTGCATGTGTGTGCGTCAAAGTGTGCTTCACGATGAGCACACCGGGGAACGCCTTTCACACCTCCTGTGTGTGTGTGGGTGTGTGTGTTTCGGTGTGGGTGTGTGTGTGCGTGTGTGTGTGCGTGTGTGTGAAAGTGTGCGTCGTGATGAGCACGCCTGGGAACGCCTTTCGCACCTTCTGTGTGTGTGTGTGTGTGTGTGTGTGTGTGCGTGTTGTCTGTGTTTGTGTGTGTGGGGGGGGGGGGCAAAGTGTATGTAGTGATGAGGACGCCTGATAACGCCTTGTGCAGCTCCTATGCGCGCGCGTATGCGTTTGTTTGTATATATGCGTGTGTGTGTGTGTGTGCGTGTTTGTGTGTGTTTTGGCGTGTGTTTGTGTGTGTGTGTGTCAAAGTGTGCTTCATGATAAGCACACAGGAGAACACCTTGCGCACCTCCTGTGTGTGTGTGTGTGTGTGTGTCTGCGTGTGTGTGTGTTTGTGTGTGTGTTTGTGGGTGGGTGCATGCGTGTGTGTATGTATGTGTATGTGTGTACGTGCGTGTGCGTGTGTGTTTGTGTGTGTGTGTTTGGAAGTGTGCGTCGTGATGAGTACGCCTGGGAACGCCTTTCGCACCTCATGTGTGTGTGCGTTTGTATCTGCGTGTGTGTGTGTGTGTGTGTGTGGATGGGTGCATGCGTGTGTGGGTGCGTGCGTGTGTGGGTGTGGGTCAAAGTGTGCGTCGTGATGCGCACGCCTGGGAACGCTTTTCGCACTTCCTGTATGTGTGTGTGTGTGTGTGTGTGTGTGTCTGCGTGTGTGTTTGTCAAAGTGTGCTTCATGATGAGCGCACTGGGGAATGCCTTGCGCACCTCCTGTGTGTGTGTGTGTGTGTGTGTGTGTTTGTGTGCGTGTGTGTTGTGGGTGGGTGCATGCGTGTGTATTTATGTGTATGTGTGGGTCAAAGTGTGCGTCGTGATGAGCACGCCTGGGAACGCCTTTCGCACCTCATGTGTGTGTGTGTGTGTTTGTGTGTGTGTGTGTGTGCGTGTGTGTTGTGGGTGGGTGCATGCGTGTGTATTTATGTGTATGTGTGTGTGTGTTTGTGTTTGCGTGTATGTGTGTGTGTGTCTGTACACACACTTGGAAGATGTGTGCCAGGTACTGCAGCCTCCACTTGTATGATGACT
Organism: Chlamydomonas sp. UWO 241; assembly: GCA_016618255.1. Lineage (NCBI taxonomy): Eukaryota > Viridiplantae > Chlorophyta > Chlorophyceae > Chlamydomonadales > Chlamydomonadaceae > Chlamydomonas > Chlamydomonas priscui. The sequence goes on along the minus strand of VFSX01000199.1, from coordinate 251,017 downwards.
CTATCTATCAAGCACACACACACACACACGCACACACTCCCTGACCTGCGCCAGTACCGCCAGGTCCCTCATGTCGCTCGCAACATAGCGAGGCGGCAGCACACACGCACACAAAACACACAAGCACACACAGACACACGCACACGCACACACACACGCACACACAAACCCTTGAACCCTGACCTGCCCCAGGAACGCCAGGTCCCTCATGTAGCTCGCAACATAGGCAGGCGGCAGCACACACGCACACACACACACAGACACACACAGACACATGCACAGACACACACACACACGCACTCCCTGACCTGTGCCAGGAATGCCAGGTCCCTCATGTAGCTCGCGACATATGCAGGCGGCAGCATGTTGCCAGAGGAGAAGACATGCTTGTGGGCGTCATCTCGGGCGAGGTACTGCGGTGTGTGTGTGTGTGTGTGTGTGTGTGTGTGTGTGTGTGTGTGTGTGAGGCCTGTTGAAAGAGAGAGATGTGTGTGCGTGTGTGGTCGATTTTACAGTCTTGTTGGCCCCCTTTCTGGCATATAAGACTTTTGCTTGCGCACTCAATCCCTGAGGCATGCAGACCGCACTAGCACCAACACTAGTCCGTCTGTGTGGGTACACATCGACTGCGTCCAACCCACTGGCTCTAGTACATCTGGATGCACCATGCGACTCGGGTGTTTGTGTGAGTGGTCGGTTTTACAGTGTACCGCTCCAGCAAACCGCTCCAGAAGCCGCGGCCCCCCACACTCGGCGAGTGCCTTAATTAAGGTCCCCGCAGTCGACACTATACGCCGCGCGCTCCGCGCGTATAGACCTTAATTAAGCTTAATTAAGCTTAATTTATTAAGGACTATAAGCTTAGACACCAACATCGTCCGCTCACTGCCCGACACGTGGAGCGCTGGCTTCAAGACGCTGACCTACATGCGGTGGATGGCGGGCGACACTGGCGGCTTGCCCGCCATACTTTACTCGGGCCTGAATGACATCACCCGAATTGCTACTCTGGCACGATTTAGGATGGGGCTGCATGAATTGCAGATAGAGGGCGGACGCCACGTGGGGCAAACGCGCAGCCAGAGGCACTGCCATATTTGCGACGTTCGAGAGGATGAGGCCCACATGATTTTTGAATGCCCCCTTTACGCTGCGGCACGCATCGCGGCCCACCCTCTTTTTGCAGACATCCCTGTCCCCGGGGCGGCCCACGGCGGTTGTATGGACGAGAGAATGAACAAGTTTATGAACCCCAGACAAGACCTTTTGAGCCCTAATTTCTGGAAGGCACTGGCCACATTTCTCGCGGCCTGCTTTAAGGCACGAGATACCAGTCGGGGGGAGGTGGAGATTGAGCAGTAGTCAGAGGATCGAGACGATTAACTGACCTTAAGCAAACGACGTTCTGAGCTTAGAGTTGCCGATGCAGTTTTGATGATGAGAGTTTTACAATCCACTGCCGGCGGTCACACGTTCGGTTCCAAAGCTCCAGCGGGACTTAAGAGAGCAGGCACGAGGCCCACCAAAGAAAGGTAAAGCTACACAGGTAGCCCACGGTAGCGCCAAACCACGGCGTGGCGGGCACCAAGCAAGCAGCATCACGGTGCAGGCTCCACACCCAACCCCTCCAGTGGCCGGGGGATAGGCCCAAGGTATAAAACCATGAAGGGACCAGAAAGCCCTCCCCAAACCAGTGGAAGCGGGCTGGTAGCACACCCGCCGCAACACTCAACTCAGCGACCACAACACACCCGCTAGCGCACGCTTATGACGTCACCTCCCCTCACAGACCCCCCCAGGGGCCTAGGATGTCTTGTTCAGAGTGAGCCCGTCGTCCACCACTCCAACGAAGGGATGGGTCGGGCCCACCACACCCGCCCATCCTCGCGGCACCACACCGCCCGCAGCAAAAGACGCCAGCGCGTCCCACAGATCAATCGTTGCCAGCGCCCCCGCCCGCCCAGCGTTTTGAGCGTGGCGGGGACCCAAGCCTGGGACCCCAAAGAGCTGCAGTAAACTGTGCCTTCTGCAGTCTACTGCAGCTGGCGGCGCTTGAGAAATGCCCACGATTGGGTCTCACACGGGACGACTGAATCTAAGATGATGAGCTCAGAACACAGAATGCGACGGGAATATGTTATCCGCTATAACCGGGGGACAAGCAGGCTTGCTGCTCTCTAACCTTTGGCTACATTTAACGCGATGCTCAAGACGCACCTCTCTTCACTACGAAATGGCCTCTGCTTGCCCGTGAACTCCTCAAACGCCTTTGCTAACATTAAGATTGTTTAGTCAGTATAGGGTTGTGCCCCAGACTGCAGGGTGCGTAGGAGCCCAACCTGGGACAGCGATCACCGCATGGTGGTACTGTCCATGCGCCTGCGCATGCGAGCCTCCCGCCATGCAGGCGGCTCTCAGCGGCGCGCATGGGACTCTTCCCAACTGCGGCGCCTGGCTGTCCGTCGTGAGTTCAACCTCCAGCTGTCCGATTGCTTTGGGCTGCTGGAGGCCGTGCCGCCCGAGGGCGCTGATGCCCAGGCGGAGTACGACGCGATGGCTGCTGCCATTCACGAGGTGGCCACCAACCACCTCGCTCCACGCGGCAGCCGCCGGCGGCGCGGCTGGCAGTTCACTCTGTCGCAGCGCACCCTCCGGCTCATGGACGCCCGGCAGCGCGCGCACACGGCATGGCTCAGGAGCAAGTCTGCTGCTGCCAAACGAGAGCGCAACCGCGCCAACCGCGCGGCCGACGCAGCTGTGCAGAGAGACAGGGAGAGGTGGATCGGCCAGCAGGTGGCGGAGGCGCAAGACATGCTACGCAAGAAGAATCTGCGCCAGTTTGCGCGCGCGTGTGACAGGCTGGCGGGCCGCAGCCGCAGCCATCAGATCCCACCTGCCATGCGGGACGTCTCGGGCGCGCTGCACAGCGGTCCAGACGGGGTGCTGAAGGCCATGACAGAGTCAATCGACAAGCTATATGGCGGGGAGACCAAGCTCAGCGACGAGACCCTGAAGATTAACTCATATTCGGCAGGCGTGCGACACTGAGCCAATTGAGAGCCTTGTGGCAAAGCGATCAATGCAGTGGCTAGGCCATGTGATGCGCATGCCGGCTTCTTGTCTTCCTCGTACGACTTTTGACTGCACAATGGATGTGGCTCGGCAGCAAGGCCGGCCTCCAGCCTCCTCCCGACACTATTTTCTTAAGCTACTGATTCAGCAGCTAGGCGAAACTAGTGGCACTCGTTCTGATTGGAAGACTTTTTCGGACACGGCGTTTGAGCGTGCTCAGGATAGGGTCGGGTGGAGAGCCGTGGTGTACGGTCCGGCTGCCCTTCAGGCGCCGACCCCTCCACCACGGCGGTCAAGTAGATTGGCAAGCGCCACTTGAACCCCTATCCCCTAGAAGTAGTTAGGACCTATTTTGGTGGCGTCGCACAATAGCTCTCCTTTTTGCTCTGGGACTACACGTTGGCAGGCAGCCGGCTGGTGGCTACCGCCCCTCACAAGTAATTGT
>VFSX01000199.1:230000-242500 GCA_016618255.1 Chlamydomonas sp. UWO 241 | reverse complement strand
AGCTTTCACACTTACTCACCCACCAAATCACCCAACCACACACACATGCATCGGACTGTAAAATCGACCAAAATCGACCACACACACACACACATGCATGCCCCCCCCCCTCCCCCACACACACCCGCACTCACTTGAATGCCCTGGTGCTGTTCCCTCCCAGTACCCGGTGCAAATGCTGCATAAGAAAATGCAGCTTACACACTCACTCACCCACCAAATCACCCAACCACACACACACACACACACACACACACTCACTTGAATGCCTTGGTGATGTTACCTCCTAGAACCCGGTGTAGATGCTGCACAAGAAAGTGCAGCATGAAAGCATCGGTCGAGTCGCCAAACGTAAGCACGCGCACGCTCTCGCGCGGGGGCGTGCTGGCTTTTGATCCGCTGAGATACTGGGCGATGAGGTTGCGTGTCTGTGGCGTGGGAGGGAGTGCGGTGGGACGGTGACTTTGGAGAAAGGAGCGGCTTTGACAACTCTAGCAAAACATGAAAATCTACAGGCACAGAGTCAGGCAGGGGCGCGGGGGCGTGCCGGCTTTCGATCCGTTGAGATATAGGGCGATGGGATTGCGTGCCTGTGGTGGGGGAGGGGGTGCGGTGGGAGGGTGACTGAAGAGGGAGGAGCGGCTTTCACAAACTCTGGCAAAACATGAAAATCAACAGACACTGAGTCGGGCAGGGGCGAGGGGGCGTGCCGGCTTTTGACCCGTTGATGTACTCGGAGACGAGGTTGCGCGTCTGCGAGCAATGTGCAATGTCAAGAGGCAGCGAGATCTTGAAAACACAGAAGCAGTGGTCCCTGGGAATAATTTTAGTAATTAGTTTTTTGCCGGCTCCAGCAACTTTGACCGCTCACACCAGGCACAATACACAGCGGGTATTCATGCCACGCATGCCTCTGTGCTGCTCTCGGCAACAGCTTTCCAACGCACCGCTCCACGCCCTCTCCCACTAAGTGTGGAGTGGTGTTCTGGGAAATGTGAAATCCGGCTCGGAGCGGTATACGGCTCACAGGGGAATCACTGCACAGAAGATGAGACAGTCGTCCGGCGTGGGTGGAGTGGGTGAGGGATGACTCGGGGGGGGGGAGGGCGTGCCCACGTGCAATTTGTTGAGGTTTTGAGGTTGCGTATCTGTGATGGAGAGGGGGGGTCGAGGAAAGAGGGGGGGGGGGGGGAAGTGGGAGAGAGGGGGGGGGGAAAGAGGGGCTGAAACAACTGGGGAAGAAAGACTCAGACCAGTGGTGTCATAAGCGCCCCCGCAGACCCCGCAGACCCCGCTGCGGGGGAAAACCGGGATATTTGGGGGGGAACTGCTGGGGCGAATCGCGGGAAATTTCGCTCCAAAAGTGTGAAATTCAACGATTTTCACACTTTTCCGCAACAAAAAAAACGCCTCCTGCGGGGCAATTGGCATGTTCCCTCCTGTGTTGCGGGGGCAAACAGGACATTCTTGGCTTCCTTAATGACACCACTGACTCAGACACTGAGTGCGGGAGAGGCGTGCCCGCCCGCGATCCGTCGAAGTTATGGGGCGGGATGGGGGAGAGTGCGAGAATGTTAGAAGCTTTTGTTGTGCTGCGGTGGAGGTGTAGGGAGCGCGATTCCTCGGGCCTGTGAACCCCGGACGTGTCAGATCTGGGGGCCGAGTGCCCTGTCTAGGTCCAGCCCCGACCCACTAAGCCCCCCACCACTAGTGGCCACCTGTCCGTAGCGCTCGGGCGCTACACGCCGAGCAAGGTCAAATGCACTGCCTGTTAGGAGCGTCACACACGACTGTAAAATCCATCATCATGGGCAGTGAGGTTGCGTGTCTGTGGTGGGGGTGGGGTGGGGAACGTGACTTTGGAGGGAGCAGCGGCTTGGAAAGCCGAAGAATTAGGGGACATCAACTTATTTCAGAGGCACTGAGTGGGGCAGGGCACACCAGAAGCACATACACCACACACACACACACACACACACACACACACACAAACACAAACACAAACACACACACACACACACACACCTGGCACGCAGGGTCCCATGTCTGACGCAACGACCCAAAAGGCGCACACACACACACACGCACGCACGCACGCACACACACACACACACACGCACGCACACACACACCTGGCATGCAGGGTCCCACGTCTGGCGCATCGACCCAAACGGCGCCGTCTTGAAGTCCTTTGAGTGCGGCAGCATCGGATGCGGCTCGCCGAACGGCTTGTTGTCCCAATCTGCTGCCAGCCCGCCGTTGGCTGCGTCCTGCGGGGTAGAGGGGCGGTGGTTTCCTTGGAGTGTGGCAGCATCGGTTGAGGCTTGAAAAATAAAATAAAATAAACGTGTTGTCACAATCCACTGCCAGGCCGCCTGGGCTGAGATCCTGCAAGGTAGAGGTGGTTTCCTTGGAGTGCGGCAGCATCGGTTGAGGCAACGGCTGATTTTCCCAATCCACTGCCATCCCGCCGTTGGCTGCGTCCTACGGAGTGGCGGGGCAGTCATGTCCTTCAAGTGCGGCAGCATCGGTTGAGGCAACTGCTTTTTGTCCCAATCCACTGCCAGCCCGCCTAGGGTGGGGTCCTGCGGGGTGGACGGGCAGTGGTGTCCTTGGAGTGCGGCAGCATCGGTTGTGGCAACGGCTTGTTGTCCCAATCCACTGCCAGCCCGCCGTTGGAGGCGTCCTGGGGGGTGGAGGGGCAGTGGTTTCCTTTGAGTGCGGCAGCATCGGTTGAGGCAACGGCTCATTTTCCCAATCCACTGCCCGCCTGCCGTTGGCTGCGCCCTGCGGGATGGATGGGCAGTGACTTCCTGTTTGTGATTTGTTTTGAATTTTAACAGCCACTTGACTGAGATTCCGGGAACCACATCATCACTAAAATCCTTCCCAGGGTCGCTCAGGGTCACTGAGGGTCACCTGCCTCAGACCAGTGATCCCCCTGCAAGTCGTAAACCACTCGGGGCCGGATTTCCCATTTCCCAGAAAAACGCCCTACACTCGGTGGCAGAGGGCTTGGGGCTACGTTGGAAAGCTCTCGCCGTGGGCAGCACAACGGCATGCGTTGCGCGAACACCCGCTATGAATTGTGTCGGGTGTGAGCGGTCAAAGTTGCTCGAGCAGGGGCGAAACTAACTTCTAAGATCCTTCCCAGGGCGTCACTGCCTCAGACTGGTGCTTCGGGGTCTCGAGCGGCGGCCATGCACGCAGTCCAGTGGCCCCTAGAAATGATTTTAGTCACTGTTTTTCCCGGCTCGAACAACTTTTGACCACTCATACTAGTCGCAACACAAAGCGGGGAGCGAGGGGGGAGTTCGGAAAAGCCGGAGAAGAAGCGGGGGTCTGGGGGCGCTGCCCCCGGAAAAAGACGTCAGCCTGGAGATCGCGCGGGGAGCTCTGCGGGAAAGCTGCAGAGTCCAGGAGGTCCTCTCCAGGAAAACCGAGAGCCCGGTAGCTCCCAAGGAAAACCCAAGCGCTCACACGCACGCTCATTGTAACAGCCACGCAAGTCAAGTAAGGAGTTAGCACAAAGGGTGCTTATGTCAAACCAGCGAGTGGTTTGTCAAACCAGCGAGTGGTTTGACATCTCGAGATCCGACCCTTTTAGAGCGGGAACCCACACCCGGCTCTCTGACTGCAAGGCCCAGTGGCTAAGGTTTTGACAGGCCGAGCTACACTCGTGCACACCAACCTGTGCCCACTCGGTGAAATTGGGCGCTGACAGCCTGATAACTGTAACTGTTACTGTAACTGTTACTGTAACTGTAACTTTAACTGTTACTGTAACTGTTACTGTATTCTTGACACGTGCACACGCCCACCTGTGCCCACTCGGTGAAATTGGGCGCTGACAGCCAGCCTCCAGGCAGCGAACCATACTGGCAGCGGGCCATAACCTGCAGCGTGTGGCGTGTGCGGAAGTGTGGAAGTGGAAGTGTGGAAGTGTGGAAGTGGAAATGCGAAAGTGTGGAAGTGGGAGTGCGAAAGTGTGGAAGCACCAGGCAGCAAACCATACTGGCAGCGGGCCATCACCTGCAGCGTGTGGTGCGTGTGGAAGTGGAAGTGCGGAAGTGTGGAATTGGAAGTGCAGAAGAGTGGAAGCACCAGGCAGCTAACCATATACCGCAGCGGGCCATCACCTGCAGCGTGTGGTGCGTGCGGAAATGCGGAAGTGTGGAAGTGTGGAATTGGAAGTGCAGAAGTGTGGAAGCACCAGGCAGCGTACCATACTTTCAGGACTTTTAATTGATTATTCCACAGCCGGATTTTGCTTTGACCGCGTTGACAGTCGACCTCCCGTTGACCGTGTGCCCTCATACATATGGCAGTTGAAAGCTCTTGACAAGCTCTGTCCGGTGGGCGTTCAGACTACAATACACTGAATGGGTCGAGCTGTTTTCATGGTCGAAATTCAGTCAGAATATAGTCAAATGGCTGTGAACAGCCGAAAAGGAAATCACTGGCGTGGAAGCACCAAGCAGGAAGGAGGCGGGTGAGATGGGGTGGCGGGGTACACACTCGCAACACATGCGCACGCACGCACACGCACACACAAACCAGCACTCGCAACACACACACGCACACCCAAACACTAGGTATTCACATACACACACACACACAAGTCCAGGTATTCACAAAAACACGCACACACCACACACACACACACACACACGCACCACACACACAGCACACACACCTCGGGCGGGTTGACCGGCTCGCCCAGCTCGTCCAGCGAGAGGTTCCCAAAGCACGTGGACGGCACGGCCGCGGCGCACGCAGCTGTCGTTGGCGTACTGCTGGCCACACCTACCGCTGGCAGCACGGCCGCGAGCAGACAGCCCGCCGACAGTATCTGCAGCAGCAGCGCTGGTCTGCCCCTGCACGTGGGGCTGCTGAAGGGGTGAGGGTGATTTGCGTGCCTTCAATGCTGCAAGGCTTGCATCAGAGTCAACACCGCACAAACTGCATGCATGCGCGCAACTGCATGCACGCGCTTTACCCATGCGACTGCGCCCCTCCCTTGCCTGCACCTTATCCTCGATCCACTCACACATGCAACTGCCGTTGTAGCACCCTGCATCCCTGCGCCATGGGTGTTCGAGCAATCAATCACTCAAAACAGTGCATTCTAAGTGCGTCCCTCTCCGTATATCCGTCCTCGCTGCCGTCACGGATTGATGGCGACTGGAGCATGTGTGACCTTGATGAGTTTGGTGAGATCTCCCACACAACGGGCTGCTTGAAATTCAAGCCTGAACTCTGCAATCTCAAGACACGCTTGGGCTGCAATCTCACCATACGCTTGGGTTGATCGGCAGCTGCAGCAGGGGCGTGACTGTGCGCGTGACGACTCCGGAATGTAGGCTCCTCTCTCAACATTATACATTCCACAACTCCTGCCGGTCGCATGCTGCATGTGAAGCACGGTGAAAACTGAAGGGTGGCGCGCGTGGCAAGGGGACACGCCACGGCGATGAGCTGAACTGAACTGCCACCATGCACCGCCATGCACCGGCCATGCACCGCCATGCACCGCCATGCACCGCCATGCACCGCCATGCACCGCCATGCACCGCCATGCACAGGGCCGACCTGTGCGCTTTCTTCAACGATCCCCGGCGCTCAGATGTGATTCTGTTGCTGAAGACGCATGCTGAAGACGATGCCGAGGCGGCGGGTGGGGATGCCGCTTCCAACATGGTCATGATGGAAGAGCTGGCGCGAGGGATGGCGCAGTGTGTGCCGAGCGCCTCCACTGACCTGCCGGACAGCACGTTGCCTGCCGCACAGCACGTCGCGCCGCCAGACGCAAGGTACAGCCTGCACTTTGTGGTCCTGTCGGCGGGGTCCAAGTACTTTGAGGTGGCGCTGAGCGATGCGTGGCAGAAGGCGGACAAGTGCGGCAGCACAGCGCCGGGCGGCGGCGGCGCAAGCAGCAGCAGCAGGGTCACGCTGACAGAGCACGTGAACTGTGCGTCGGAGCTAGCTGCGGCCGACGTCGTGCTGCGCCTCATCTACGGGGCGAGCCTGATGGAGCTGGCACCGGACCTGTGCGGTGGTGACCGCCTGGCGCTCCTCGTTCACTGCTTCAGGCTTGCCGATAGATGGGGAGCGCCGCGCGTGTGCGCGTCTGTCGTGGCTGCGATGGCCGCCTTCAAACCACGCGATATCGACGCGCGCGCCGTGCAGCTGTTCTTTGAGCTGCCCCCCGGCCTCCTGGAGGACGCGGCGCTCTCAGGCCCGCGGGCCATGTTTACAGCGGCGCTGCTCACTCTGTACGGTGACGTCGTTGCAACAATCACGCATCCAACTGCGCGCGAGGGCTTCTTGAGTCTGCCGTACTCTGCCGTGCTGACGTGGTCAAAGGACGACAACCTCACGGTGCACTCGGAGAACTGCGTCGTTTTCCTGCTCAGCTGCTGGGTGCAGGACAACTCGCCGTTCGGACGACCAAGCTCGCCAATGTTCGGACGACCAAGCTCGCCAACGTGCGGTCTAACAAGCTTGCCAACGTTCGGACGACCAAGCTCTCCAACGTTCGGGCGACCAAGCTTGCCAACGTTCGGACGACCAAGCTCGCCAACGTTCGGACGACCAAGCTCGTCAATGTTCGGACAACCAAGCTCGCCAATGTTCGGACAACCAAGCTTGCCAATGTTCGGTCTACCAAGCTCGCCAACGTTCGGTCTACCAAGCTCGCCAACGTTCGGACGACCAAGCTCGCCAACGTTCGGGCAACCAAGCTTGTCAACGTTCGGACGACCAAGCTCGCCAACGTTCGGACGACCAAGCTCGCCAACGTTCGGACGAAGCTCGCTCGCTTGGAACGACCAGCTGGCGCAGCTGGCACAAAACGTGCGCGTATGGCACCTGAGCTCGAGCTACCTGCACTGCCTCGTGCCTCAGCTGGCGTTCTTTAACTGCTCTACCTTCATCGGCATGCTCAAGAAGATACAGCTGTTCAGGGAACAGGGGCTGCCCCGCGCCGCACTGGCCTTTGATGTGCCATGCGGTTGGAAGGCCGAGGCACGCAGGGGCTCCAGCCTTGCGCGCTTCACGACCATCACCCTCGAGATGCGGCCGACCGTGGACGAGCTGGTCCAGGTCCGAAGCCAGGCGGCCCCGTGGCTCGACACGACGCAGCAGCCCGGCGCGCGGCTGCCCGGCACCAGCGCCTGCATCTACGTCAACGTGAGCTTACTGTGGGGCTTGGGGACGGGGGCGTGCACTCGTCGTTAAAGTCAGTCGGCTGGCAGTTGGCGTCCGCACACAAGCGCTGACTGCGCCCTCCCCTCCCCCGCGCCCCCTCCCTGCCACCCCTCTCCCCCTCAGGGCTTCTTCTTGAGATTTGCTGTGTCGACAAACCCATGGAAAGCTGCGGCGGGGGCTGCCCCCAATTTGGACCTGGCGCTTTCTGTCGACGGTCCTTCGATGAGTGCGGCGTTTGGGACCGACTTTGCCAAGCATGGACACGCTGTGCTCAAGAACGTCCAGGTGAGGGGTTAAACTCCCTACACGAGGGGTCCAATGTGGAACCTACACCAAAGTACTAGATACTTTTTAGTCCAATGTGGAACCTACACTAAAGTACTAGATACTTTTTAGTCCTAGTACCACCGCCTAGACAAGCTCTTCGCCAGGGGCTCCCGCCCTGGCGCCGCTCGATGGCGGACAACCGGGACAACTGCGCTTGGTACTGGGCGGCTGAAAATCTGGAAATTTACCCTGACCGGCTCTGACGCACAGCGCTACTGGTGAACTGGTCCTAATGGGGCGAGGCTATGTGGCAGATGGGGCAGCGGTACGATGGAGAGCACGATGCACGATGGCGAGAATTGCGGCGAGCATGCACCCCTCTCACAACGATCGGAACTCAAGCAGATTGCGGCTCCTAATGGTTTACTGTGCCTGGATGGAAGAGAGAGACGGATGGCGAGAAATTGAGAAACATGGGAAGCGAGGCACATGCGGCTAGGCTTTGTGAGGAGGTTGCGGCGCAGGGGTTCCCTGCCCCAAGGCGCAGATTATTAGATGGCGACGCGATCGATGCACCAGCCGTGCGGCATGGGGCGAGGCGAGGCCCCACCAGCGGGCGGGCACCATTATGGAGATGGCGGCTAAGAACGGGGAATGCGGCTACCGGGGATGAGGCTACGGGTTATGCATGCCAGGGGACGGCGGACAAGGCTAATGCGTGACGGCGCATGGGTAAAGAACGGGGAATGAGGCTACCGGAGCTGGCGGGCGCGGCGCGCGCACGGCGCGCGCGGCGCATGGGGGTTGCATGGCGGCGCTCTGCGCGTGCATGCATGGAGGAGATTGCTGGCGGGCATGGAGGATCTTGCTTGAGGGCAAACAGGAGATTGCTCGCGGGCGTGGAGGAGATTGCAGGCGGGCATGGAAGCGGATGGCGAGAAATTGAGAAACATGGGAAGCGAGGCACATGCGGCTAGGCTTTGTGAGGAGGTTGTGGCGCAGGGGTTCCCTGCCCCAAGGCGCAGATTATAGATGGCGCAGCAATCAATACACTAGCCGTGCGGCATGGGGCGAGGCGAGGCCCCACCAGCGGGCGGGCACCATAATGGAGATGGCGGTTAAGAACGGGGAATGAGGCTACAGGGAGAGGATACGGGTTACAGATGCCAAAGGGGACGGCGGAACAAGGATCAGCCATAGGTGTCACGGGAAATGGCTAAAGAACGGGAATGAGGCGGGTGGTACGGGTGCTGGCGCGCATGGAGCGCGGCGCGGCGCATGGAGATCGCATGGCGCGCCCATGCATGGACGAGATTGCTGGCGGGCATACAGGAGATTGCTGGCGGGCATGGAGGAGATTGCTGGCGGGCATACAGGAGATTGCTGGCGGGCGTGGAGGAGATTGCTGGCGGGCATGGAGGAGATTGCTGGAGCCAATGGCGGCGGCGGGACTAGTAGTAGAACACAGGCGCACACAAACAATGCGTTGCTGTCACTACCTGGGTGGTATAGGGTGGATCTGGGGGCCACAGTGTCCTGTCTAGGTCCAGTGCGTGCGCGCGTGTGGGGGTTTACCCTCACCCCTACCAGGTAGCCAGCCAGTTTCCCACTGAAACTGAGTTTAAGGTGTCGGGCGCTAGCGCCGACACCGGTCTTATACATCATTACTGGTGTCACACAGACTGTAATATCCATCATCACACCGTGGTGCTGCTGGCTTTGGTCTCACCGCCGCCCCTGGTAGGCTGGCGCGCTGCGTGGCCTTGCGGGCTCTCCTAGTAGAGCCCCCCTAGACGTGTAGTCTAGGCCTTAATTCACGCCCCGGGGTCCTCCGGGCGCGTACGTGTAAAACCTGTAAAACCCACCGCCGCGTGTGGGTGGCGCTACCGTGGGGCGCCCCCCCCCCCCCCTTTTCGTTGGCTGGTCTCCCCGACTGCTTTCAACTCCCTGGAGCTTTGGAACCGTGTTACACCTCCAGAAGTGTATGGTAAATTTTAACATCATCACCCCTACTAAGCGTCTACAAGCATTTGCTGCCGCTGCTGTAGGAGACCTGGGGGTGCGTCCTCGCCCTTTGTACATTGGGGTTCCCCTACCACCAGTAGCCAGCCATCTCAGTACGGTGCGCGGGCTGTACGCGCCGAGCACGGTCGTATACGCCTTAAGTAGAAGAGGTGCCCCCTGACTGTGACATCCATCATCATCATCAAGCCCTAAACCCAAAACCCCAAACAAGCATGAACCCTAAACCCCAAACAAGCCTGAACCCTAAACCCCAAACAACGCAACACAGGTCACCATCCAGGTCCCGCCCGCTGGCGTCGGCCCCGCGCCCAAGGAGTACGTCGCGAAGTTCGAGCACCTGGTGTGCGAAGGCTCCTCCATGACATCCGTCGGGCAGAGCTCCTTCGGGAGCTCAGTAGTGTTGAGCTCGAGTGTGCAGCCGGGATCCGGGCTGGGCTCCACGCTGAGCGCCCTTGTGTCGCCGCCGCCCGCGCCGGGTGGGCAGGCGGCGCGCCGACCCGCGTGGACGGCGCTCACGCTGAGGGCGACGCTGGCCTCGGTCGCGTGACACGCGCACGCATGCAGGGCAGGGGAGGAGTAGGTGGCGGCAGTTGTGAGCAGGCAGATGCAGTTGGGCACATGTCTTAAGCCTCTCGAGACACACACACCCACACACCTGTTGGGTGCCCTGATTGTGTGGCTCGTATGTGCAACACATTGGGTGATTTGGCTGAGTGGCCACCGTGTTGAGGTGCTGCTCTCGCTGCTCACGCCCGGGCGTGGGTGGTGCCTGTGGCCTGCGCTGTTGCTGATGCTGCTTGGCGCCCACCACCTAGTGTGGGTGGCGCTACCGTGGGCTACTTTTGTAATCCGACCTTTTTGGTGGGCCAGTGTCTGCTGTCTGATAGTCCCGCTGGAACCTTGGAACTGATTGTGACCGCCGGTGCCGGCGGACTGCCAGTGGATTTGTAACACTACTCTCTGGCCCGTGCACGGCCCACGTGGGCCTCGCGCCTGCTTAAGGTTGACTGTGTGCGCCACATGCATGTCAGCGAATCAGCGAGAGACCCCGTCGCAGCGGCTGCCCGAGTCGGCTGCCGGAGTTATGCGTCCTCTACGCTGCCTGGGAGGGGGGGGGCAGGGAGGGGGCAATGGCCCATTGCAAATGGTTGAGTCGTGTTATGGAATCAGTAGATCTATACGCATGCTCAGATGCACTGTTGATACACCCAGCTGGCCACACTAACAGGAGAGACCGCAATGAGCGGCGCACACACACAAACAGCATGCTCACGTCTGCCCCCCCGAGGTCGAGCTGTGTACTGGGGCTCACACACACAAACACACGCACGCACATGCACACACATACACACACACACACGTGCACACACACACACACACACACACGGAAAACACACGCACACACACACACGCACAAGTCTACCTGGCTCCTTTGTTACCTGTGACCTGTGACCTGTTACGCAGCCTGGGGATGTATTGGATCCTTGATCACAGGCTGTGCACGATGCACGCCAGCAGCCTGGGGATCGCGACTCGCCGCGGTGGGTGCGGAGTGGGAGGCACACGGCGAGCGTGCTTGGCAAGTTGTGTCCCCCGAGCTGGCCATCAGCAAACGCCAGTTGCAGCACGTGTTGCGCGCACGCCCCGTACTACACTTGTGCCGCGTCCACTGCGACTGGCCGTGTGCCGCGTCCATGGAGTTGGATCCGCCCTCGAGTCATTTGGAGATGGAACGCCCTGTCTGCCTGAGGACACGCTGGCCGTGGGCAATCGCATCGGGTACTCTGATGCAATTCTCATGCAATGCTTCGGGTGGGACAGCTGCAACACGGGAAACTGGTACGAAGTAGTCAAGAGCAAGATCCAGGACTTCAAGGTGAGATACACAGCGCGGTGCATGCGCTGTTGCATGCGCTGTTGCATGCATGCACGCATGGCACTCTGCCCCTCTCCCCACCCCCACCACTGCCCCACACGCACATGCACAGGCTGCCGGCATCACGCACGTGTGGCTGCCCCCGCCCAGCAGCTCGCCCGTGAGCCCGCAGGGCTACATGCCGGTAGGTGTACGCCGGACACACACGCACACACGCACACACACACACACACACACACACACACACACACACACACACACACACACACACACACACACAGACACGCACACGCACACACACACACACACACGTGCCGTGCACCTTCACACGGCACATCTCCTCCCGCGGCTCCTGTTCCCACGCCCCAACCAGTTCCCGCGCCCCAACCCCATGTACACGCGTTGTGCGTTTTTGGTTGCGACATATTGTAGCCACTGGGCACTTACGGCGGGTGCCGTAGTGAGGCCTAGGAGAGCGGGGCATGGAAATCACGGTGGCGAAACTCTGAACACACGCGTGCATGCCGTCAACATATGCACGCCCTACCACATTCACAACGCCTCAGACGGCACCTGAGGCGTCCCATTCCATGGCGCGGATCAGGCGGCGCCTCAGGCGCTCCGACCGCCTGAGGCGCCGCCTGAGGCGCACCCCTGATCGCCTCAGGCGTCGCCTCAGGCGTTATCCAAACCGCATCAGGTGCCACCCCGACCGCCTCAGGCGCCCACCACCGGCCTGAGGCGCACCCCGGACTGTCTCAGGCGTTGTGACCGCATTCCATGGCGCGGATCATACGTTGGGATTTTGGTAGGGACGTGCCGTGCAAGTGCCCTCCACTCAAACTGACTCAGGGCCAGCTCTGCAACCTAGGGCGGACGCTGTAGTGGCAGTGATCCTCCTGCAAGCTGTAAACCGCTCGGGGCCGGATGTCCCATTTCCCAGAAAATTTACTCACATTAGGTGGGAGAGGGCGCGGAGGGGTGCGTTGGAGAGCTCTCGCTGAGAGCAGCGCAACGTCATGCGTCACGTAAAACAAATCCAAGTATTGTGCCTGCCAGGCTGGCATGAGTGGCCAAAGTTTCCGGAGCCGTAAAAAAACTAGTACTAAAATCCTCCCAAGGG
>VFSX01000199.1:202500-225000 GCA_016618255.1 Chlamydomonas sp. UWO 241 | reverse complement strand
TTTACAGGCGTCATAATCATAATGTTCCGACGGTAACGCGTGGGCGTTGACCCGGGTAAGAAACATAAAAAAAGCTCTTCGGTCTTCACAAGCAACTGTCAAGCAACTGACAAGACAATCGGCCATGCACACGCACACGCACACACACATACGTACCCACACTCAAACCCACACGCACACACACGCAACGGCACCGGCAACCTCAAGTCGGAGATGACACACACAAGCGCACAAGCACACACACATACACACACACACATGCACACATGCACACATGCACATGCCCCCCCCATGTGCACACACACACATACACACTCACACCCACACCACACATGCGCACATGCACGCGCGCACACACATAAACATGCCGCCCCCCAACACACACACACACACACACGCAGCGGCACCGGCAGCGGCAACCCCGACACCGGCGACGATTTTTGCTCCGAAGCTCCGGACACACACATACACACACACATTCACATACACACACACGCAGCGGCACTGTCAACCCCGGCACTGGCGACGACTTTTGCCCCGAAGCTCCGGACACACACGCACACACGCACACATGATGACACACACGCAGCCCCCCCCCCTCACACACACACGCAAGCGCACACACACACGTGCCCCCCCCCCTCAACACACACACGCACCGGCGCCGGCAACCCCGACACAGGCAAAGACTTTCACTCCGACGCTCCGGACACACACGCCCCCCCACACCCTTCACACCCACCCACTCTCTCTCACACACACACACACACACACCACACACACACACACGCACGCGCACACACACACACGCGCCCCCCCTCCCCCC
This sequence comes from Chlamydomonas sp. UWO 241, assembly GCA_016618255.1. Lineage (NCBI taxonomy): Eukaryota > Viridiplantae > Chlorophyta > Chlorophyceae > Chlamydomonadales > Chlamydomonadaceae > Chlamydomonas > Chlamydomonas priscui. The sequence continues at coordinate 224,174 of VFSX01000199.1, read as the reverse complement.
CTCAGCACACACACGCAGCGGCACCGGCAACCCCGACACCGGCGACGACTTTCTCTCCGACGCTCCGGTCACACACACTCATATAAAGACACACCCGCAGCAGCACCATCCCCCCCCCACACACACACACACGCAGCGGCACCGGCAACCCCGGCACCAGCGACAATTGTCTCTCCAACGCTCCGGTCAAACACGCACACATGAAGACACACACGCTGCCACCTCCCCCCCCACCCACCCACACACACGCACACACACGCTTGCCCCCCCTCAAACACACACACGCAGCGGCACCGGCAACCCCGACACGGGCGATGACTTTGGCCCCGCTCCGGACATTGACCACGCCAACCCGGCGCTCCGACAGAGCCTCACGACGTGGCTGGACTACCTGCACCGGGGGGTGGGGTTTGCTGGGTGGCGACTGGACTATGTGAAGGTGGGTGGGGTGGTGATGCATATGCGCATGCATGCATGCGTGCGTGCATGCACACACACACACACACACATACACACCACATAGAGCACACACAGAACAAACACACTAACATAATGGGGAAAGGTGCATGGGGTATACCTGCACCGGGGGGTGGGGTTTGCTGGGTGGCGACTGGACTATGTGAAGGTGGGTGGGGTGGTGATGCATATGTGCATGCATGCGTGCGTGCATGCATGCACACAAACATACATAGCACATAGCACACACAGGACAAGCACAGCCCACATTGTGGGGTAAGGTGCATGGGATCTACCTGCACCGGGGAGTGGGGTTTCCTGGGTGGCGACTCGACTTTGTGAAAGTGGGCCGGTGGTGGGAACACACACACACACACACACACATCCCCACCTCCACACCCTCCACACAGGGCTACAGCGCCGAATGTATCAAGCAGTGTCATCCACACACACATCCTCACATCCACACACACGCACACACACATCTCCACCTCCACACCCTCCACACAGGGCTACAGCGCCGAGTTCATCAAGCAGTATGTGGACGGGAGTGTGGGGCACGGGAGTGTGAACATCGGTGAGTGAGAACGGTTGCAGTCAGCCAGCCAGCCAGCCAGCCAGTGAGCCAGCCAGTCAATCAGCCAGCCAGCCAGCCTGTCAGTCAATCAGCCAGCCAGCCAGCCAGTCAGCCAAGCAGCCAGCCAGCCAGCCAGCCAGTCAGCCAGCCAGCCAGCCAGCCAGTAAGCCAGCCAGACAGATAGCTAGCCAGCCAGTCAGTCAGCCAGCCAGCCAGGTTTTACAGGTTTTACACGTACACGCCCGGAGGACCCCGGGGCGTGATTTAAGGCCTAGACTACACGTCTAGGGGAGCTCTTCTAATAGAGCCCGCAAGGCCACGCAGCGCGCCAGCCTACCAGGGTCCAGCCAGTCAGTCAGCCAGCCAGCCAGCCAGTCAGTCAGTCAGTCAGTCAGTCAGCTGGCTGGCTGTCATCGACAACACCAACTTGAAAGAAGAAAAAGAAAAACTCCACGTGACCCTAGCCCCGCAACCCCTCCCGCCTCCCCTTCCCCCCCTCAGGCGAGTACTGGACAGACCTGCAGTGGAACGGAGCAGACTTGGATCGGAACCAGGTAAACATGGTTCACTCTAGGTTTCCTCCAGCTTCCCTGGGGGTAATTTCTTCCTCGAGGAAGATGTGTGGCAGTGATTTCCTTTTCGGTCGTACACAGCCGGACACAGCCGGAATTCTAGGCTTATGGCCATGTGGAAGTTTATTTATAATCCCGAAAAGGAAATCACGGTTCTCGACCCCAGGGCGCAGCACGCGAGGAGCTGTGCGGCAGGATCGTCTCGACGGGCCTCTGCCGCGCTGCGACCCTTATGTTACAATGCGTGTGGCCGGTACTCATATGAGGTCCCAAATCCCCAGATTCCCCAAAGCATGCCGTGTGAGCTGTGCGGATCCGTAGCCGGGGTGGGGTCGATCGTTGGAAAGCTTTTTCTCTCCTGTGACCCTCATACATCCAGTAAAAGTAACACGGGGTTTCCAGCTGATCAGGGTACTCGTCCCTACTCACATCAGCCCTTGCATCAGCCCTAGCACCAATCCGCCACACGACGCCACATGCCAGAAGCTGTGCGACTGGATCGACGGCATGCAACAGCCTTCACTGGCTTGAAGCCCTCACCTTTTAAAACTGTTCTGACAACCCCAACTCCCACACTGTAATACAGGACGCCGCGCGCCAGAAGCCATGCGACTGGATCGACGGCATGCAAACGTCATCGTCGCTACGCAACCGCCGCTGCCCTACAACATCAACCAGACTGTAAAATCTGCCATAAATCAGACATCCTGCAGGACGCCACACGACGGAAGATGTGCAACTGGATCGACGGCATGCAACAGCCTGCACTGGCTTGAAGCTCGCACCTTTTCAATCCTGCCCTGACAACCCCAACTCCGACACTGTAACACAGGTTGCTGCGCGCCAGAAGCTGTGCAACTAGATCAAACGACAGCCCACGCCACAGCCCCCGCTTTGATTTCAAGGAAGGCGTTAACACATCAACTCCCCACACTGCGATACAGGACGCCGCACGCCAGAAGCTGTGCGACTGGATCGACGGCACGCAAAAGTCGTCCGCCGCGTTTGACTTCCCGACCAAGGGCATCCTGCAGGAGGCGGTCAAGAACACGCAGTACAGCAGGCTGCGCGACCCCAAAGTAGGCCCTACCGTACGTGCGGTTTGCCTTTGCAAATACGTATCGATTTAGACCCCCCCCCCCCTCCGCCGTGCAGCTGAGAAGCTAATAAAATTCGTCGAAAATCGCGATTTGGGGCGTTAACATGACTGAAAATGACGAAAGCGACCCCCACAATCACATTTCACAATGATAGTTTCGCCCCCCCCCCCCCTCGCAAAGGCAAGCAGTATGGACGGTATACACTTTTAGAGCTGTCCCTGACTGTAACATCCATCAACAGGGTTGAGGGTTGTGGGTGGAGGGTTGTGCAACATGCACATGTTTAGGGGTGGAGTGGGTGCAAAGCAGGGGGGCACCCTGGAAACAACACCAACAACAGCAAACTGAAGGAGGCGGCCACGCAGGTGAAAACACAGGCAGCTGCACAGCCCTGACGTGGTCGGGGCTCTGGGGACATGGGGGGCGTTTGGAGGGCCTCACTCTCCTGGAGGGTCTCTCTTTATCTCTGGCTCTCTCTCTCTTTCTCCATCTTGCTCTCTCCATCTCGCTGTCTCTGTCTCTCTCTCTGTCTCTCTGTCTCTCTGTCTCTCTCTCTATATATCTCTCTCTGCCTCTCTCTCTCTCCGTCTCTCTCTCTCCATCTCGCTCTCTCTCTCTCCATTTATCTCTCCCCCTCTCTCTCCCGTCCTCCCGCCCCTCTCTACCTCTCTCTCTCTCCCTCTCTCTCTCCCTTTCTCCCTCTCACTCTCTCCTCCTCCCTCTCCCTCTCTCCGTCCCTCTCTCTCTCTCTCCGTCTCTCTCCCTCCCTCTCACTGTCTCTGTCTCTCTCTCTGCCCTCTGCAAGCATGCGCACTGTGTCATGTCATGCATGCACGTTTGGCATGCAGGGCAAGGCCCCCGGCCTTATGGACTGGTGGCCCCAGATCTCTCTCTCCCTCTCTCTCTCTCTCTCTCTCTCTCTCTCTCTCTCTCTCTCTCCTCTCTCTCTCCCTCTCTCTCTCTCTCTCTCTCTCTCTCTCTCTTTCACTCTCTCTGTCCCTCTGCAAGCATGCTCACCACGTTGCCATGGCATGCATGCACGTTTGGCATGCAGGGCAAGGCCCCCGGCCTCATTGGCTGGTGGCCCCAGATGGCCGTCACGTTTGTCGACAACCACGACACGGGGAGCTCGCAGCAGCACTGGCCGTTCCCAGGGTGCGCGTGCATGCATGGTGTATGTCACATACAGTATGTGTGTGCCTCCCCTCACCCAAACACATCAGCGCGCACACACTGATGCAAATGAGCTCGCAGCAGCACTGGCCGTTCCCAGGGTGCGTGCGCATGCATGGTGATTGTGTGTGCCTCGTCTCACCCACACACATCAGCACGCACATGTGTACTGACGCAACGGATCCCGCAGCAGCACTGACTGGTTCCAGGGAGCGCACACTGCGTGCGTGCTTGCATGTTGTGTGTGTACACCCAAAACACACACACACCATCCCCCACTCACACGCACACGTACGCAGGGAGAAGGACCCCCCCCCCCCCCCCCCCCCCACACACACACACACACAAACGCACACTCGCAGTGAGAAAGTGGGCGTCGGCTACGCCTACATCCTCACACACAAAACACACACACACACACACACACACACACAGGGAGAGGGACACACCACCACCACCATCACCCACACACACACGCAGGGAGAAGATGGGCTTCGGCTACCTACACCCTCACACACACACACAAACCCTCACCCCCACACCCTCACACACCATCCCCCACTCACACGCAGGGAGAAGGACCCCCACCCACACACACACACACACACACGCACAAATGCACACACACACACGCACACACCCAAACTCGCAGGGAGAAAGTGGGCGTCGGCTGCCTACATCCACACGCGCACACACACACACACGCACACACACACACTCACACACGCGCACACACACATGCACACAGCCTCCCGCCCTCCACACACACACACACACGACACCCCCCCCCACTCACACACACGCATGCAGAGAGAAGGTGGGCGTCGGCTACGCCTACATCCTCACACACACACACACAAACCACACACACACAAACCACACACACACACACACACACACGCAGGGAGAAGGACCCCCCCCCCTGCACCACCAAACACACACACACACACACAGGGACAAGGTGGGCATCGGCTACGCCTACATCCTCACGCACACACAAGCCACACACACACACACACGCACGTGCACACGCACACGCAGGGAGAAGGACACACACGCACACACACTTGCAGGGAGAAGGTGGGCGTCGGCTACGCCTACACACACACACACACACACACACACACACACACGCGCCAACCCCCTCCTTCCCACACACACACACGCACGCATGCAGGGAGAACGTGGGCGTCTAAATAGATAGCGCCTACATCCTCACACACACACACAAACCACACATACACACACACACACACACAAACCACACACACACGCACGCACACATGCACACACCCTCCCGCCCTCCACACACACACACACACACACCGCACACACACACGCATGCATGCAGGGAGGAGACGGGCGTTGGCTACGCCTACATCCTCACACACACACACAAACCACACACACACACACACACACAGGGAGAAGGACCCCCCCCCCCAAGACCATACACACACACAAGCACACACACACACACGCACGCATGCAGGGAGAAGGTGGGCGTCGGCTACGCCTACATCCTCACGCACCCTGGCATCCCCACCGTGTTCTGGGAGCACTTTTTCGACTGGGGGTCGGACGTGCGCTCGATGATCTCGAGCCTATTGGCAGTGCGGCAGCGCAACGGAATCAAGGTGTGTGTGTGTGTGTGTGTGCACCGCGAGGCGGGTCGCGTGCGCTCGATGATTTCGAAACCTGCTGGCAGTGCGACAGCGCAAGGTTTTCGGTGTGTGTGGTCGATTTTCCAGTATGATGGACGCCTTTGTTGGCGTACCTGTGCTGCTGCTGCTGCTGCTGCCGCTGCTGCTGCCGTTGCTGCTGCTGTTGCTGCTGCTGTTGCTGCTGCCGCTGCTTCTGCTGCTGCTGCCCTCTTCATACACACCACTCATACACCTGCCCCCCCCCCCCTCCCACACACGCACCTGCCTCCCTCAGTCGGACTCGCCGATGGAGATCCTGGCGGCGCACGACAACATACCGTTGCTTCTGCTGTTGCTGCTGCCGTTGCTGCCGCTGTTGCTGCTGCCGTTTCTGCTGCCGCTGCTTCTGCTGCTGCTGTCCTCTTCATACACACCGCTCATACACCTGCCCCCTCCCCATCCCACACACACACCTGCCTCCCACAGTCGGACTCGCCAATGGAGATCCTGGCGGCGCACGACGACATGCCGTTGCTTCTGCTGTTGCTGCTGCCGCTGCTGCTGCCGTTGCTGCTGCCCTCTTCATTCACACCTCACACATACATCTGCCCCCTCCCCCTCCCACACACACACCTGCCTCCCACAGTCGGACTCGCCAATGGAGATCCTGGCGGCGCACGACGACATGCTGTTGCTTCTGCTGTAGCTGCTGCCGCTGCTGCTGCCGCTGCTGCTGCCCTCTTCATTCACCCCTCACACATACACCTGCCCCCTCCCCCTCCCACACACACACCTGCCTCCCACAGTCGGACTCGCCGATGGAGATCCTGGCGGCGCACGACGTCATGCCGTTGCTTCTGCTGTTGCTGCTGCCGCTGCTGCTGCCGTTGCTGCTGCCCTCTTCATACACACCTCACACACACACCTGCCCCCTCCCCCTCCCACACACACACCTGCCTCCCACAGTCGGCCTCGCCGATGGAGATCCTGGCGGCGCACGACGACATGCCGTTTCTTCTGCTGTTGCTGCTGCCGCTGCTGCTGCCGTTGCTGCTGCCCTCTTCATACACACCTCACACATACACCTGCCCCCTCCCCTTCCCAAACACACACCTGCCTCCCACAGTCGGAGTCGCCGATGGAGATCCTGGCGGTGCACGACAAAATGCCGTTTCTTCTGCTGTTGCTGCTGCCGCTGCTGCTGCCGTTGCTGCTGCCCTCTTCATACACCTCACACTTACACCTGCCCCCTCCTCCTCCCACACACACGCCTGCCCCCTCCCCCTCCCACACACACACCTGCCTCCCACAGTCAGACTCGCCGATGGAGATCCTGGCGGCACACGACGACATGCCGTTGCTTCTGCTGTTGCTGCTGCCGTTGCTGCTGTCGTTGCTGCTGCCGTTGCTGCTGTCGTTGCTGCTGCCGTTGCTGCCGCTGTTGCTGCTGCCGTTGCTGCTGCCGCTGCTTCTGCTGCTGCTGCCCTCTTCATACGCACCACTCATACACCTGCCCCCTCCCCATCCCACACACACACCTGCCTCCCACAGTCGGACTCGCCGATGGAGATCCTGGCGGCGCACGACGATATGCCGTTGCTTCTGCTGTTGCTGCTGCCGCTGCTACTGCCGTTGCTGCTGCCCTCTTCATACACACCACTCATACACCTGCCCCCTCCCCCTCCCTCACACACACCTGCCTCCCACAGTCGGACTCGCCGATGGAGATCCTGGCGGCGCACGACGACATGCCGTTTCTTCTGCTGTTGCTGCTGCCGCTGCTTCTGCTGCTGCTGCCCTCTTCATACACACCTCACACATACACCTGTCCCCTCCCCCTCCCACACACACACCTGCCTCCCACAGTCGGACTCGCCAATGGAGATCCTGGCGGCGCACGACGACATGTACGTCGCCGTCATCAACGACTGGTGAGAGAGAGGGAGAGGGGAGGGAGAGAGAGGGGGAGAGAGAGAGAGGGGAGGCAGGGGAGGGGGGGGGGAGAACAGAGAGAGAGAGAGAGAGAGAGAGAGAGAGAGAGAGGGGGAAAGAGAGAAGAGGGAGAGGGAGGAGAGAGAGGGGGAGGGAAGGGGAGGGGGGAAGGGGGAGGGGGGGGGGGGGGGAGAGGGAGAGGGAGAAACAGAGAGAAAGAGAGAGAGAGATAGAGAATGAGAGAAAGAGTGGGAGAGAGAGGGAGGGAGAGAGAGGGAGAGAGAGAGGGAGGGAGAGAGGGGGAGAGGTGGGGGTTGGTATGCACGTGACAAGCATCATTGACAGGTGGTGCGGGAGCAGCCTGGTGTCCCCGTAGTCACAAAGCTGCCCCCCCCCCTTTTCGCACAGCGCCCAGCCCCCCATGTGTGTCCCTCCTGCTGCGTCTCTCTCTGCAGCGCGTCGCTTGTGCAGCATGGCCATGAAGCTGGGCCCCCTTCCCTCACCCCTCGCGCCCCTCCTCTATGGGCCTCACACCCTTCCTGACGCAGGACAAGCCTGGCTATCCTGGGGCGCGTGGAGGGGCCCGAGAGCCCGACGCTCTAGGCGGTACTTGTCTTATGGGCGTTGCCCCTCTTCCTGGGGGCGTTACTCTCGGCCATTGATACAGCCCTGCATCACCTCCCCTCGCACGCGTGTCCCATCCCCAGCGCGGTCGTGATGCTGGGCCCTCTTTCTCGCATCACTCCCGCCACCTTTCGCACTCCTCGCCCCCACCCCACCCCACCCCCACCCCACCCCACCCCGCCTTTCTCCCACCCCTACCGCAGCGTGACCGTGAAGCTGGGCCCGCGCCACGACATGGGGAGGCACGTACCAAAGACGGACGACGGCTGGGTGCTGGCTGCTTCCGGGAGCGAGTACGCCGTTTGGGAGAAGAAGACGGCGTGAGAGGAGAGGCGTGGGCGGGATGGATGGCTTTCCACCCCTTCCCAAAGGGATGGGCATAATACTCATATCATAAATTGATGTTGTGATTCAAGCAATGCTGTCTACGAGCTCGAGGATTGCTTGCGAATAAAGCTTTGTGTTACAAGCAACAGGTCTGCCGTTTAACTGCATTTCGAATCAGGCGAGAACGTCAGCTCGCCTGATTTCAAAGCAGCACACAAGCTGGCAAACGTTTTTTAGCAGGGGTCACACTGGGATCACACTGGACTCTTCTCGCCTGCGTTGCACACTGACGGTCAGTATTGCTCCACCCAGTTGTAACCCTACGGTCACTATTGCTCCACCCCCTGCGGCTGGCGTGTTAGACAGGAGCGCTGCGTCTGTGTCTTCCTCTCACAACTTCAGGCACGGCGCCGCTGCCAGCTGCAGCTATCAACCGAGCCAGAGCTTGCGTCTGGTTGACACAGCTGCTGTGCGTGCGTGCCTGCATGTGCGCAGCGAGCGTGCAGCTGCGGGCAGCTTGCAGGCGCACAGGAACGACGCCACTGTCGGCGACCGTTGCCTGCCAGTCCCCCCACACTGCCTTCCCCGGGCCCGGCAACACGCATCAGGCCATGTGCACCTCTGGCTGTGTGAGGCGCACCGAGGGGGTGGGGGTTGGGTGTGTGTGTGGGGGGGGGGGGGCACAGGCCGGTACCACCCGCGCCCTCTCAAGCGCGTGCACGCGGGCGTGTCTGTTCCTACTCCAGGCGCCCAAATCCCCCTACAGTGAGGTTTCATACACACTGCTCACCCTCCTCACTTCTCTCCCGATGCGCAATTTCGGTGTGGATTCCATCAGACCTGTTCAGCATGATATGATCAGCGTGATTTAGGGGCTTGCAACACCATGGCGCCGCGTGGGAGGGAGGAGGAGCGCGGGCGTGCGAGGTCATCGACAATCGCCGCCACCCCACCCCCGAGTACGAGTACCCCCGCAGCTGGCCCCCGCAACAGCATGGACATTGCGACGCTGACGCAGCTGCTGGGTAGGTGTTGCAGTGGACACTGTCGTGCGAGGGCCGGGGGGACACTCTGCATGCGTTTGCATGGCACCGCATGGGCCGCTTGCATGCAGCATCGAGGTGCGCGCCCGCAAGCATGCCCGCTCGCATGCGCGCCATTGGCCCCTGACCTCGCGCGTGCATACACACACGCACGCACACACGCCCGCACGGCGCACACACACACACACTCACACGCGCACGCAGGTGAGCCCTGCGCGGTGGCCACCCTCGCGGCCGGTGCTCCCAGCAGCACCAGCCGTCTGCCCCCCGGCCAGGCGTGGCTGCTGCTTCCGGCCGACGCGATGATCGCTGTGAAGATGGCAGCAGGGGAGCACGTGATGGTGGGCAGGCATGCGGATGGGCAGGCAGGCGGGTAGGCAGGCAGGCGGATGGGCAGGCAGGCAGGCGGATAGGCAGGCAGGCGGATGGGAAGGCAGGCAGGCAGATGGGCAGGCAGGCAGGCAGGCTGGCAGGCAGGCTGGTAGAGAGGCAGGCAGGCAGGCAGGCAGGCAGGCAGGCGGATGGGCAGGCAGGCGGATGGGCAGGCAGGCAGGCCGGGTGGCAGGCAGGCAGGCAGGCGGATGGGCAGGCAAGCGGATGGGCAGGCAGCAGGCAGGCAGGCAGGCAGGCGGATGGGCAGGCTGGCGGATGGGCAGGCAGGCGGATTTCCGTGGATGTGCGTTATGACTTAGGAGTTGGGTCGTAAAGCGGTCATATTGCGCTCACATGGCAGGCGCCGGAAAGTGGGGAGGGTTGCGTGGCGTGGATGGCTTGGTGGTGACATTGTGGATGGTGCGAGAAGTGGGTTGTTGGGCGGGCGATGTGTGCGGGCATGGTGGGTGAGCGCGCGGGCAGTCAGGCGGATGGGCAGGCAGGCGGATGGACAGGCAGGCGGAGGGGCAGGCGGAGGGGCAGGCGGGCGGATGGGCAGGCAGGCACGCAGGCAGGCAGGCAGAAAGGCAGGCAGGCAGGCAGGCAGGCAGGCAGGCAGGCATGCAGGCAGCAGGCAGGTAGGCAGGCAGGCTGATGGGCAGGCAGGCTGATGGGCAGGCAGGCAGGTAGGCAGGCAGGCAGATGGGCAGGCAGGCGGATGGGCAGGCAGGCGGATGGGCAGGCGGATGGGCAGACGGGCAGGCAGGCAGGCCGGCGGGCCGGCAGGCAGGCAGGCAGGCAGGCAGGCGGGCGGGCAGGCAGGCAGGCAGGCAGGCAGGCAGGCAGGCGGATGGGCAGGCAGGCGGGCAGACAGGCAGGCGGATAGACGGTGCGGCAGGCTGCTACAGGTCGATGGGCAGGCAGGCTGATAGATGGTGCGGAACGCTGGTAGACGGTGCGGCAGCCTGATAGACGGTGCCCCCCCCTCCACCCCCCCACTCCCCTCCCCTGGCTTCTCTCTGGGCCTCTTCTTCTAGGCTTCCGGCTTCTTCTGTTCACTAGCTTCTTCTGTTCTCTGGCTGCACTGGGCCTTCAGCCAGCTTCTGGCTTCTTCCATATTCTGACAAGGGGATGGCCGCAGGGGAGCGCACGTGTGATGGTGAGGCGGCAGCAGCGGGATTCATGCGTGTGGCGCGCGCACGGGGGGTGCGGGTGTTGCTGCTTCCGAGCGCCCCATCATGCCTCCCCACTGCCTCCTCCCCCTCTCCGCCACACGCCATCACACACACACACACACACACACACCACCACCACCACTCTAAGACTGCATTTTGGTATCTCCCGCCGCCTCTCAGCCCCCCCTCCCCTCTGCGTCTCCCATGCCCACCCCGCCCCCAACACGCACACACACACACCGCTCCCAGGTCGCTTTTGCCGACCAGCGCGGCGCTGGCGGCGCATCGCCCGCCGTGTCTGCTCTCACGCCCACGTCGTCGTTTGCCCCGGTTGCTGCGCCGAGTGTGGACGCGCGGTGTGGGGTGCGCAGCCTGTGGGACCTGTGCCCTGCGCCGGGCGTGCGCGCGTGGCAGGCGCAGCAGCAGAGGAATCGGGAAGAGCAGGAGCAGGAGCAGGAGCAGCAGGAGCAGCAGCAGCAGGGTGGAGCAGGCACTGGGCAGCAGCAGCAGCAGGCCCTCGGCCGCCACGTGCTCGTCGCGCGCGCGTGGCCGGCGCCCCGCCTCCCGCGCGCCACCTGCGCGCTCAGCCCTGCTCTGATGGAGGCGTGTGGAGGGGAACTGCCCCAGGGGCAGGTCATGCTGGTGTTCAGGGGGGGATCGGCAGGAGGCATATGTGAGTTGATTTGGGGAGGGGGGGGGGGCATGATCAGCCCTGCTCTGATGGAGGCGTGTGGAGGGGAGCTGCCACAGGGGCAGGACATGCTGGTGTTCAGGGGAGGATTGGCAGCAGGCATATGTGAGTTGATTCGAAGGGGGTGGGTGGGTGGGGGCTGCCCAGCCCTGCTCTGATGTAGGCGTGTGGAAGGGGGATGCCACAGGGTCAGGTCATGCTGGTGTTCAAGGGGGTGTCGGCAGGAGGCATATGAGTTGATTCGGGGGGAGGGGGGGGAGGCGGGGCAGCTCAGCCCTGCTCTGATGGAGGCGTGTGGAGGGGAGCTGCTACAGGGGCAGGTCATGCTGGTGTTAAGGGGGGGGGGGGCAGGAGCATGTGTGTTGACAGGGGTGGTGGGTGGGTTGGGTAGGGGGCATGATCAGCCCTGCTCTGATGGGGCGTGTGGAGAGGAGCTGCCCCAGGGGCAGGTTATGCTGTTGTTCAGAGGAGCGGGGGGGGGGAGGGAGGAACATGTGAGTCGACTGGGGGGGGGGGGCAACCTGGTCGGGCGTGCTTTCCACTGCATGTAGCTCAGTCCTACTTACGTGCAGGCGCAGTGCAAACCCATGCAGACTGCTGCTGCTGCTGCTGCTGCTGCTGCTGCACCGCCTCCCAATGCTTTGCAGGAGACGGTTGCTGCCTAGATGCGTCAAGCCTGATCCTCGCACTCCCCACCAAAACCTCGTAATTGAGCCCAGCGACGCCACACACATTCCCTCACCCCCCCCCCCCTCGACACACACCGTCTGCCCCCAGGGGACGGCTGCTGCCCAGACGCCGCGAGCCTGTTCCTCGCACTCTGCCCCGACGACCTCTCAATGGAGTCTGTTACCACGCACACTCCCTCACCCTTCTCCCCCCAACGCTCCGACCCCAGGGGATGGACGCTGGCCAGACGTTTTCAAGCCTGGTCCTCGCGATCTGCCCCTGACAACCTCTCAATGGAATGCCGATGCCGCGCGCACTCCCTCACCCTTTCCCCCCCTCCTCACACACACCCTCTGACCCCAGGGGATGGCTGCTGCCCAGACGCCGCGAGCGCCATCCTCACACTGTGCCACGACGACCTCCAAATTGATCCCGTCGCAATGCCTTGCAACTTCCCTCACCCTTCCTCCCCCCAACCTACCGACCCCAGGGGACGGTTGCTGCCCAGACGCGTCAAGCCTGTTCCTCGCGCTCTGCCTCAAACACCTCGGAATGGAGCCGATTGCCACGCACACTCCCCCACCCATCTCCCCCCAAACCTCCGACCCTAGGGGACAGCTGCTGCCCAGACGCCGCGAGCCTCGTCCTCGCACTGTGCCACGACGACCTCTCAATGGAGCCGGTCGCAATGCACACTCCCTCACCCTTCTCCCCCCAACCCTCTGACCCCGGAGGGGACGGCTGCTGCCCAGACGCTGCGAGCCTCGTCCTCGTACTCTGCCCCAAACACCTCTTAATGGAACCGGTTGCCGCGCACACTCCCCCACCCTTCTCCCCCCAAACCTTCGACCCCAGGGAACGGCTGCTGCCCAGACGCCGCGAGCCTCGTCCTGGCCCTGCCCCCGACGACCTCACAATGGAATGCTGATGACACGCACACTCCCTCACCCGTCCTCCCCCTCCACACACACACCCTCTGACAACCCAAGACGCAGCGAGCCTGGTCCCCGCACCGTCCCCCCAAAAGCTCTCAATGGAGCCGGTTGCCGTGCACACTCCCTCACCCTTCGTCCCCCAAATCTCCGACCCCAGGGGATGGACGCTAGCCAGCTGCCTCGAGCCTGGTCCTTGCCCTGTGCCACGGTGCCTCACTGATCTCTTGTCGCATCTGCTCGTCTGCTCGCACTCTGCTCGGACGGCTGCCACCCAGATGCTTCACGCACCTTGCGCTGTTGCTGTGACACGACCACCCCATGCCGCAGGCCCACCTTACCCCGGGCCCTCTCCGTGCCCTCAAACCTACACCCAGGGGACGGCTGCTGCCCAGACGCTGCGCGCCTGTTCCTCGTCCTGTGCCAAGATGAACTCTCAATGGAGCCGGTTGCCACACGCACTCCCTCACCATTCTCCCACCCCCAACCCTCTGACCCCAGGGGACGGCCGCTGCCCGGACGCGTAAAGCCTCGTCCTTGCACTGTGCCACGACGACCTCTCAATGGAGCCCGCCACAATGCCACGCACATTCCCTCACCCTTCCCCCCCTCAACACACACCGTCTGCCCCCAGGGGACGGCTGCTGCCCAGACGCCGCGAGCCTGTTCCCGCACTCTGAACGACCTCTCAATGGAGTTGGTTGCCACTCACACTCCCCCACCCTTCTCCCCCCAACCCTCCGACCCCAGGGGACGGCTGCTGCCCAGACGCCGCCAGCCTCGTCCTCGCGCTGCCCCCGACGACCTTACAATAGAGCCGGTTGCCACGCACACTCCCTAACCCTTTCTGCCCCTCCCCCAACCCTCTGACCCCAGGGGGCTGCTGCCCAGACGTTGTCAAGCCTGGTCCTTTCGCTGCCCCTGACGACCTCACAATGGAATGCCGATGCCGCGCACACTCCCTCACCCGTTCTCCATCTCCACACACACACCCTCCGACCCCAGGGGATGGCTTCTGCCCAGACGCCGCAAGCCTCGTCTTTACCCTGCCCCTGACGACCTCACAATAGAATGCCGATGCCGCGCGCACTCCCTCGCCATTCTCCCCCCAAAGCTCCGACCCCAAGGGACGGCTGCTGCCCAGATGCCGCGAGCCTCGTCCACGCGCTGCCCCTGACAACCTCACAATAGAATGCCAATGCCGCGTGCACTCCCCCATTTGTTCTCCCTCTCCACACACACACCCTCCGACCCCAGGGGATGGCTGCTGCCCAGACGCCGTGAGCCTGGTCCTCGCACTCTGCCCCGAAAACCTCTCAGTGGAGCCTGTTGCCATGCACACTCCCTCACCCTTCTCCCTCCAACGCTCCGACCCCAGGGGATGGACGCTGGCCAGCTGCCTCGAGCCTGGTCCTTGCCCTGTGCCACGGCGCCTCACTGACCTCTCGTCGCATCTGCTCGTCTGCTCGCACTCTGCTCGGACGGCTGCTACCCAGATGCCTCACGCGCCTGGCGCTGCCGCTGTGACACGACCACTCCATGCCGCAGGCATGGAGTGGTCCATCTTACCGAGGCCCATCTTACCCTCAACCCTCTCCGTGCCCTCGAATCTCCACCCAGGGGACGGCTGCTGCCCAGACGCCGCGAGCCTGGTCCTGGCCCTGTGCCACGACGACCTCTCAATGGAGCCCGTCGCAATGCCGCGCGCACTCCCCTCGACGACAGCTGGGGCCAACGGCGGCAGGGGCGCCACACCGGCGCAGTCACCAGCAGGGACTCCCCGCGGCGGCGGCGGCGGCGACGGCAGGGGCGCTGCAGGTGGGCAGGGCGGCGCCGCGCCTGCACTCAACCACCCGATGGCGGACTGGCCGCTGAGGCTGCTTCGCGGCGGCGGCGGCAGCGGCGGCGGCGGCGGCGGTGGGGGCAGCGACGGAAGCTCCAGCAGCGGCGGCGGCGTGCACAGCGGTAGTAGCAGCAGCGGTAGTAGCAGCAGCGGTGGGCATCAGCGCGCGCTCCTGTCTCGTATTGCGTCGCAGCACCTGTCCGGGCGCCCGCTGCTGCCCGGCAACCCGGTGTGCGTGCCGCTGATGGGGAGGACGCTCGTGTTTGAGGCGGTCGGCGCGACGGTGGCGTGCGCAGTTGCGGTGGGTGCGTTATCTTCTTCTTTCTCTCTGTGTCTCTCTGTCTCCCTCTCTCTCTCTCTCTTGCTTTCTGTCACGCCCTGTCACACACACACACACACACACACACACGTACACACACACAGGGCGCGGGCCAGTCCGTGGCATCGGGGCAGGGGGCGGCGGCGCCGGAGCTGGGCCAGTCGGCGCCGCTCGGTCGCGCACTCGCGTTTGGCGCGGGCGCGCCGTCGCCGGGGCAGTCGGCGGCACCAGGGCAGGCACAGGCATGCGCGCCGTGGCGCGCGCGCCCGGTCACCGTGGCGGCCGCGGCCACGCAGCTGACGCTGCTGCTGCCGGGCGACGCGCATCCCACCGACGCGTCGGCCGCGGGCGCCGGCGGCGGCGGCAGCCGCGCGGCAGGCGGCGGTGGCGGCGGGCGCAGCGGCGGCGGCGCGCGCGTGCCACGAGGCCGCCCTGCTCGCCGTCGCGACCTCTGCGGCGGAGGCGGCGGTGTCGGGCAGCGGGGGGGAGGCGGCGGCGGCCGCGGCGCGGCGTGCGCTGTCATCCGGGTTTGCTTCGACGTCGGGGGGCTTCGATACGCTGGTAAGGCCTGGCGTGCGTGCTGTACACTGTCGGGCGAGAGACCAAGCAACAGAGAATTCAAAACCTGGTGCCATTTTGCCTCTTGTCTCTTCGCCTCGTCTTACTCCGACTCAGTGAGCCTTAGAAGAATGGCTAAAGCAGAAACCAGGGATTGGGAGTTTAGGAGTGGAGGTCTCTCCACTGCAGTGGCCGACAGTGCACCCTCTGGGCATCCGCATGTGCATCAGCCAGGTGTGTGTGGGGGGGGTGGGGTGGAGGTGCGGCGTGCGCTGTCGTCCGGTTTCGCTTCGACGTCGGGGGCTTCGACACGCTGGTAAGGCTGGGGTGCGCGCTTAGGAATTGGGAGTTTAGGGGTGAGGTCAGTGATTTCCGTTTTGGCTGTGAACAGCTGGACACAGCCGGAATTTCAGTCGAAGCGCTTCCGCAAGCAATTGGGAGTCTCCTACGAGTCCCAAAAAGGACATCGCTGGGCGACAGTCTCATCGTGCAGAAGCCATGATCGGCGCCCTCTGGCATCGTCCGGGTTTGCGTCGACGCCAGGGGGCTTTGACACGCTGGTGCGTCTAGGAGGGCGGGTGCTGCTGTCACCTGCTCGTATCGAATTCCCCTGATGAGTCCACGGATTGGCATGCGTGCATGCACACACACACACACACACACACAGAAACACACAAGTTCAATACGCCAGCACAAACACAGTTATAATATGCCAACACACACACACACACACACACACAGGTGTAATACGCAAACATAGGCGCCCGACATACTGCACACACGCAAACGCACACACACACACACACAACCACGCACACTCACTCGCAGGGTGGCGTCTCTGAGTACGTCCCCGCATTGAGGCAGCTGGTGTCGCTGCCGCTGCGCGCGCCGCAGGTGGGATGTGTGGCAGTGTCTGTGTCTGTGTGTGTGAGGAGTACAGGGACCGACACGATGCTCCCTCGCGCGCCTTCGCTCACACACTATCCCTCCCCTTTTCTCCCCCTCCCTCAGCTTTTAGCGCCCCCCGGAAGGCGTCCTCGTGCACGGGGCGCCAGGCACCGGGAAGACCCTGCTCGCACGCCCTCGCTCACACTCCCCTCTCTCTCTCCCTCTGTCCCTCTCGGCCATTTCCGGCCATCCCCCCCCCCCCCCCCCGCCCGCCCCACCCCACCCGTGTCCCTCTCTCAGCTATTTGCAGCCTACGGTGTGCGCCCCCCATGACCAAGGGGCGTCCCCGTGCACGGGCCGCCAGGCACTGGGACGACTCTCCCTGACACGCCTTCCCCCCCCCCCCCACGTTGTATCCCTCTCAGCTATTTGCGGCCTACGGCGTTCGCCCCCCGAGGGGCGTCCTCTTGCACGGGCCACCAGGCACCGGGAAGACTCTGCTCGCGCGCGCGGCAGCGGCAGACGCAGGCGCAACGCTCCTGCTGCTCAACGGCCCTGGTAGGTGGGGGTACCACGAGGAGGGGCAAACCGTCGCCCCAAACTTAATCCCCAACCCCTTACTAGACGGCCCTGGTGATGATGATGATGATGGATGTTACAGTCAGGGACACCTCTAAAGGCGTATAAGACCGTGCTCGGCGCAGGTAGGTAGGGGTGCCGCAAGGAGGTGTCAAGCGCAGCCCTAAACCAGAACCCCAACCCCTTACTAGACGGCACTGGTAGCCTCTGCTCGCGCGCACGGCAGCTGCAGGCTTAACACTCTTGCTGCTCAACGGGCCTGGTAGGTGGGGCTTCCACAAAGAGGTGCCAAGCGTAGCCCTAAACTCGAACCCCAACCCCTTACTAGACGGCACTGGTAGCCTCTGCTCGCGCGCGGGGCAGCTGCAAGCGCAACACTCTTGCTGCTCAACGGGCCTGGTAGGTGGGGCTTCCACAAAGAGGTGCCAAGCGTAGCCCTAAACTCGAACCCCAACCCCTTACTAGACGGCACTGGTAGCCTCTGCTCGCGCGCGCGGCAGATGCAGGCGTGATGCTCTTGCTGTTCAACGGACCTGGTAGGAGCCTCGCATTGGGTGCATGCCATCCGTAGCCCCAAGCCTGAATTCCAAAACCTAACGAAACGGCCCTGGTAGACACTCCTCGCGCGCGCGGCAGCTGCAGACGCAGGCGCAACGCTGCTCAACGGACCTGATAGGAGCCTGATGATGGATTTTGCAGTCGTGTGTGACGCACCTTGCAGGCAGCCTAGCTAGGATCCATCCTGAACCTCGACTGACCCCTTAACCCCAACTGAATGGCACTGGTTGACTCTGATTTTGAGTGTGGCAGTGGCGGACACAGGGTCGTATTCAACCGGCCTGGTCAGGAGCCTTGCTTGTAACACCTTCACACCTTCAATGGCCCTGGTAGACTCTCATGTGCTTGGTGGTGGTTGACAGATGCAACGCTGCTGCTGCTGCTGCTGCTGCTCTGCTGCTCTGCTAGTGCTGCTGCTGCTGCTGCTGCTGCTGCCGCCGCTATCGCTGCCGCTGCTCGACCGGCCTGGTCGGGGCCTCGCCATGGCCCATACAACAGTTACAGTTACATGGCATTCCAGCTAAGACAACACTAGTCCTAGTGCCACCGCCCTGTGAAGGACGATAGCCACCAGCCGGTTACCTGCCGTCTAGACTACCGCTCCCGCCGGCTAGTTTAGACCCAAACAAGTCCCTGAGGGACATGTCTGGCAAGGAGCGTATAGGAAAGGACCGTCCTCCTCCTGGCCTTTGAGGCCAACCACGCCGGCTGTGGCGACTGGCGGCGCTGAAGCAGAAAAGTCCCCGCCTGGCATGGTGCATGGTTGTCCAACTCCATGCATGGGGCTCTGCCTGCGCCCCATGCGTCATGCTTGGCCAGGTCCCACCCTCCAGAGGGGCCTGGGCAAACAGAGTCGTCATGGCAGGCTGCCTGAAGACCAATGCCGACGCCAGTCACCGGCAGACGAGTGCCCCCGAGGGTTAGCGCGGTGACAAACGCTGCGATGGTGAAGTGGATAAACTCTGTTGTTGCCTCGGCGGTCACCACCGCTGAAGCCCTGATGTTAGCTCGCCCCCACGAGCAGCCATCTTGACCGATGTCCAGCATGCATTGACGGGCGCCAGCTCCTCCGCTCGTCGATCGAATCGTCGAGATCGGTGCCGCATGGCGTCCTGCATGGGAGGAGGATAAGGCCGTCTCCCAGCACGGGTCGCGGCAGCGCCGCAGCTACTCGCCAAGCCATGGCAGCGCCGGGCAAGCCGCTCCTGTAGTTTCCACCGAGGGACAGTCTCGCAGGAGCCAGGCCAGTCGTATTTTATCCCGCTCGTCAGCGGCACGGAGATCCTAGTCACCAGCAGCGCCGCATTGCTGGGTCCAGGGCTCGGCGACGAGAACGCGCCTCCGTTAATCGAGCCCCATACAACGCCCCAACTAAAACCCCGAACCCTTCTACGCGCACCCGCTCGATTCCACAGTATGTTGGACGCCTATGTTGGCGTATGATCTATGTTTATACATGCGGACTCATGTCCAATCTAACGAGTCAAATGACCCAACACTGCACAGACGTCGTGAGCAAGCTCCTGGGTGAGAGCGTTGCTGAGGGGAGTGTTTGTCAAGCCCTAGGCCCCACCCACACGAAGACGCACATGCAGCCACCAGGTGCCTCTTACTAACGAAACAGTGAGCCAACTAACGAACGAACCAATCAACCACCCCATCCCTCGCAGATGTCGTGAGCGAGTTCCTCGGCGAGAGTGAGGCCGGCCTGCGGGGCGTGTTTGCGGCAGCGCGTGCGCTCAAGCCTGCGGTCATCTTCATCGATGAGATTGATGCGCTAGCGCCCTCACGGTGGGTGGGCCCCAGCTAGCTAGGCTTGCAGCAGTGTGTGTGCTTCAGTCCGCGTCCCTGTGCTGTGGCTGCACGGACACTAAAACTCTGCGAGCGCTCAAGCCAGTAGTTTTCTGCATCGACGAGGCCGATGCGCTGGCGCCGTCGCGGTGGGTGGGTACCAGCTAGATATAGGCTCGCAGCAGCAGTGTGTGCTCATTCTGCGTGGCTGCACGGGCACTGACGCCCTGAGAGCGCGCAAGCCTGCAGTCATTTTCATCAACGATATCGATGCGCTGGCGCTCTCACGGTGGGTGGGCCCCAGCTAGCTAGGCTTGCAGCAGCAGTGCGTGTGCTTCAGTCCGCGTGCGTGCACAGTGGCCTTGAGATGAGGGCGCCCAAGCCCGCAGTGATCTTCGTCCACGAGGTCGATGCGCTGGCGCCGTCGCGGTGGGTGGGTCCTAGATGCATGTGGGGGGCCAGCGCTCTGACTAGCTCCAGGTTGTGCGTGAAGCTGTGGGGTTTTACGATTTTGGTTTAAGGGTTTAGGATTTAGGGTGTAGAGTGACCCTCACAGCGCAGCAGACTCCTACCAGGTTGCCAGCCGGTTGAAGTCTGGTGTCGGGCAGTGATCGCCTGCAAGCCGTATACCGCTCGGGGCCGGATTTCCCATTTCCCAGACAACCACCCTACACTTGGTGGGAGAGGGCGCGGAGGGGTGAGTTGGAAAGCTCTCGCCGGGAGCAGCACAGCGGCATGAGTTGCATGAATACTCGCTGTTTGTTGTGCCTGGTTTGAGCGGTCAAAGTTGCTGGAACCGGGAAATAATTAATTACCAGAATCCTTCCCGGGGGACACTGGTGTCGGGCCCGACGCTCGACATAACGTCGTATGGAGGCGTTGCCCCTGGATCAATAGTGGTGCCACACAGACAAAGGTGGTAAAGGCTCGCGGCAGCGTTGCACGCGCGGCGGCCGCACGGGCGTTGAATCGACCCTGGATCCTTGCGTCGACACTGATGCGCTCTCGCATGGCGCCTCCCTGGCCGCGCCCTTACGGGCGGACGCTGACTGGTAGCATAGATAGAGATCGCGTGACTGGCCTGGCTCGGCCTGTCACATCTAAAGCTTAGCCACTGGGCCTTCAATCGGAGGAGAGCCAGGAGTGAGTTCCTGCTCTACCGTGGTGCCAGAGGGATTTAAAAGGTTGGATCTCGAGATGCCACGACACTGGCTGGTCCTGACATACAGCACATATATATATATATATATATATATGTCCTGACATATCGCACCCTGTGTGCCAACTCCTTACTGGACATGCGCAACGGTGGCTGTTGCAGATAGTGATAGTGCAGGGTTCAGTGGCTTTGCGGAGGCGCGTCGAGAGAGTGCCAGAGTTGCCGGTTGCTCCACCGGCGCACCCTCAGCCAGCCACGCCCCGCTGCAGCGGCGCGGGCCTCCCCCGGGCGCAAAACACAAGTACATGCATACTGGAGGCAATTGCGCGTGTGCGGGGAGGGGGGCGGGGGGGGGGCTGTTTGGGTTTTGGCGGGGTTGTGGCTGCAGGTTCACTGGGGGGGGGCCGGCGGGTGTGTTTGGTTTTGGTTGTGTGGGAGGCCTGTGTCCCAGATTCCACAACTCAACCCCTATACACTCCTCCTCACTCGCACATACACGCAGTTACGCACACGCACGCACACACACACACGTACGCATGCGCACCCACACAGGGGCAGCGCAGACGGCAGTGGCAGCGGCATAGCAGCAGCGCTTCCCTCCGCCCCCCAGCACACACTCACACACACACACACACACACACATGCAAAAACTCTGTCTTGACAGGGGCAACGCAGACGGCAGCGGCAGCGGAA
>VFSX01000199.1:130000-197500 GCA_016618255.1 Chlamydomonas sp. UWO 241 | reverse complement strand
TCTCTCTCTCGCTCTCTTTCTCTCTCCCTCCCCCCCCTCTCTCTCTTCCTCACTCACTCTCTCTCTGACTCTCTGTCGTTAACTATAGGTTGCAGAGACGCGCGTTCGACCGAGTGCCATGCGCGATCTGTCTGCCGAGGTGCCCCCCCCCCTTCCCCGCTCCCTTCCCCCCTCCCACTATACCCCAAATACGCGCTCTCTCTCTGTCTCACTGTCTCTCTCTCACTCTCGCTCTCGCTCTCGCTCTCGCTCTCACTCTCTCTCGCTCTCTCCCCCTCTCCCCTCTCCCTCTCTCTCTCTCTCTCTCCCTCTCTCTCTCTCTCTCTCTCACTCTCTCTCTCTCTTTCTCGCTCACTCTCTTTCTGACTCTCTCTCGTGAACTCCAGGTTGCGGAGACGCGCGTTCGACCGAGCGCCTTGCGCGAGGTGTCAGTCGAGGCAGCTCCTCCCCCCCCTCTGCTTCACCTCTCCCCACAACATCTCCGCGCCTCTCTCTCTCTCCCTCTCTCTCCTGTATGAAGGTTACGGAGACGCGCGTTTGATAGAGTGCCATGCGCGAGATGTCTGCCAAGGTGCCCCCCCCCTCCCCCGCTTCCCCCCTCTGCTCCCTCGACCCCCCCCTACAATACCCCAACACGCTTCTCTCTCTGCCTCACTGTCTCTCCCTCACTCTCTCTATCTCTCTCTCTCTCTCTCTCTCTCTCTCTCTCCCTGTCTCCCTCTCTCTGTCTCTCTCTCTCTCTCTTTCTTTCTCGTTCATTCTCTCTCCCTCTCCCTCTCTCTCTCTCTCTCTCTCTCTCCCTCTCTCTTTCTCGCTCACTCTCTCTCTGGCTATCTACCGCGAACTACAGGTTGCGGAGACGCGCGTTCGGCCGAGCGCCATGCGCGAGGTGTCAGTCGAGGTGCCGAACGTGTCATGGGACGACGTTGGGGGGCTGGACACGGTCAAGGAGAGGCTCAAGGAGGTGGTGGAGTGGCCGGTGGGTGTGGGTGTGGGTGAGGTTGTGGGTGGGGCGGCTGGTGTTAGGTGTGAGGTGGTTTCGGGAGGGTTGTGGGGTTGTGTATGGAGCGGCCGGTGTGGGTGTGGGTGTGGGTGTGGGTGTAGGTGTTGGGTGGGGGTGGGGGTGGGTGGTGCGTGGGTGTGCTTGAGTGGCCGGTGCTCGGAGTGCTTATTACAAGGCTGGACAGAGTCAATGAGAGGCTCAAGGAGGTGGTGGAGTGGCCGGTGGGTGTGGGTTGGTGTGTGGGGCGGCCGGCGCATGCGTCGAATGGATACACACACACGCGCCCGCTGCTGCTGCTGCTGCTGCTGCTGCTGCTGCCTGCTGCTGCTGCCTGCTGCCTGCTGCTGCTGTCTCACCCCTGCCTGCATGCACCCCGCATTGTTTAAGCACGCAGACGCGCATGTGCGCGTCCAATGCATACCCCCCCCCCCCTGCGGTGTGGGGCTCCTCAGAACTCACCACCACTGGCATGCACCGCACCAAGGTCGATTGCGTGGACGCGCTCACGCACATCGGCGCGCACGTTGAATTGATACGCACACACGCATGCCTGCTGCAGCTGTTGCTGCCGCTGCTGCTGCTGCTACTGCTGTTGCTGCTGCTGCTGCTGCTGCTGCTGCTGCTGACTCATAGCTGCTTGCACATCCTGCACAGGACAAGTATGCGGATGCGCGCGCGTGTGCATCCAGTGTATTCTATGCATTGCATACCCCCCCTGCCATGTGGGGCTCATCACAACTCACGGCTGCCTTCATGCCCGCACCGCACGTGGGTCAAGTGCGCAGATTCCCACGCGAGCGTCGGCGCACGCGTCGAATGATGACACGCGCCTGCTGCTGCTGTTGATGTTGCTGCCGCTGCTGCTGCTGCTGCTGCTGACTCATCCCTGCCTGCACGCCCTGCACAGGTCAAGTACGCCGACGCACTCGCGCGCGTAGGTGCGCGCCCCCCGCGCGGTGTCCTCCTCTACGGCCCACCCGGGTGTTCCAAGACGCTGCTCGCGCGTGCGGTCGCCAGCCAGGCGGGCCTCAACTTCCTGTCGATCAAGGTGGAGTCTTATTGTACGGGGCTCCCTGTTCAGCTCACCTTTGGCTGCATGACTCACAAGCAGTGCTGGTGGGGGGCCTAGTGCCCTGACTAGGTCCCAGGCGTGCGCGCATGTGGAGGTTAACTCACCCCTACCAGGTCGCAAGTCAGCTTCAGTCTGGAACTGAGTTGAGGTGCTGGGCGCTAGCGCCGGCACAGGTCTAATACATCGCTACTGGTGTCACACAGACTGTAAAATCCATCATCAG
Organism: Chlamydomonas sp. UWO 241; assembly: GCA_016618255.1. Classification (NCBI taxonomy): domain Eukaryota; kingdom Viridiplantae; phylum Chlorophyta; class Chlorophyceae; order Chlamydomonadales; family Chlamydomonadaceae; genus Chlamydomonas; species Chlamydomonas priscui. The sequence continues at coordinate 195,202 of VFSX01000199.1, read as the reverse complement.
TGGGTTGAAAAATGAGGACTGCCGGGCCTTACCCCGCTGCTTCCTAGCTAGACGCTGCTCGCGCGTGCGGTCGCCAGCCAGGCGGGGCTCAACTTCCTGTCGGTAAAGGTGGGGTCTTACTTGTTTGGGGGGCTCATAGCTAGTGGCTTGAAAATAAATGACGAGTGTGTTGCGGCTCTCGTCGCCGAGCCCTGGACCCAGCAATGCGGCGCTGCTGGTGACGACGATCTCCGTGCCGCTGACGAGCGGGGTAAAATACGACTGGCCCGGCTCCTGCTAGACTGCCCCTCGGTGGAACACTTCAGGAGCGGCTTGCCCGGCGCTGCCATGGCTTGGCGAGTAGCCGCGGCGCTGCCGCGGCCCGTGCTGGGAGACGGCCCCTTATCCTCCCCCCATGCAGGATGCCATGCGGCACCGATCTCGACGAGTTGATCGACGAGCGGAGGAGCTGGCGCCCGTCAATGCATGCTGGACATTGGTCAAGATGGCTGGCCCGTGGAGGCGGGCTACCATCACGGCTTCAGCGGTGGCCACCGCCGAGGCAACACAGAGTAAATCCGCTTCACCAATCGCAGCGTTCGTCACCGCGCTCATCCTCGGGGTCGCTCGTCTGCCGGTGACTGGCGTTGGAAGGTGTTCAGGCAGCCTCCATGACAACTCTGTCGTCCATGCACCCCTGGAGGGTGGGACCGGGCCATGCATGAGGCATGGGGCGCCGCTGAGCCCCATGCAAACGAGAGCTGGACAGCCATGCACTGCCAGGCGGGGACCGTTCCAGTCAGCGCCAGTCGGCTCTGCCGGCTTGACTGGCCACAAGGCCACTACTGTGACCCTGAGGAAGTTACAGTTACAGTTACAGTTACAGTTACATGGCATTCCAGCTAAGACAACACTAGTCCTAGTGCCACCGCCCTGTGAAGGACGATAGCCACCAGCCGGTTACCTGCTGTCTAGACTACCGCTCCCGCCGGCTAGTTTAGACCCAAACAAGTCCCTGAGGGACATGTCTGGCAAGGAGCGTATAGGAAAGGACCGTCCTCCTCCTGGCCTTTGAGGCCGACCACGCCGGCTGTACCGACTGGCGGCGCTGAAGCAGAAAAGTCCCCGCCTGGCATGGTGCATGGTTGTCCAACTCCATGCATGGGGCTCTGCCTGCGCCCCATGCGTCATGCATGGCCAGGTCCCACCCTCCCGGGGGGCCTGGGCAAACAGAGTCGTCATGGCAGGCTGCCTGAAGACCAATGCCGACGCCAGTCACCGGCAGACGAGTGCCCGAGGGTGAGCGCGGTGACAAACGCTGCGATGGTGAAGCGGATAAACTCTGTTGTTGCCTCGGTGGTCACCACCGCTGAAGCCCTGATTGTAGCTCGCCCCCACGAGCAGCCATCTTGACCGATGTCCAGCATGCATTGACGGGCGCCAGCTCCTCCGCTCGTCGATCAACTCGTCGAGATCGGTGCGCATGGCGTCCTGCATGGGGGGAGGATAAGGGCCGTCTCCCAGCACGGGCCGTGGCAGCGCCGCGGCTACTCGCCAAGCCATGGCAGCGGCGGGCAAGCCGCTCCTGAAGTGTTCCACCGAGGGGCAGTCTAGCAGGAGCCGGGCCAGTCGTATTTTACCCCGCTCGTCAGCGGCACGGAGATCCTCGTCACCAGCAGCGCCGCATTGCTGGATCCAGGGCTCGGCGACGAGAACGCGCCTCCGTTAATCGAGCCCCTGAGGAAAGTCCTCTCCTATATGCTCCTTGCCAGACATGTTTCTCAGAGACCGCTGTTTGGGGTAGTCTAGCCGGCGGAAGCGGTAGTCTATCGGCCGGGAGCCGGCGGTACTCTAGTACTTAAGTGTGCTGGAGTATCGGCGGGTGTCTCTAGTAGAAGAGTAGCCTGCTAAGCTGGAAACCCCGTGTTACTGTTACTGTGTTGCGGCCTTGCCGCGCTGCTTGCATAGCAAAGAGCCCCCAATGCTGGCGCGTACGTCTAGCTCGTCAGCAAGTTTGTGGGCGACAGCGAGAAGGTGATCAGCTCTCTCGCCCTCTCGCGCTTTCTCTCTCTCACGCTCTCTCTCTCACACCCTCTCGCTCTCACGCTCTCTCTCTGTCTAGCTGTCTCTCTGTCTGGCTGTCTCTCTCTTTCTGTCTGTCTCCCTCCCTCTCTCTCACACACACACACACACATGCGCAACGCTCCCTTGCCACCGCGCAGGGCGGCGAGCTCTTCAGCAAGTTTGTCGGCGAGAGCGACAAGGCGACCAGCTATGCTTCTCTCCTCTCCGTCTCCCTCTCTGCCTCACACACACACACACAGCACATGCACACACATGCGCAATGCTCCTTTCCCACTGCGCAGGGCGGAGAGCTCTTCAGCAAGTTTGTCGGCGAGAGCGAGAAGGCGATCAGCTCTCTGTTTGCGCGTGCGCGTGCAGCCTCTCCCTCTGTCATCTTCTTCGATGAAATCGACGCGCTGGCGGGCACGCGGTGTGTGTGTGTGCGTGTGCGTGTGTGCGTGTGTGTGAGTGTGTGTGTGTGTGTGTGTGTGTGTGTGTGTGTTCGGGGGGTCTCGTCTGGGGTCCCGTGCAGCGCCAGGCGTGTGCCGCCTCTGAACATCATCTCAATGAAATTTCTGCAAGCGACCTCTCCCTTGGTGGTTCTTTGTCTAGACCTTGGACCTACTCGGTCTTTGTAAGTCGGGCGTGTGAGTGTGCCAGGGTCTGACAAAACGCCAACAAAGCGCACCGCAGCGGCGACAGTTCCGACTTGAGCACGCGCGCGCACAACCAACCAACCAACCAACCAAGCGTTACATGAGGCCGTCCGCATGCACCGGCAATGCCTGTACTACTAACAGCATTACACCCCGGCAATTTTTACGAGGTCTGACCCGTGCACTGGGATGTCTTTCGAATAGCGGGTGATCGACCAGCGCCTGAATCGAGTGGATAGTATCCTTGGTTTGGGGGGGTCGGGGGGTTGCTTCTGAGGCACTGGCATCTAACTAAAGGCTTGCTGACTGAAGGCTTGCTGACGGTGACCACCATCATCATCATTATCTACTTTGTTGGCTGGCTGCTCCCGCCTTGGCTGCCATCTCTCTGCAAATACCATTCCACAGGCGTGGGAACCTCGCGAGGGTGAGCCACCCGGGAGGCCGCCTGCGGGCTAGTATCACAGCAAGCTCGGGACGGTCTTCAGCTGGGACTCCGGTGGGGACTCGGCGTACTCCTTCTTGGCCTTGTCACACTGCGTTGTGACGGCAGTCTTGAACACGTAGGAGTCGAAACTGTCTTGGACATTCTCACGGTAGGAGGTGATGACCCCACCTTGGTAGGGTATCACATCTGGTCGTCGGTGCATGAAGAGGGCGGCGGTGGCTGGGAACATGGGTTCGGCGGGCGGAGAAGGGGACGGGGAGGTTGGAGGAGGCAAGGGGGGAGAAGGATGGGGGTTGGGAGGAATCGGAGGAGGCATGGGGGGGATCAGAGGAGGCGTGGGGGGCAAGGGCGGCGAGAAAGGGGTTTGGGAGGGATCGGGGGAGGCGTGGGAGGGATCGGAGGAGGCGTGGGGGGCAAGGGAGGAGAGAGGGCGGGGTTGGGAGGGATCGGATGAGGCGTGGGGGGCAAGGGGGGAGAGGGAGGGAGGTTGGGAGGGATCGGAGGAGGCGTGGGAGGGATCGGAGGGGGCGTGGGAGGCAAGAGGGGAGAGGGAGCGGGGTTGGGAGGGATCGGAGGGGGCGTGGGAGGGATCGGAGGAGGCGTGGGAGGCAAGGGGGGAGAGGGAGGGGGGTTGGCAGGGGTGGGGGGCGGAGGAGTGGAGGTGGGGAGGCGGCGGACGAGGGATCCAATGAACAACAGTCGGTGTTTGTTGATCGTGAGGATGATAGGAGTGGTGGGAGGGTGCGCGGCATGCAGCTTGGCAGTGCAGATTTGCTCCAAGGTGTGGCGGGAGGGGGCTTTCAGGCGGCGCGCACACACACACGACGCGCGCGCGACACGACGCGCGCACACATGCGACACGACGCGCGCACACACACACGACACGACGCGCGCGCACACACAAACACACACACATACTTACACACACAAGCAGACACACAGCGGCAACAGCGTTGACTCCGACACATCGCAGCCGATTCCGGCGGCGATGGCGGTGACTGCAGTACAAACACACGTGCACACGCACACACACACAAACACACCACAGCGGCGACGGCGGCGACTCGAGCGGCACCGGTGGCCTGGGTGATCGAGTTCTCTCTCAGCTGCTGATGGAGATGGATGGGCTGCAGGTGGGTGGTATAGGGAGAGAAAAGAGAGGGAAAGGGAGACACAGACGGGTAGACACTGTGTGTGTATACACGTGCAAGCGGGAGACCGAGTTCTCTCTCAGCTGCTGATGGAGATGGATGGACTGCAGGTGGGTGGTATAGAGAGAGAATAGAGAGGGAAAGGGAGACCCAGACGGACAGACAGTGTGTGTGTGCACTCATGCGAGTGGGTGATCGAGTTCTCTCTCAGATGCTGATGGCGATGGATGGACTGCAGGTGGGTGGTATAGAGAGAGAATAGAGAGAGAGGGAGACAGACAGACGGACGGACAGACTGTGTGTGTGTTTTCTTTGCGTGCGAGTGTGTCATTGGGTTCTCTCTCAGCTGCTCATGTAGATGAATGGGTTGCGGGGGTGGGTGGGGGTGAGGGGGAGGGGGGCGTACGCCATGCAACAGCAGGCGTCCGGCCCGGCCGTCTTGTTATCTGTGCGTGTGCCAAAATGTGTGCGTTACCTGCAACTCCCACCAAAAGCGATGATCCCCCCCCCCCGCTTCACCCCGCCCTTTTATTATTCACCATGTGCCCTGGCCCCATCGATTCGTGTGTGTGCGCGCAGGCACGCGCACATACCTGCGCACACACCTAAAACCTGTTAAACGTGTGCATGTGTGTGTGCGCAGGCACGCGCGCGCGTGATTGTGCTCGCAGCCACCAACCGCCCCGACCGCGTTGACCCCGCCCTCCTTCGCCCCGGCCGATTCGACCGCCTCGTGCACGTGCCACCTCCGGACGGGGCGGGGCGAGCGGCGGTGCTGGTGGTGCACACACGGCACACACCTATGGGAGAGGACGTGGACTTGGGGGCGCTCGCGCAGGTGTGGGGTGGGGTGTGGGGGGATGGGGTGTGTGGGGGAGAGATGTGTGGGGGGTGGGGGATGGGGCAGCGTGGGGCCCGTGACTGCAACCTCCCGTAACTGTAGCCTCCCCATAACGTTACGGGGCTTATGGGCACGCCCTCGCAAAGTGCCCCGTAACCCCCCGTCACTCGAGAAATGTGTGAAACAGTGTGAATGTGCGCCCCACACCGTTGACTGGGCGCGGGGGGCCGTTGACTCGGGGTTACTCGGGGAGGGGGTGCGGGACGGTTACGAGAAGGGTTGCGAGCGTTACAGGTTACGGGCCTCACGCGCTGTGGCGGGGGGGCATGTGTGGGGGTGGGGAGGTAGTGCACACGCGGGGTACGCACACGCACACACACGCTGCACATGGTAGCTCGCCTCGTTAGGCAGCTCCCTCAATCCCACGCCCCGAGGGTGCGTACTGTAAACACAGTTAAGTGTAAACACACGCGCCGCTGACCCTGGTAGGCTGGCGCGCTGCGTGGCCTTGCGGGCTCTATTAGTAGAGCTCCCCTAGATGTGTAGTCTAGGCCTGAAATCACGCCCCAGGGTCCTCCGGGCGCGTACGTGTAAAACCTGTAAAGCCTCACGCGCTGCCACTGCCACGCACACACACGCGCTGCCACTGCCACGCACACACACGTGCTGCCCCCCCCCCTTTCTCCCGCAGGCATGCACCGGCTACAGCGGCGCTGATCTGGCAGCTCTGGTGAGGGAGGCGGCGCTGGCGGCGCTGCAGGAGAGCCTGGACGCTGACGTCGTGGCAGCGCGGCACTTTGAGGCAGCGCGCGCGCTCGTGCCCGCGAGCGCGGCGCCATCAGCCGCAATGCAGGCTGTGTTTGCTCGATTCCAGGCGTCGGGGCAGCAACACGCGCGACAATAGGTCGAAGACAAGGCCCGGCAGCAACTTGCCCTGTCTGCCCGCCCCTGTTATACGCAGCACTGGCCGTTCTTTGCATGTTCAGCAAGTGTTACCCCGCCCGGCTAGAGGATTCCCAAAACGTCCCACTCCTGCATTCCATTCCTATGCATGTCTGAACTTCTTCTTGTGCATTCCATGGTCGCCTTGCCCCCCCCCCCCCTCCTTGATCTGCTTTCATTCATCATCCTTGGCCACGGCACGTGATGCTGGCCAGGCTTCGACTCGGTCATCATTCTTTGCCGTCTCGTATTCGTCGAGCACTGTCCTACGCATCATTATCATCAATGTTGTCGTAAACACCCAGACACTCCATCTCCTCCAGCACATCATCCGACGCCTTGCACTGCCCTGATCCAGCAGATCCCTCTGTTTGTGCAGCATGCATTGCACGGGCAGGCTTCCAGAGGCATGCATCCAGCTGGCAGGGTTGCACGGTACGTACGTATTTCGGGTCTGGAGCGTACGTACGTTCGTATTTTTGGGGAATACGTACGTAAACTGGCCGTACGCGTGCGAAAATCGGGACGCCGCAGCACCATACGCCTTTTACTTGAAACACAAAAACGGCCATAACTCACGCTCCTGTGCTTGGATAGCAACCTTTAAACATTAATTGGAAAGCTGATAGTAAGATTTATCCAGTGCGCTATAGTGGGGGCGACCTGGAGAGCAGAGAGTTGCTGCCGTTTTTGTTCTTGGTGCGGTGCAAGCGCTTGGGCGCGTGGTGTGCTGCAGCACCCCTGCAGGCACGCCCCCCTACTGCAGTGCACTGCTGCATACTGAGGTCATGCAGATACACCGTGTTACACGCTTTCCAATGCAAGTCACATGGTTCAAATTCAGGCAGATGGCAGGGAGTTGCGTCCGTTTTTTGTGCATCGTTGCAAGCGTGCGCGCGCGGTTACAGTTACAGTTACAGTTACATCGGCTTTCCAGCAAAGACTACCTCTAGTCCTAGTACCACCGCCTAGACCCAAGTCCAGTTCTGGCCCTAACAATAACTTGTGAGGGGCGGTAGCCACCAGCCGGCTGCCTGCCAACGTGTAGTCCCAGAGCAAAAAGGAGAGCTATTGTGCGACGCCTCCAAAATAGGTCCTAACTGCTTCTAGGGGATAGGGGGTCAAGTGGCGCTTGCCAATCTACTTGACCGCCGTGGTGGAGGGGCCGGCGCCTGAGGGGCAGCCGGACCGTACACCACGGCTCTCCACCCGACCCTATCCTGAGCACGCTCAAACGCCGTGTCCGAAAAAGTCTTCCAATCAGAACGAGTGCCACTAGTTTCGCCTAGCTGCTGAATCAGTAGCTTAAGAAAATAGTGTCGGGAGGAGGCTGGAGGCCGGCCTTGCTGCCGAGCCACATCCATTGTGCAAACAAAAGTCGTACGAGGAAGACGAGAAGCCGGCATGCGCATCACATGGCCTAGCCACTGCATTGATCGCTTTGCCACAAGGCTCTCAATTGGCTCAGTGTCGCACGCCTGCCGAATATAAGTTAATCTGTGCCGGTCGACCAGGCGCACGCCCAGAATGCGACGAAGGCAGTTAGAGTGGGCAACCTCCAATCGAGTCAGTTGTGTTTTAGTAGGGGCCCATGTTTCGCAGCCGTACAGAAAGTGGGGCAGCACGAAAGTGTTGTAAACCCGCATCTTAGACTGCACTTGCATCTTCTTGCTGGCCCAAATCTTATCAAAAGACGCAAACACGCCCAGCGCGCGACCGACACGCACACCGATCTCCTTTTCCACACCACCACTCTGGGTTATCCAACTCCCTAGATACTTAAATGCAGAGACGGTCTTCACTTCACCACCAGTCAGCGCAAACGTGGGCAGATCCGCGACAAAATCTGCTGGCAAAATCATCACTTCTGTCTTGGCGGCGTTGATTTGCATGCCAAAGCTAGAGGACACTTTGTCAAGGATTTTCAGCATAAGCGCCAACTGAGCTGGGTCATGCGAGAACAAACATAAATCGTCGGCATACATCAGCATTACTATGCGCTCAACCGACGACGACAACACAGAGCCGCCGGCTCGGGTCACGACTGACACGCCAGCCCCCTCTGGCATCATGTCTAGCGCCTTTTTCACTATGTGGTCAATAAAAACATTGAACAACACAGGAGCAATGACGCACCCCTGTCGCACACCAGACGACACGGGGAATTCGTGCCCGATTTTCCCAGCCAGCCGCACGGCAGCTGCGGTGTTGGTGTGAAGATCCTCCAACAGATCAATAATGTGCGGATGAACACTATATAATCTAAGGACTCTCCACAGTGCCGCACGGTTTATGCAATCGTAAGCTTTAGAATAGTCGACAAATGCCACAGCCATGCATTGTTTGTACTCGGCATGTGCCGCGCTCAGCGAGCGCAGAGTAAAAATCGCATCAACAGTGCCTCTGCTTTTTCTGAAACCACACTGAGCCTCATGCAACTGACCATCAACCTGCGTGGAGACGCGGTGCAGAAGTATGGTAGCGTACACTTTCCCGGCAATAGAGAGAAGGCTTATACCGCGGTAGTTACCAGGGGAGTCACGCGGACCCTTCCCCTTATATAACGGTGTGATAATAGCAGTTTTCCATTCCCTCGGGGCTCTCCCCGACCGCCATACGGCGATGATGACCCGGTGGAGCCATGCGATGGCAGGTGGGCACCGCAACAGCATGGCGTCCAGCTGGTCACCGCCCGGAGCGGCGGCCGAGCGCAACGCTCGCACACACGCCTCCGTCTCAGCCAGGTCAGGGGGGCGCCCGTGCGCTTCGTCCACCTCTGTGGCGCGTGTGAGCTCAAACGCCGCTACATCGTTCTCCAGCTGGTTCAGGGTCTCGTCGCTGAGCTTGGTCTCCCCGCCATATAGCTTGTCGAATGACTCTGTCATGGCCTTCAGCACCCCGTCTGGACCGCTGTGCAGCGCGCCCGAGACGTCCCGCATGGCAGGTGGGATCTGATGGCTGCGGCTGCGGCCCGCCAGCCTGTCGCACGCGCGCGCAAACTGGCGCAGATTCTTCTTGCGTAGCATGTCTTGCGCCTCCGCCACCTGCTGGCCGATCCACCTCTCCCTGTCTCTCTGCACAGCTGCGTCGGCCGCGCGGTTGGCGCGGTTGCGCTCTCGTTTGGCAGCAGCAGACTTGCTCCTGAGCCATGCCGTGTGCGCGCGCTGCCGGGCGTCCATGAGCCGGAGGGTGCGCTGCGACAGAGTGAACTGCCAGCCGCGCCGCCGGCGGCTGCCGCGTGGAGCGAGGTGGTTGGTGGCCACCTCGCGAATGGCAGCAGCCATCGCGTCGTACTCCGCCTTGGCATCAGCGCCCTCGGGCGGCACGGCCTCCAGCAGCCCAAAGCGATTGGACAGCTGGAGGTTGAACTCACGACGGACAGCCGGGCGCCGCAGTTGTGAAGAGTCCCATGCGCGCCGCTGAGAGCCGCCTGCATGGCGGGAGGCTCGCATGCGGAGGCGCATGGACAGTACCACCATGCAGTGATCGCTGTCCCAGGTTGGGCTCCTACGCACCCTACAGTCTGTCACCGCATGCATGCGGCGGCGCGCGACCAGGATGTAGTCCTTGACGCTGTGCAGGCGGCGCACAGAGCATGCATGCCGTCTGCTCTGTGCAACAGCCATGGGGCTGATGTGGGTGTACTGGTGCTCAGGCCTGTGGGGGTAGAGAGTGTTGGCAGCGCGCAGGCTGCAAGCAGTGGCAGTGTCAAGCGCGCGCGGTGCTGCAGCAGAACCTAAGGCCCACCCCCCCACTGCAGTGCACAGCTGCATACGATCAGTGATCTGGATAGCCCCTGTTACAAGCTTTCCAATGCAAGTGGAATGGCTTCGATCCAAGCACAGAAGCTGGAGTTATGGCCGTTTTGTGTTTCAAGTAAAAGGCGTATAGTGCTGCGTACAGGGCGCACGTATATAAGCTCCCTCACGAACGTACGTACGTACGTACGAAAAATACGTACGTACGCGTACTCGCCTACCGCGCAACCCTGCCAGCTGGCAGGCGCTCTTGTGTGCGTGCGATGCGCATAGGCCATGCGGATGGAGCAGGGCACGCAGCAACACGCTGTGCTCACGTCTGCTTGGAAGGCGTGACGTGCTTGTGCAGTAGCCCAGGATGTGGTGACAGACGATGACGCGTGAAGAGGAGGGCACTTTCGGCGTGTGTCGGAGTAGGCCCGATGACGGGGTCACAGCGTCGATCCAGCAGCAGAAGGTGCACGAGAGGCAGCTGCGGCAGGCGTCGGTGTCGGATGTGAACGAAGCGTGAGTAGGAGTGGCAAAGTGGGGGAAGAGGAGGGAACCCTAATCACGAAACCCTTAACCCCGTGCGTGTACAGTCAGGCAATGCGCAGGCACCAGTGCCCCCCCCCCGCCTGGAGTCGAAGCTGTGTATCTCAGTTGGAAGCAGTTGAAGTACCGGTGCGAACGACATGGCTATGCGACGCGTTTGCACACATGCGTGTGCCAGATCCGTCCGTCTGCGTCTTGGCCGCCAGAATGTCAAAGCGTGTGTGTGTTTTGTTTGTTTGTATGTGTACATTTGTGTGTTTGTGTTTGTGTGTGTGTGTGTGTGTGTGTGTGTGTGTGTGTGTGTGTGTGTGTGTGTGTGTGTGTGTGCTGCAGCCTGCAGTTAGGTTGGGCGCGCACACTCTCCAAACTCTCGCGGCGCCATGCAGATTTTGTGGCACGCTCCCTGACTCTCCCTCTCGCACTCACTCCCACCCTCCATGCCCCCAACCCTGTACCCATCCACCCGCTCACCAACGCTCCCCCACCCTATTCCCAGAAACGAGTTGCAGGCAGTGCCACCATCAGCATCGGCAAAACTTGTCCCAATTCGCTTCATCCTCCCGCCCACCCACCCCACTCCCAACGCTCCTCCACCCCACTTCCAGCATGCCTCACATGATCACAGGTGCGAGGTGCCCCGGCAGGCGGCGCAACAATCAGCGCAAGCCTTGGGCCGTCTGCTGCGCCCGACTCTGCCTCGCTTCCCGCTGCTCGCCCGCTGCGCCTGCGCCTGCGCTCGCACACCCACTGAGGGTCCCACTTCCAGTATGCCTCACATGACCGCAGGTGGGAGGTGCCCTTGCAGGCGGCGCGACCATCAGCGCAGGCCTTGGGCTGTCTGCTGCGCCCGACTCCGCCTCGCTTCCTGCTGTGCCCGCTGCGCCTGCACCTGCGCTCACACACCCACCGAGGGTCTCACTTCCAGAATGCCTCACATGCCATCAGGTGGGAGGTGCCCCCGCAGGCGGCGCAACAATCAGCGCAGGCCTTGGGCCGTCTGCTGCGCCCAACTCCGCTTCGCTTCCTGCTGCTCGCCCGCTGCGCCCGCGCGTGCGCTCACACACCCACTGAGGGTGTGAGTCTGCAGCTGGGGCACGGGATGTCAAAGTGCCCAAGGGGAGGCAGCAAGGTGAATACAACTCTGCACACGCGCGTACTGGTAGGCTGGCGCTCGCGCGGCCTTGCAGGCTCTCGTAGTAGAGTCCCCCTAAACATGTAGGCTAGGCCTTCACTCACGCCCCGGGTTCCTCCGGGCGTTACATGTAAAAACTGCACATGCACAGTCCTGGTGATGCACACATACACGCCCTCAGAGGCTTTGAGGCAGCATCCGCACACGCATCCGCCTCTGCTGCTGTGCGTCTGCTGCCGTGCGTGTGTGAGTGTGTGTGTGTGTGTGTGTTTGTTCCTCGGGAAAATTGTCAGTTTTCTGCCGCTTGTGTGTGTGCTGCAGTGCCCAGGTGCAGCCTGCAGTAAAGAAGGCCGCGCTCATTCTCCACAATCTTGCCTGCTACACTCTGGGACCCGCTGCTTGACCCTCCCTCAACCCACCCCCCACCCCCTCCCCTCACTCACTCAACCACTCAGCCACACTCATCCACCCACACAGCAACGCCGCCCCAATCCATTCCCAAACATGACACGCAGGACCTGATGGGCGGCGAGCCTGCAGGTGGTTTGACCGCCTGAAAAGCCTTTGGGGCGTCTGCTTTCACTTGCCTCCTGCCCACCCACCCACCCGCCCACCCAGCCACCGCCCACCCTCTCACCCGTCCACCCACCCACCCATTCATTACCCCAAGCTCTCATACAGTTACAGTTACAGTTACATCGGCTTTCCAGCAAAGACTACCTCTAGTCCTTGTACCACCGCCTAGACCCAAGTCCAGTTCTGGCCCTAACAATTACTTGTGAGGGGCCACCAGCCGGCTGCCTGCCAACGTGTAGTCCCAGAGCAAAAAGGAGAGCTATTGTGCGACGCCTCCAAAATAGGTCCTAACTGCTTCTAGGGGATAGGGGGTCAAGCTCTCATACTTACATCCAACACGACTCACAGGACCTCACCAGGGCACCGCTGTCGGCCAAAATGCGTTGGGACCCCATCCATTTTTGCCACCCGCCCACCCACTCATCGCAACACCACCCAATCCACTCCACGCCCAACCACACCGCACGCATGGGCTTTGGGACGTCGTCCGCTTCCGCCTCCCACCCACCCACCCGCCCACTCATCGTATTCACCACCCAGCCCACTCCACCCGCCAAACACGATGCGCAGCTGCAGGGCCTCATAGGCGGCGCCCCTGCTTGCAAATGCATAGGCTTCTGCTCGTCTGCTGCGCACGCCTCCGCCTCCGCCTCCGCCTTGCTTCTTGCTGCGCCTGCTGCGCCTGCAACTGTGACTGCGCCTGTGTCCACTGGGATCATGAGCCTGTGGGAGACGGAATAGTGTGCCAATGCAGGCAGCGACGCCAACGCCCAGTCCTAATGCTCACACGCCCCCAGGCGAGGCTTTGAGGCAGCGTCCACACACTCATCTGTCTCAGGTGCTGCTCCGGTCCCTGCGCCCACTAGGGGTATGAGATGTGAAGGACGTGTCTCAAAGGGAGGCGACGAAACAGACGTGCAGGCCTGATGACGCGCATGCACCCATGAGTGGCGCAGGCCCTAGCAGCAATGCCCACCAGCAGTGCGCTGCCAGCTGCCGTGGCGGCTGGAAATAGGGAGGATGTGGTGAGGCTGTGTGGGCTAGTGGGAGCGGTCACCTGATAGCACTGCCCACAGTAGGTGGCCGGTGGTGGCAGACGAGAAGGGAGGCTGGCTCTTGCGGGTGAGGGCTCCAGGCCGTAGTAGCCTCGCGTAAGTATAAGGGTTTGGTCTGTGCTGAACGTGCAAAACGACGAGGGCAACGGAGAAAGCAGCTGCCAGTGTGTGTGTGTGCTCACAGCAATACATGCAAATTATCACTGTTGGGAGCCAAGAGGCAGTACGGACAATGAGGGTGATCACATGTCTGGAGGCCGCGCAGGCCGCGAAGGCCGTGAAGGCCGTATGCATTAGACATATGCGAGTAAGACGTTTTTTGTAAGACGGCGCAACCAACGGGCCCAGTGTTACAATCTGCCAGATTACAACGAGCGACAAACGGGCCCTTCCAACGGTACACCCGACGTGCTTCTGGTTTGCCTCTAGTGGACTGAAGCAAGTACTATGTTAAACTGTGGGTGGTGTCCTTCTATGCCCCTTCGAATTCCCAATCCGTCCCAAGCACTGGCCCAGTCTCCTTGCATAAAATTTTCAAAGATTTCCCCACTGCAATCCCCCTTGCCTAGAGGACACGTCCAAATGTCCCTTGCGTTCCATTCCTGAGACCATCTGTGCTTTTTCTTGTGAATGACACATGCTTTCCTTGCTACCTCCTTCATCTCATTGTAGTTTCTGTTTGGACGTCATGCTGACCATGCTTCGCCTGAACCATCATCCTCTGCCGTCCCTTCCGTCGCCACCTATCCCATGGCATCGTCATCATTGCACAAAACCCAGGCGCTCCATCTCCACCAGCACATCCACGTCTGCGCTGGCACCGGCTGCGGCAATGGCAGCACGGTTCTTCGCGTTGCTGCGACCAAGTGCCTCCAGTGCTCGTGCTGCGTCCACTTTGGGAAAGTCGACAGAGCCCGGCAGCAGCAGCTGCACCAGAGCAGGGATGGCACCTGCAGCAGCTATGCTGATTGCGTTTCCTTCATGCTCAGCAAGGCAGCTCAGCGCTCCCGCTGCACTCTGCTGCACCTCAGCTCCAGATCCAGGCCCCAGCAGTTGCACTAGTGAATGGATGGCTCCTGCAGCAGCGATGATGACCTGGTTGTCAGCGTTCTGAGCGAGGAAAAACAGCACTGCAGCTGCACACTGCTGCACCATAGCTGAAGTTTGAGGCCCCAGCAGCTGCACCAGTGGCGGGATGACACCGGAAGCAGCGATGATGACCTGGTTGTCAGCGTTCTGTGCGAGGAACATCAGCACGCCTGCTGCACACTGCTGCACCTCAGCTGTACAGCCAGGCCCCAGCAGCTGCACCAGTGGAGGGATGGCGCTGGCAGCAGCGATCGTTACCTTGTTGTCAGCGTTCTCAGCAAGGTGGCTCAGCAATGTTGTGGTCTTCTGCTGCAACATGGCTGAAGATTCCGGCCCCAGCAGCTGCACCAGTGGAGGAACGGCACCGGAAGCAGCGATGGTAACCTTGTTGTCATTGTTGTGAGCAAGGCGCATCAGTGCTCCCGCTGCATATTGCTGCACCATAGTCAGATGGCCATGTCCCAACAGCGTCACCAGGCGGGGGATGGCACCGGCAGCAGCGATCGCAACCACGTTCTCAGCATAATAAGCGAGATTGCCCAGTGCTCCTGCTGCACTCTGCTGCACCCCAGCCGCTGAGGTTGTCCCCAGAAGCTGCACCAACGGTGGGATGGCACGAGCAGCAGCGATCTTAACCTGGTTGTCAGCGATGCAAGCAAGGTTGCCGAGTGCTAGTGCTGCATCCTCCTGAACATCAGCTGAAGAGCCAGGCCCCAGCAGCTGCACCAGCGGAGGGATGGCGCCGGCAGCAGCAATGGCAACAAGGCTGTCCGTACCCCCCTCGCGACTCAGACCTGCAATCGTCGCCAGTGCCTGCTTCTGCTGCGAAGGACGAGCGCTCGCGTTTTCGCACCACACTCCTCACGTCCCGGCGGGCGAGTGGAGGCATCGTGTGTGATGACGTGGCTGCGGGCAGGTGCAGGCGGCAGAGAGAAGGCATGTAGCGGTGAGCCACGAAAAGTGCATGGCTGGCGCATGGCACGCCTCGACCCGGCTCGCATGGATGGGTGGTGTAAGTTGCATGGCATGTTCCGATGCCATGCACTGCCCTGATCCAGCAGATCTGGCATTAGCTGCCAGTCTGTTTGTGCTGCATGCATTGCACGGACAGGCTACCAGGCATCCATCCAGGCAGGCGCTCTTGTGTGCGTGCGATGTGTGCGTGCGCATGGATGTGCGTGCGATCTGCATGGGTCATGCGGATGAGGCAGGGCACGCAGCAACACGCCGAGCTCACGTCTGCTTGGAAGGCTTGACGTGCTTGTGCAGTAGTACGGGATGTGGCGACGACGATGATGCGTGAAGAGCAGGGCAGGGCACTTTCGGCGTGTCGGAGGAGGCCCGAGGAAGGGGAAGTCACAGCGTCGATCAAGAAGAAGCAAGTGCACGAGAGCCAGTTGAGGCACGCGTCGGCGTCGAATGTGATCGGAGCGTGGGCAGGAGTGGCGAACTTGAGGGAAGAGGAGGGAACCCTAACTAATCACTAAACCCCTAACCCCGCGAGTGCACAAGTGCATTCCTCCAGTCAGGCAATGCGCAGGCACCTGTGCCCCCCCCCGCCTGGAGGGGCAGGTCAAATGGTGACCCCAGTTGAGGCTGTGTATCTCATTGGAAGCAGTTGAGGTACCGGTGCGAACGACACAGCGACGGCGCGTGTGCGTGCGCCAGATCCGTCCGTCTGTGCTTGGCCGCCACAGAATGTGTTGGTGTGTGTGTGTGTGTGTGTTTGTGTGTGTGCTGCTCTCTCTCTGCCTGTGTGCTGCTCTCTCTCTCTCTGTGTGCTGCTCTCTCTCTCTGAGTGCTGCCGCCAGAGACGTCCGTGCGTGTGTGTGTGTGCGCAGGAGCGGGAGTGGCGGTGGTGCCACGGGCGCTGCCAGACCCCCGGGGGGTCGCTGACATCGACCAAGACTGAACAGCGCAGCGGCAGTACAACTTGCGCTCGCGGGTGGTTGAAGCGAGGAACATTCCTTCAACTTCCACACACACACACACGCACACACATACACATGCGCACACACGCGCACACCCATGAGGCGAGTGCCTCTTGTCCAGAAACTCAATTTTAACAACAGGGAAAGCTGGAAACGGCAAATGACCAAATGTCAACAGTCAACGCATTCAAAGTTTAGATGAGATCCGTCAACTGTACGACTTAAACTCGGCTATGCCATTCAAGCCCATTGGCGCAAGTCAGGCGCAAGTCCCATCTCAATCGTTTTTCCAGTCGTGGGTCGGAACACATCTCAATCCCCTACCCCCTTTGTCGCCTGGAGTGGCTGAACGCTCGTCACTCGGGAGCAGCTTTCCATGCGGAGGACAGCGAGGCTGCCGCACGAAGCAAGCGGTGCGAGGCTTTTCACAAACAGGCATCGATACACGTTGAGCTTCTTGAGCTGCCCACATCAGCTGCCCACATGCAGCCCTAGGCTGCTCTGGTTTGTGCATGATGCCATTGTGAGCGCAGACAGTGGAGCGAGGTTGCTCGCTGCGGTTCAGGACATGTCCAAGAACGTGAGCAGAGAGTGCCGAGAGCAGAGAGTGGCTGGAGGCTTGTCACTGTATCGTAGCAACAGATGCTGAGATGCTTGAGGTTTGTGAGAGCAGAGAGTGGAGTGAGGCTGCTGACAGGACTGCTGAATCCCGTCTCGAGGCGCTCGAGCCTGGTGCATGCCGACAGCGGCGCAAGGCGGCTCACATCTTCGCCTTGGCCCATGTCAAGCACCTTTAGTTAGTATGCAGGTCTGACCATGACAGGAACAGCCCCTTCCACCCGATTCAGCACTTCTGCGTGCATTCTGCTTGCCCTTGGATGCTTACCCATCCAACTCAAGTCACCGGCACGCTCACAACGCGCCAGCCTCGCGCCTGCAGCTGCTTGTGCAGAAGCGCCGCGCCGCTGGGCAAGGTCAGTGCGTTGCTGTGGAAGTGGGTCGGCCCACCCACATCTACCTCCACTTCCAGCTCCCGCAGGAGCTGGGTGCCTGGAAGCTGCAGCGCAATGTTGATGGTGAACAGCCCGTCGTACGTTGGGTGCTGGCGCGAGCCCAACACGCATGTGCAGCTCCGTGTGTGAGGAACTGAAATGTTTCCGACGCAATACGAAATGCATCAAAATTCAAACAAAAACCAGTACACAGCCAATCAGCCCCGCTCACCCGCACCTAACTCAAGAGGTGCGGCATAAGCTAGAACACACTGGAATACCAGCGACGTGTTGGAAAAGAAAATTTGCACCCCACGGCCCTGGGGCGTTTTGTGCAGGTGGTTGTGTGTATCGGTGTGGACGTGTGGACCGGGAAGACGAAGCGGAACGAGCCGGAGCGAACACTGTCGTCCATTCTGCGCAACCAGCGTACGTGTGCAGCCCCCCGTCCCATCTCTGACAGTTCATCCAGGTGAGCCGTGCGGGGGAGCGGGGAGGTCGAGAGGCTTCGCCAATATTGCAGCAAGCGTGCGATTCTCCCCCCATGTGACCAGCTGCCTGCACATTACACATGAGATAGGCGCTCGCATGCGATGGTGACTGGTCCGCATTCCGCGACGAGGGGCGTGTGGCGAGTCGCCGCATATGCAACAGTGTCATGCGCCAAAGCCTCCCCGCTCCTCCCCTTCGCGCCCTGGCACATACCACGCATTCGGTCTGTGAGGTTGCGTGCGTGTGTCCATCCATGAGATGGTTGGCTTCCCCTGTTGCACCCCTCAACTCCCGAAAGGCACACACACACCTCCTCGCAGGTCCAAACGCCCTGTTACGACCATGGCCCTCAATGAGCGCAGAAGGGCACTTGTTGGCGTGCTGGTACTAGCATCAGCGCTAGCTGTTTCCGCTGCACCGTCTGTGGGCATCCTCTACTGGTGTGCTACGTGTGAGGGGAAGCAACACCCCCTCTGAGACGCCGTGCGTGCCAAGGTACGCACAGATTAGGGCAAGTAACGCTGGCGCTGGCCACCCTGCCCCGTCTGCCGTGCCGCACATGACGCGGCACCTGACGCGACACCGGACGCGACACCCTCGAGCTCCCTCCCGCCTGCCTGCCTTCGCAACGCCAGGCAGGCCTGACCCTCCGCCTTATCCCTGCGCCCCACCCCACCAAACAGGGCCGGCGTCCGCGGCGCACAGAAGTCGCCCGCTTGCCACGTGACTGGCTCCCCTGGCGATGGCGTTTCCTACACGCGGCGCGCATGGGACTCTTCACAACTGCGGCGCCCGGCTGTCCGTCGTGAGTTCAACCTCCAGCTGTCCGATCGCTTTGGGCTGCTGGAGGCCGTGCCGCCCGAGGGCGCTGATGCCCAGGCGGAGTACGACGCGATGGCTGCTGCCATTCGCGAGGTGGCCACCAACCACCTCGCTCCACGCGGCAGCCGCCGGCGGCGCGGCTGGCAGTTCACTCTGTCGCAGCGCACCCTCCGGCTCATGGACGCCCGGCAGCGCGCGCACACGGCATGGCTCAGGAGCAAGTCTGCTGCTGCCAAACGAGAGCGCAACCGCGCCAACCGCGTGGCCGACGCAGCTGTGCAGAGAGACAGGGAGAGGTGGATCGGCCAGCAGGTGGCGGAGGCGCAAGACATGCTACGCAAGAAGAATCTGCGCCAGTTTGCGCGCGCGTGCGACAGGCTGGCGGGCCGCAGCCGCAGCCATCAGATCCCACCTGCCATGCGGGACGTCTCGGGCGCGCTGCACAGCGGTCCAGACGGGGTGCTGAAGGCCATGACAGAGTCATTCGACAAGCTATATGGCGGGGAGACCAAGCTCAGCGACGAGACCCTGAACCAGCTGGAGAACGATGTAGCGGCGTTTGAGCTCACACGCGCCACAGAGGTGGACGAAGCGCACGGGCGCCCCCCTGACCTGGCTGAGACGGAGGCGTGTGTGCGAGCGTTGCGCTCGGCCGCCGCTCCGGGCGGTGACCAGCTGGACGCCATGCTGTTGCGGTGCCCACCTGCCATCGCATGGCTCCACCGGGTCATCATCGCCGTATGGCGGTCGGGGAGAGCCCCGAGGGAATGGAAAACTGCTATTATCACACCGTTATATAAGGGGAAGGGCCCGCGTGACTCCCCTGGTAACTACCGCGGTATAAGCCTTCTCTCTATTGCCGGGAAAGTGTACGCTACCATACTTCTGCACCGCGTCTCCTCGCAGGTTGATGGTCAGTTGCATGAGGCTCAGTGTGGTTTCAGAAAAAGCAGAGGCACTGTTGATGCGATTTTTACTCTGCGCTCGCTGAGCGCGGCACATGCCGAGTACAAACAATGCATGGCTGTGGCATTTGTCGACTATTCTAAAGCTTACGATTGCATAAACCGTGCGGCACTGTGGAGAGTCCTTAGATTATATAGTGTTCATCCGCACATTATTGATCTGTTGGAGGATCTTCACACCAACACCGCAGCTGCCGTGCGGCTGGCTGGGAAAATCGGGCACGAATTCCCCGTGTCGTCTGGTGTGCGACAGGGGTGCGTCATTGCTCCTGTGTTGTTCAATGTTTTTATTGACCACATAGTGAAAAAGGCGCTAGACATGATGCCAGAGGGGGCTGGCGTGTCAGTCGTGACCCGAGCCGGCGGCTCTGTGTTGTCGTCGTCGGTTGAGGGCATAGTAATGCTGATGTATGCCGACGATTTATGTTTGTTCTCGCATGACCCAGCTCAGTTGGCGCTTATGCTGAAAATCCTTGACAAAGTGTCCTCTAGCTTTGGCATGCAAATCAACGCCGCCAAGACAGAAGTGATGATTTTGCCAGCAGATTTTGTCGCGGATCTGCCCACGTTTGCGCTGACTGGTGGTGAAGTGAAGACCGTCTCTGCATTTAAGTATCTAGGGAGTTGGATAACCCAGAGTGGTGGTGTGGAAAAGGAGATCGGTGTGCGTGTCGGTCGCGCGCTGGGCGTGTTTGCGTCTTTTGATAAGATTTGGGCCAGCAAGAAGATGCAAGTGCAGTCTAAGATGCGGGTTTACAACACTTTCGTGCTGCCCCACTTTCTGTACGGCTGCGAAACATGGGCCCCTACTAAAACACAACTGACTCAATTGGAGGTTGCCCACTCTAACTGCCTTCGTCGCATTCTGGGTGTGCGCCTGGTCGACCGGCACAGATTAACTTATATTCGGCAGGCGTGCGACACTGAGCCAATTGAGAGCCTTGTGGCAAAGCGATCAATGCAGTGGCTAGGCCATGTGATGCGCATGCCGGCTTCTCGTCTTCCTCGTACGACTTTTGACTGCACAATGGATGTGGCTCGGCAGCAAGGCCGGCCTCCAGCCTCCTCCCGACACTATTTTCTTAAGCTACTGATTCAGCAGCTAGGCGAAACTAGTGGCACTCGTTCTGATTGGAAGACTTTTTCGGACACGGCGTTTGAGCGTGCTCAGGATAGGGTCGGGTGGAGAGCCGTGGTGTACGGTCCGGCTGCCCCTCAGGCGCCGGCCCCTCCACCACGGCGGTCAAGTAGATTGGCAAGCGCCACTTGACCCCCTATCCCCTAGAAGCAGTTAGGACCTATTTTGGAGGCGTCGCACAATAGCTCTCCTTTTTGCTCTGGGACTACACGTTGGCAGGCAGCCGGCTGGTGGCTACCGCCCCTCACAAGTAATTGTTAGGGCCAGAACTGGACTTGGGTCTAGGCGGTGGTACTAGGACTAGAGGTAGTCTTTGCTGGAAAGCCGATGTAACTGTAACTGTCCAACAGCACTGCCTATCCCTCGAGCGCACTCAACGACGGCACCAACTCCAACTATGACGTCGCCCCCACCGGCTGCCTGATGAGTCGAACGAGCACGCCGCCCGCTGCCTGCACGCGCCTTTGGTGAATCAGTGGTTCTGCTATCCCCCCCTACACACACACCGTTTGACTGCTCCTTGAACTTCCAGCCTCACGAGGCATCTCCCTCAATCCCCCCCCCCGAGGGTGCGTACTTGTAACTGTGGAACTTGTTATATAAACTTAAAGGGTTTTTTCACAAGGGTTGAGGCCTGGTGCGATCCCCGTAGGCGGGCTGCCTGAACAAACCCACTGCTATGCATGCCGCCATGTTGAGCGACCCCGTGCGAGCGCGCGTGCTTCGTGCGCGTGCGTGCTTCGTGCGCAGAGCTTGGTACCCCGCCCTTGAATGACGCCCCTCGCCCTGAGACCCTGCCACTGCCCTGCCCTCCCTCCCTTCCTCGCAGACCGCCAACGCTTGGGGGTCTGAGCCCGCAGTGTGCAAGTACCCCGGCTTTGGAGCCAACCCGCTGTTCATTGTCGGTGCGTGGCAGAAAGAAAGGGCAGGAACTTCGTCGTCGGCAAATGCATAACACAACGAGAGCACCTAGATCCTGAGTAAAAACACAAGACCCTGAAAGGCTAAAGCAGGAACAGACATGCGTGTGCAAACTTGTGCACACATGGGCGGGAGAGAGACATTCGAGACACACAACTCCCACAGCACGGGTGGGCATCCTGGAGCATGGCTCTGGCGCACACATGCATTCCATTCCATTCCATTCCAGATCGTTACAAAGATAACGGCGATATCGTTCCAGAGGTCGGCGAAAGGGCATCTGTCAATAGCGGGAGACCACTCGTCGCTATGAGGGGATATAATGCCACTCTGCTGCGGGGGGGCTGCCTCTGAGGCACTGCATCTAAGTACGCTGTGTAGTACGCTGACTAAACTGACTGTGATCACTCTCACTCTCTCTGAGGCTGTGTGGTGGTTGCACACATACACACACACAAAGGCGTCCAACAAGACTGTAAAATCGACCACACACAAACATGCACATTCACTCACACGCACACGCACACACACACACACACAGTCACACACACACACACAGTCACACACACACACACGCATGCACACACACACACACAGTCAGACACAGTCACACACACAGTCACACACACACACACACACACGCACACACACACACACACGCACACACACACACACGCACACACACACACACACAGTCACACACACACACACACACACATGCACACACAGTCAGATACAGTCACACACACACACAGTCACACACACACACACACACGCACACACACACACACACATGCACACACACACACACGCGCACACACAGGCACCGGTGGCAGCCTGGCCCCCACATCCTACCCCGTCACGTACGACCAGCGCGCCGCCTGCAACCAAGACGTCTACAAGACTGCTCTGTTTGATGTGACAAACCCCTCACGTGTCTATGGTCTTATGCATGTGTTCAAGGTGCGGCACACACTGTAATGTACTGGTAGGCTGGCGTTTGCTTGGCCTTGCTAGCGCTCCTAGTAGAGCCTCCTTAGGCATCTATTCTCGGCCGTAAGTCACGCCTCGGGGTCCTCCGGGCACGTATGAGCGGTACAAACCTGGACACAAGGCATGCACCAATCTCCCTCTTCTCTTGCCATCAGTAGGCTTAGGACGTGTGCGCTTGCCATGAGGCAGGTTGTACAGGGCTAGCACGCTACGCACTGAGCTGCCTGTGTAGGTCCCAAATTGGATTCAGGAGCTCTTAGAACGAGCTAGAACCCACCACCTCGAGCACACACACACACACACACACACCTGCCCTCTCTCACCAACGTGTCCTCACGCATTCTATCACACATCACCACCCACGCACGCAGGACTACTCCAACACCCTCTACGTCACCGTCTCTCTCAACGCGTCCGGATGATGATGATGGATCTTACAGTCCGAGCGGCACCACTGGACAGTACCTCCTTGCAACTGGTGGAACCACCGCCGCTGGGCTGTTGTACGTGAGCCCCACGTTCAACAACGCAGGACTGGTGGGTGTCGGTTTGGGGTGCCGGGCATGTGAATTGGGGGGGGGGGGGAAAGCGAAGGCGAGTGGACCAAATATAAAATTATGTGCATCGTAATTGAGCGCAGCTGGCCTGGTTTACGTGAGCCCTACGTTCAAAGACGCAGGCCTGGAGAGTGCCGGGTTGTGGTGCCGGGCGTGTGGGGGCGGGGGGTGCAGGGAAGACGAGCGCACGGTTATGTGCATCGCTGTGAAGCCCTCTGGTGCCCCCTACCACCAACACCACTACAGGACACAGCCGCGTACAACACCAGGGGATCCCTCACATCCTAGGGCTAGGTCGGGCAGTACAGCTGCTTTCACATTGCCAGTCCACGCATGCCTGTTTTGCCCCTGTTTTGGCCCTGTTTTGCAGAGACCGCTGTTTGGGGTAATCTAGCCGGCGGGAGCGGAGGTCTATCGACCCGGAGCCGGCGGTACTCTAGTACTGTGATGGAGTTTTGGCGGGTGTCTCTAGTAGAAGAGTAGCCTGCTTAGCTGGAAACCCCGTGTTTCTTGTCACTTGCCCCCCACCACATCGCCACAAAGTGTGTCCTCTCTCCTTGCACCCCACCACCCCACAGGATGCAGCTGGGTACGACACCCGGCAGACACTCACGTCTTCAGTGACACAGTACAGCTGCTTCACTATTGCGGTCCCGCTTCCGTTAGCATGCGATCTCGCGACCAGCGTGTATGTGCGCGGCCTCCCTGGTGGGTTTGAGGTCTGGGGTTTGGGGTTTGGGGCTTGCAGGGAGCTGCTTCACGATTGCGGTCCCTGTTCTGTCTGCGTGTACTCCCGCGACCAGTGTGTACGTGCGCAGCCTGCCTGGTGGGTTGGGGATTTGGGGTTGAGGGTTTGGAGTTTGGTGTTTGGGGTTTGGGGTTTGGGGTCGGGCAGCTGCTTCACTATTGCGGTCCTTCTCCCGTCTGCGTGCGATCTTGTGCCCAGCGTGTACGTACGCGGCCTGCCTGGCGGTTTTGAGGTTTGGGGTTTGAGGTTTGGGTGTGGGGGTTGGGGTTTGGGGCTTGAGGTTTGGGGGTTGGGGTTTGGGGGCTGGGGTTTGGGGGTTGATATT
Source organism: Chlamydomonas sp. UWO 241 (assembly GCA_016618255.1). Classification (NCBI taxonomy): domain Eukaryota; kingdom Viridiplantae; phylum Chlorophyta; class Chlorophyceae; order Chlamydomonadales; family Chlamydomonadaceae; genus Chlamydomonas; species Chlamydomonas priscui. Next base: position 171,093 of record VFSX01000199.1, on the reverse strand, counting down.
TGTGGTTAGGGTGGCGCACTGCAGTGGGCACACAGCTGCCTGAAGACTGCACAGAGATGCATTCATGACAGAGCATCCAGCTTCAACTGCATCCAATCCCCCCATCTGACTCGCACACAGGCAACATCACTCCCGCAGCACCGGCCTGCTCGTGCATAGTTCAGATCTGACCGCTCCCTCTCCCCCCTGCCATCCCCCCATCCCCCCTCCAATGTGGCCCCCCCTCAGGCTGCAACTCCCGCACCACTGGTCCGCCCGTGCATCCGACCCCTCCCCCCCCCCCAATCCCCCCCCTTCAAAGTGGCCTCCCCTTTGGCTGGTACTCCTCCAACTCTAACAACTCCAACTGTGCCCCCGTACACACCTCACCCACACATAGGCAGCACCAGCAACCCCTCTGGCTGCTACTCCCGCACCACCGGCCTGCTTGTGCCTGGCATCAACATGGCATCGACCGCAAACCTGTTCTTCGCTGCAAGGTTCAACCTCACGCTCTTTGCTGTCGACGCAACGCACTGCGGGTGAGTGGTATGGCGGACGCCTGTGTGTGTCTGCATCAGTGCATGCGCGTGTGTCCGTGTGCGTGTGTGCATGCACGCTTCAACCTCACGCTCTTTGCTGTTGACGCGACGCACTGCGGGTGAGTGGTATGGGGGATGCCTGTGTTGACGTATGTCATGTGTGTGCGTGTGTGTCTGCATGTGTGCGTGCGTGCAGTTGTGGGTGTGCGTGCGTGTTTCAACCCCACTCTCTGCTTTGTCGATCTAACGCACTGCGGTTGAGTACGGCCGATGCCACAGACCGCCGGATGCCGGTGTTGGCATATTCTGTGTTACAAGCACACACACACACACACACACACACACACACTCACACTCCCCCCCCTCCCTTCATCACCCACGCATAGCCGCCAGCACCGTCGTCACCGTCACCACCCCCATGGTCGACCTCTACGCCCCAGGCGCAGACCTCGGCCGCTCTTGCTCCACCCTCTCCATGCCGCCCTCCCCCCCGTCGCCCCCTCCTCCGCCTCCGCCGCCCAGCCCCCTCCGTCCCCTTCCCCCCAATCGTCCCCCCGCCCCACCCACTCCGCCGTCTCCGCCCCCCGTGCCGTCACCGCCGCCGTTCCCGCCTCCCCCCTTCCCTCCGCCCACCACTGCGATCTACATAGTCGTGTACCTCAACCAGGTGAGCAGGGTTGGTTAATTAATTGGTTAATTGATTAAGCTTCTTCAACCTTACCTGTAAGTATTGTGTAAGTATGGTTTATTTATTTGTTTGTTTATTAGTTAAGCAATTAATTAATCAATTCATTAATTTATTTATTCATTGATGAATTAATGCATTCATTCATTCCTTCATTCATGTAGGCATTCATGCATTCATTCATTCATCGTATACCTTGAGTAGGTGAGCAGGGTGAAGGCGGGCGGGGGGGGGGGTCTTGCAGCGCCACCACAGTAACATCGGCTTCCCAGCAAGCACTACCTTCTAGTCCTAGCGATCCCAGCGGCAATGCAGTGGCAATGCCTGCACTGCTGGGTGCATACTACTAGACACACACTGCTAACATTAACATTAACAGTAGCATCGGCTTCTCAGCGAGCACTTACTTCGAGTCCCAGCACCACCGCCTAGAACCAGGCCGTAACAATTACTTCTGAGGGGCGGTAGCCATCTATAATGCGCGTTGTACCTGGGGCCCATCGGCCACAGGAGGGGTTGAGTGCAGTGCCTGGATTGTGGTGCTGCTTGCTTGGTGCCCGCCACCTGGTGTGGGTGGAGTTACCGTGGGATACTTTTCGTGTAGCTTGACCTTTAGACCGGCGCCGTGCCTGCTGTCTCACATAGTCCTGCTGGAGCATTGGAACCGCACGTGCGACCACCAGAAGTGGATCGTAAACTCAGCATCATCACGTCCACCCTCCGCCACCCTCCGAACGCTGCCCCCCCCCCCCCTGTCTGCTGTTCCTACATGTGCAGTCTTCCCGGCCGTTTGACAAGGACAATGACTTCCGTTACCTGCTACGTAGCAACCCAACTACATTCAAACTGACGCAAACACAACTTCCAACTGATGCACCCACCCACCCACCCCGCCCCTCCCCATGTGTGCAGTCATCCCGGCCGTTTGACCAGAACATTGACTGCCGTTACCTGCTGGGTATGAACCCCACCACGTTCCAGCCGACGCACCGTCTGATTGGCGCTTATGCGAATGCCTACTACTCGTACAACTGCCAGGTGGGTTCGTTGTTGGTAATTGGTAGTTGGTAGCTGACTCATCAGCAAACATGTGCACAACTGCCACTCACAAAATGTCAGATGCGTCCGTTGGACTTCCAACTAGTCCCCCACACCCACAATGCCCCGCTCAGTGGGTCCTACCAAGTCACTCCTCTGGTTTGCCACCTATACGGCCTTGCTTATCTTGCCATAAGAGAGTCTGATTGAAGTCACAACCTTGCGGCAGCCAGGCTTAGCAGAACCACTGACGCGGAACCACTGTGTGCGTACGCGCAGCCTTTACCTGCACATGCACTGGCCATCAGCCTCCCCCCAACTCACCACCCTGCACCCCTGCCTCGATGTGCCCCACAATCCATGCAGGTGATGAGTACGTCAACGTCGGGTGGTCAGCTCAAGTGGTCGGCATTGTGGATGAGGTGGGTGGTACAGTTACAGTTACATCGGCTTTCCAGCAAAAACTACCTCCAGTCCTAGTACCACCGCCTAGACCCAAGTCCAGTTCTGGCCCTAACAATTACTTGTGAGGGGCGGGAGCCACAAGTGGGTGGGGTGCAGTCATTTTGTTTTGGGCTCCAGGGAGCCATGGGTAGCCATTTGGCTCCTAACAATCCCATCATATAGAGCTCAACCAACCAAGTTGCTTGATGGACTGACGATCCCATCAGATAGAGCTCGTCACGAGCTCAAAAATGGCCAACATCTGACGGTCAATGGTCAACGCTAAGGCAGCAGTCAAGGCGGTCAACGGGACGTTGGTCCGTGCGCCGGCTCCCAGAAAGTAACTAAAAAACCTGAAAACTAAATCGCTGATGGGGTGATGATGCAATGATGTTACAGTCTATGCCTTAACTCATGCCCTGGGGTCCTCCAGGCGCGTCTATGCAGGTGTAGAACCTGTTAAAACATGGGTAGGGTCGGGCGGGCAGTGGCGCCGTGCCAGATGGGGGCAACAGGGCGATGGACAGCCGGCCAGGACACCACCTGCGGCAGCCCTCTCCTGCTGCTGCTGCTGCTGCTGCTGCTGCTGCTGCTGCTACTGCTACTGCTGCTGCAGCTGCTGGGGGGGACACCAGCTCAACTGCCACCCGGCCGCCCATCTGCCGCCCAACTGCCGCCCATCTGCCGCCCATCTGCCGCCCATCTGCCACCCACTACCGCCCAAATGCCACTCAGCTGCCGCTGCACTGCCCCAGAACTGGCCCCCAACCAACTGTCCCCCAACTGCCATCCAACTGCTGCCTAAATCTCCAACACCTCCCCATCTTCCCCGCATCCAACTGCATCCCAACTGCTGCCTGACAGCAAGCCTCAACCAACTTCTCCATCAACCAACCAACTCTGCATATCTTCAGGGTCAACTTCATCAACCCCGCTGACAACGTGCAGCTTGCATCCAACCTCAAGGGCAACCTCGGTGATTTCTGGAACCAGGTATGTGGGTGTGCATGCCTGTTGGCTCTCTCTCTCTCTCCCTCTCTCTCTCTCTCTTTCTCTCTCCCTCTGTCTCTCTCTCTTTCTCTCTCTCTCTGTCTCTCTCTCTCTCTTTCTCTCTGTCTCTGTTTCTCTCTCTCTCTCTCTGTTACTGCTCTCTCTGTTACCTCTCTTCCGAGGAGGGTGGAATTCAAGTGTGCGGGGGTGCCAGCAAACACGCAAACACATCAGCAACGCCGTGCGCATCAAGCTGACACAGCATGCCAACCTCCGCCCGCGTGACAGGTCGCCACCCAGCCCTACCCCGATGGCCTGGCGGGCCCCGCGGGCTCGAGAGCGCCGTGCGGTGAGTGACTGTCTGGCACTTAAACTGTCAAATCCGCCATCAAAGTGCTTGCTTGACAGGTCATGGTTTGCTGGCGCTTGTGTGGCCTCGTGGGCTCTAAATAGAGCCCCCCAGACTTCCAGTCTAGGCCTAAAATCAAACGCGTTCCTCTGGGTGCGAACATGTAACACCTTGACAACAACCTTGACAATCATACAATTCACGAGGCTTCGGAGTGACGTGGCCCTCATGGACCGACGCCTCACTCCCTGCTGTCCTCGTTTCCCACCACCCCCTTGCTTCCCCTACCCCTCCCCCGCCCCCCTTAGGCCTCTTTGGCATGCCATGGTCCTTCAGGTCCGGCTCGCATCTGCCCCGTAGCTACAGTAGGCCTCCCACGCCTGCCTTCCACCCACCCTTCTCGCTTCCTCTTCTCACCCCCCTCCCCCATTGAAACAGGCTTCTTCGGCATGTCGTGGTCGACCTGGTCCGGCGTGACCGGCCTCGACCCCACCCTCCCTTACTCCCCGCTCGACACCACGGGGCCCGAGCAGAACCCCGCTGGCGCAGTCGCCTTTTTGGCAACTGCGTCGGGCATCTGTTCCATGTCGGATGTGCGCCCCTTCTATGCGTGCTCCCCCGGGGCGTGCTGGTGGATGCGACGGCGGGCATGTTTGTGGTGCCGCAGGTGCTGGGTGGGCATGCATGGGCACGCACGCACAGAAACACACACACGCACACACAAACACACACACAAACACACACGCACACACGCACACACACACGAGCACAGACACACACCACATTGGCACAAGCACATCCGTCCCCTCTCGATGATGCACATTCGCACGTGCACGTGCACACACACGTGTGCGTGCATGTACACGCATGTACACGCATGTACACGCATGTACACGCATGTACACACACACACACACACAACCGCTCACATGCACACACGCTCACACGCAGGGCATCTCCCCGTCCCTGTACGGCCTCCCCAACGGACTCAACCTGTACTACGGCAACAGGGGCTTCCTCCCTGGGTCAACCTCCATCAACTTCCTGCCATTTGTCAAGTGTGACATCACCACGGTCGCGAGCCCCGCGTGCAACGCCCCGCCGTCTCCCCCGCCCTCTCCCACCCCCCACCCCGCCGACGCCCCGCCCCTCCCTCCCCCTCCCCCTTCGTCCCCTCGCCCCCTCCCCCTCCCCCCCCGGGCCCTCCCGGCCCCCCTCGTCCCCCGTCCCCGCCTCCTCCCTCGCCCTCTCCTCCCCCGGCCTGCACCATCTTTGTGGAGGCCCGCCGCATCTTCACCGCCACCACCAACCCCTTCAACCTTGCCAGCACCGGCCTGCCCCCTCCCCTGAACAACGCCGCCGCCCAGTTCACCAACCTCTTCAACCAGCTCTACTCCGCGGGCGTCGCCAGCGAGTTCCCCACCTCCCCCCTCTTCAACCTAGTTGGACCCCTGAGCACCCCGATGAACCGCACCGACTACCTGGTCCTGGCGGCCACCATCACTATCCCAACCAGTGGCCCAACTTCCTCGCCAACTATGCCGACACGTCGCGCATGTCTATCCTCGCGAGCCAGTTTGGATTCACGTGCACTGACCGCATCTGGGCAAACATCAGTGGGTGCCCTGGCCTGGCGGACGCAAACGTTGCGTACACCGGCGCACCCAACCCCCCGGGGATCCCAACCGGCACTGGCTTCCCCAACGCCACCATGGTTTACTACAACCAGGGCATTCTGTCGTGCACCGTGTCCCCCCCTCCCCCCCTCCCGGCGTTCCCTCCCCGCCCCAAGGCCCCGGTCCGCCCACGCCCGTGACTCCTCCCCCCCTTCCCCTCGTCCGCCCTCCCTCCCCCCTCGCCATCCCCCCCTTTCCCTCCTCCCCCCTCCGGCTCCGTTTCCATCATCTTCAACTCATTCACGGCGACTTGCCAAAACCTAAACGCCAGTCTGACTTCTGCCACGCAGCTCTCAGTCGGCATCATCCAGGGCATCACTTCCTCCGGCATGGACTGCACAAACGTGTTTGGCGCCCTCATCTTCCAAGTCTCGTTCGCGATGCAGTCCGACTCCATGGTGTTCTACAACTCCCTCACCTCGCCAAGCGGCATCGCATTCTGGGTCTTCAACGCGGGCGCCGGCCTCCCCTGTGGCGCCGTCATCGGCTTCGTGTCCTATGCCAACAACGTTGCTCAGTTCAGCTGCGCAACGCTGCCGCAGCTGTGTTGCACGGCCACTTCGAGCCCGCCCCCTCCCCCGCCTCCGTCCCCATCCCCCCACGTCCTCGCCCCCCGCCGTCCCCCTTGCCGCCGGCCGCCCTGCCGCCGGCCGCCCTGCCGCCGCCCCCCCCGCTGCTGCCCCCCCCGCCGCCTGCCTCCTCCGTGTTCCCCAACGAGCCCACCTACATGATTTGGGTGTCTGCGCCGGGTGCTACGGACGGCAACACAAACGTCAACGAGGCGTCGACCACGTCGGTGCTCTGCCCCATGCTCGTGCGCAGCATTGCTGGTGCATGGTCGTCAACGGCCTCAACCCCTCTGCCGTCCTGACCGACGGCTGCGGCAAAATCAGCCCTATTCCAGTGATTTCACCGCGGCGAGTCGCAGACAAGGTCTTCCTCAACCTGGCGTCGACGCAGTGGGAGTCTGTGACGGCGACGCTCCTCAACGCGCAGCTGGCCAACACCGTCCGGGCGGCGCACCTCATGTGCAACTCAGCAGTCTACTTCCAGACCATCGCGGGCGTCAACACCGTTGTGCCCATCTCCGCGTCCACGGATCCCAGGTGGCTGTCTGCGGCCCCAGGTGCCGCGGACACGTGCTTCACCGATGCACTGGCCCCGCTGCGGTCTTGAGAGACGCTCTGCTGACGGACCGCAATTCCAGGGCTATCCCGCCTGTCTTGGGACAGTCCCAGGCCCCGCCCGCTATCCCAGGTCTGTCCCAGCCTGGGATAGTGCATTCTTGGGATTGCTTGGAAAGAACTGGGGGGCTGAGACCGGCCCCACATACAATCCTTTGAATCTGGCTCCAGAGACACCGCTGACTTGCAGCCCCAGAGAGGGAGGAGAGCAACTTTTTCTGCTGTGACCGTCGGAAACCAATCAACGTATGTTACCACGTCCCTCGTGCCTCATCCTTCCAGCACCCCACCACCATTCATTGTGAACTCCTCCTATGCCCTTGTGCTTTCTTTAAAACAGAATAAATCATTCAAGTCTGTCAAAACACTTTCTGTGCGCGACATACCACTGTGACATCATCATCCTAGCATCATCCTAGCATCATCATCCTTTCATCATCCGGCATCACCATCAGGCATCCTATCATCATCATCATCATCATCATCACCATCACCATCACCATCATCATCATCCTATAGCAGGCATTGGCCATTGGAATATTATTGCCAAGCAACACTGTGACCTCCGGGCACTGGAGGTGTGGAGGAGCAGCAGCAGCTGAAGCAGAGTTGCTCGAATGCTTGTAGTAGGGAGACAAGCAGACAGGGACTGCTGTGCTGTGTAACTGCACGCTGTTAAACCTAGGGCTGGGATCCCTGGACTGGCATGATCACGTGTGTGTGGCAGCCCTGCACTCGTGTGTGTGCCCACCCTGCCCGGCGTGTTTGCCATGCACGTGCTCAGCAGTGGTTCCGTTCAGGATCTTGGAATTTGATGGCTCAACCCGGGCCTCACGCTCTTTTCGCCAATCCCAACCCGACGGAGGCGAAACCTGGAGAAAACAATGTGAAAATGCTTTCACACTTGCACTTTCATGACTTTCACACTTGCGCTTCGGAATTCGCGGAATCTCAACCCGACGCGCCAGTTCGAATCGGCCAATCTCAACCCGAAAGTGCACTTTGTCGGGTTGCGGGTTGGCTAACGGAAACACTGGTGCTGAGAGAGTGCAGGTGGCGGGCGTTGCCACTCGCGCCCCCTTGCTCACCACCCAACCCCCACCACCCACCCCGGACGGCGGGACCCCATCCCGCTTCAACTGTGCAATGGATGACAGATGTGGACAATGAGGCTCGGTCAACTGCTAGCGGCACCGCTGTGAGGTCATGGGAGGGGAACTGAGCGCACGGTGGTGGCAGTGGTCGTGCATGAGCGCGCCAGGCGCAGGGGTTGTTGCTGGGCGATTCGACCGCGGCGCAACATCCATCGCCTACTCATTGGAATTCTGTACATCTGCTCGTGGCGGACTGGCAACCGCTGTTCTTCTCGAAAGCTTTGGAAATTAATGCTGGCGGTGCCATAGTGGCCGCGCAGGCCGCGCACAGAGCTAGCTAGAACTACAGTCAAATCACGACACGCGTGCTCTCAAGCTGGAGCGTGCCCGCAGACGATGCAATGGGTAAAACCGACTTGGGACACACACACCAGCTCCGGTGCGCCCTCCCTGACGGCAAAAAAACGCCTGCGCCCCATCCTTGTGGCTTCACACAAGACAGAGGTACACCTGACCTCACGCCTGTCCTGGTCAGTTGTTTTCTGGGGGAGGGTGTGCAGATGGGCTGGCAGGCAACGGCCGCCGGCAGTGGCTGCGCCGTTCCTGTGCCCCTGCACACTGCCATCAGCTCGCTCGCTCAACCGCACACAACAGTGCAGCTGCAGCCTCGAGAAACGGAAGCGAAGAGACAGCTGTTAAATCAGAAAATTCGAGCACACCACCTGTCCTTCTTATATATGGGCGCAGTTTGTGATTGCTTCCTCCTCACGCTGCCCCGCTACCCCCCTCCGTCCCCTGCCCCCGCCGCGCCTGCTCGCGTGCCTCCGCCGCGCGTGCCGCAGCACGCTGCCTGAGCCCACCAACGCCCCCCCCCGCCTGCGCCCCCGACGGCGGCGCCGCCCGCCTGCGCCCCCCTGATGACGGAGGCGGCAACGTCGCCGCGGCCGGCGGGGTCCCGGGCGCGCGCGGCGCCCTGCTCTTTTGCTGCTCTGCCTGCTTCTCCTGCTGCGCCTGCCACATGAAGTCCACGCCCTCGAGGGGCTCGCCCCCGGACCCTTGCGCCTCGTCCATCGCCTCCTGGACGATCGAAGGCAGGCCGTCGCGCGCGGCCAGCCAATCTCCGCTGCGCAGCAACGGACCGATGACCGGATGCAGGCTCCACTGCGTGTGTGTGCGTGTGTGTGTGCGTGTGCGTGCATGTGTGCGCGTGTGTGTGTGTGTGCGTGTGCGTGTGTGTGTGTATATGTGTGCGTGTGCGTGTGTCCGTATGTGTGACCGGATGCAGGCTCCACTGCATGTGTGTGTGTGTGTGTGTGACCGGATGTGTGACCGGATGCAGGCTCCACTGCGTGTGCGTGTGTGTGTGTGTGTGCGTGTGTGTGTGTGTGTGTGTGTGTGTGCGTGCGTGTGTGTGTGTGTGTGTGTGCGTGTATGTGTGCGTGTGTGTGCGTGCATGTGTGCACGTTTGTGCGTGCATGTGTGTGTGTGTGTCAGTGTGTGCGTGTGCGTGCGTGGTGTGCGTGTTCATGCGTGGCGTGCGTGTGCGTAGGGGGGAGAGAGGGTCGAGGGTGAGTTTGTTTCAGCGACTCGCACAACAAATGCGCTTCTTCTCCTTGTGATGCACTCCTCTGGCAATGGCGGGGTTGGAGGTGGTGGTGTAAACGGGGGCATGTACACAGGGCAAGCATGCAAGGTATGAGTACACAGAAACAGTAACAGTGACAGTAACAGTGAAAGTGACAGTAACAGTAACGCTTACGGTAACAGTAACAGCAACAGCAGTAGCAGCCGCAGGGGCACACCTCGCCGCATGGTCCGGAGGCGGTAGCTCGCGCGAACGTCAGCTGGAAATCCGGATGTCCGGGACAAAACACTCAATGAAGGGGTCTACAAGGGATGGCTTGCAATGCAGACGTGCGACACAATCTGCGAGCAGCTATAGCCCATCTGCTCAAGTTCTTGTGCCCAAAGAAGGTCGGCTGAAAGTCCGGATTTCCGGGACAACACACTCAATGGACGGATACGCAAGGAATGGCTCGCAATGCAGACGTGCGACACAATCTGCGAGCAGCAAGCCCATCTGATCAAATTCTTGTGCACATAGTAGGTCGGCTGAAAGTCCGGATTTCCGGAACAAAACACTAAATGAAGGGGTAGGCGAGGGATGGCACGCAATGCAGACGTGTGACACAATCCACGAGCAACTATAGCCCATCTGCTCAAATGCTTCTGCCGCGAACGTCGGCTGAAAATCCGGATTTCCGGGTCAAAACACAAAACGAAGGGGTACGCAAGGGATCTGATCAAACACGCTTAGTTGCTAGTTGCTAGGTGCGTCACACGACTGTGACATCCATCATCAAATAATAGTTTTCACACCACCACCACACCCCGGGAAGGCAAGCAATATGTACGTACGGTAATAGTGTCGCACAGACTGAACCAGTCCTTAGCGCCCCCACAACCCCCGCAGCAGGGGCTGCAGGGGCAAAACGCGAAATTTGGGGGGAAACTGCGAATCGCGAATCGCCCCCAAAAATGTGAAAATGGCAATTTTCACACTTCTCGCAAAAATAAAACTCCTGCGAGGGCATTTCGGCATGTTCCCTCCAATGTCGCGGGGGCAAACAGGATATAATCGGTATCCTTACGGACACCATTGGACTGTACAACCTATCATCGCCAGTCCACACCTTGAGGATTGCGTCCTCGGAGTATCCGCTCGACAGCAGCTCTGACAAAAAGCGCAGCTGGAGGGGGTCGACGGCTGCAGTGTGTGTGTGTGTGTGTGTGTGTACAGCAGCTCCGGCAGGAAGCGTAGCTGGAGGGGGTCGACGGCTGCAGTGTGTGAGTGTGTGTGTGTGTGTGTGTGTGTGTGTGTGTACAGCAGATCCGACAAAAAAAAAGCTGGAGGGGGTTGACGGCTGCAATGCGCGTGTGTGTGTGTGTGTGTGGACAGCAGCTCCGACAGGAAGCGCAACTGCCTGGGGTTGACGGCTGCAGTGTGTGAGTGTGTGTGTGTGTATGTGTGCGTGTGTGTCTGTGTGTGAACAGCAGCGTGTGTGTGTGTGTGTGTGTGTGTGTGGTCGATTCTACAGTCCGTCGGACGCCTTTGATGGCGCATTAGACCCTAGGAAAGAGGCCGGCAGCTGTCAAAATAAGACCCCTAGCATGCCATCTGCCATCATGATTGCTGTGCACACGGTGCGTGTCTCAAAACAGGCGACAAGGAAGTCAGCCAACTCGTGCCAGAACCTGGGGTTCTCCTGGCCTGGCCGAGGATTCATAAACTCCCGCATCCGCTCATCTAAATCGGCCTCCTCGGGGCGAGGGATGAACCGAAACAGGCTGTGGGCCCGCACCCGTGCCTCTTCATAGGCAGGGCACTCAAATACCATGTGTGCCTCATCCTCTAGCCCACCGCATAGGCAGCACGCCCGCTGGCTGCGTCGCTGCCTCTGTCCCGCCACGGCGTAGCGCCCCCGCTCTATCTGCAGCTCATGGAGCCCATCCTGAACCTAGCTAGAGCCGTGATCCGGGCAGCACTGTTCAGCCCTGAGCTCAACAGGGCCGGTGGCTCGCTGTCGCTACCCGCCATCCACCGCATGTAGGTCAGCATCTTAAAGCCGCGCGACCACTCCTCAGGTACATCTCGCACGGTAGTGCCGCTCGGCAGCGCCGGTGTGCTTGTCGCGGCGGCCAGCCACGCAGCGGTCGCCACGTCCAGCAGGTTGGTGATGCGTACCGGTCCCTCCTGGTCCCACGCCAGGGTGTGCCCCACAGTTCCGAGGCACACCTGCAAGCGTGCCGCCCAGCACGTCCCCCCCGCTTCGGCCAGCCCCCAGCTCTCCCGCATTGCATCTTTAAGCAGGTCACCGTCAGGCCGCCCCCGCGCCTGATCCCAAAAGCGCGTCGCCTGGCGCAGCCAATCTGCCGCCAGCGGCCGCCACCCCGCCTCCCGCGCCAAAATCCCCAGTTGCTGCCCGTTGCTGCGGACTCCTAGGGACGCACGGGTAAATTGCAGAAGCACTTCCTTCCAGGGTGCGCCATCCGTCGCGTGCGGCCTTAGCGCCCCTCCCACTCCTGCCTCTCTCCCACCGTCCGCCCGCCCCGGCAAACACGCCCCCCCCAGCATCCGCCATCATCGCAGGGCCCCACACCTCACACCCGTAATTTAGCACAGGCCGTACTTGCGTGTCGAACAGGTGGGCCTTAATGCCAATATTATTAAGGCGTAGCATATAGCATCTGCGAGTTAGCGCATATCTGGTGCGCTGGCCCCTAGAGCGTCGGGTGCCCACGTCCCCCCCCACTGCCCGCCGGTGGTGAGAGAGCATGCCCAGATATGGGAACTCGTGTGTCATTGGTAGATCTGCTCCTGCAAACTTCAGCGTTACCCTCCCTCCTGCCGCCCCGACTGGGCAGACCTGGTCATTGAACACCACCCCTTCTGGCTTCTTAACGTTTACTGTTAGTGCGCGCGTGCCGCAAAAGGCGTGCAGAGTATCTAGCATGCGCTGAAGCGCTTCGGGCGTCTCTGCCAGCAGCGTCAAGTCATCAGCGTACAGCAGCAGCCGTAGTAATCGCCCCGCCATCTCCACCCCATCACCCGGGAGCTCTGCGTCTAGTACTCCCTCCAATGCGTCAATAAAAAGCCCAAACAGCAGCGGTGACAGTGGGTCGCCTTGCATGACCCCCTTGTGTGAAGGAAACGCGGGTCCCACTTTCCCATCGATGCGCACACACATTGCGGACCCATCGTACATGGCAATCAGCGCCGCCATGAACTCCCCATGTACCCCCAGGCTCCTAAGGCACTCCCAAAGCAATGGGCGGTGCACGCAATCGTAAGCCTTCCTGAAGTCAATAAAGGCGGCGTACAGCGGTTTGCGCTGGAGGCCGCTCTTCTCAATAAGGTGTTGCAGGATGAAGGCATTATCTGGGGTCCCCCTCTTCTTCCGGAAGCCTGCCTGGCCCCGCGCCCGGTACCCCTCCCGTTCTGCTAAGGCGTCCAGCCTGTTCATAAGAAACAAGCTGTATAGCTTGGCGAGGGCATTCCCCACCGTGACCCCTCAGTAATCGTCCCTCGGTAATCGTCCCGCACGTCTAGGCTGCCTTTCGGCTTTGGCACCGGCGTGGTTGCCCCTAAGTGCCATGCAGTCGGGTACCCCTCACGGAAGACCCGATTGAGCAGGTGTGTGATGGGGCCAGCGAGCAGGTGCTCCTCATCCACAGCACCCGTTGCATTGCCCTCCTCCGCCGCCCTAGCCCATGCCCTCTGATAGAACTCTATCGGCATGCCGTTTACGCCTGGGGCTTTGCCCGCGTCCATGCCCATCAGTGCCGCATACACCTCCGCCTCAGTAAATGAATTATTTAGCGCTGCCGCCCGCTCCGTGGCCGTCGTCGTGGGGGGGGCAAACGGGGCCCCGTGCCCATGGTCAGTGGCATCATCCGTGTTAGTCGTATTAGTCGTATGAGTCGTATCAGTGGCGTTAGCATGGTTGTCCCGCAGCAAATCCCTAAAATAATCTGTCCACCCCTCCACGTCCCTCAGACCGACCGCCTGACCAGGCAGTGTGTGTGTGAATGTGTGTACAGCAGCTCCAACAAAAAGTGCAACTGGAGGGGGTCGACGGGTGCAGGCAGCGTGTGTGTGTGTGTATATGTGTGTGTTGTGTGTGTACAGCAGCGTGTGTGTGTGTGTGTGTGTGTGTGTGCATGTGTGTGTGCGTGTGCGTGTGTGTGTGAGTGTGTATGTGTGTGTGTGTGTGTGTGTGTATGTGTGTGTATAGCAGCTCCAACAGGACGCGCAGCTGGAGGGGGTCGACGGCCGCAGTGTGTGTGTCTGTGTGTGTCTGTGTGTGTGTGTGTATACAGCAGCTCCGACAGGAAGCGCAGCTGGAGGGGGTCGACGGCTGCAGTGTGTGTGTGTCTGTCTGTGTGTGTGTGCGTGTGTGTGTGTGTGCGTGTGCGTGTGCGTGTGTGTGTGTGTGTGTGTGCGTGTGGTGGGTGCAGGGGAGGGGGAGCGTGGCGCATGTGTGAATGCGCCCGACGAATGCACTCGACCTCTCAACCCCCCTCCCCTCATCCCTCCTCTCACCCCTCCTATCAAGCCTGTCCCCACCTGCCAGAGCATACAGCCGTTCAGTGCCGTGAAATGCCCAGCAACTCGTCGCTCCGGTTGCCCCGTTGAGCTCAGCGCACTCCCCCACAACCCCTCGCCCCCCCCCAATCTCCTGCAAAAGTGCCCCACCTGCCAGCGCCTCAATCCGTTCAAAGTGCAGCACACAACTCTTCACCCCTGATAACCCCCCCGCACCACGCACAAAATGTCATCACCTGCCAGCGCCTCAATCCGTTCAAAGTGCAGCACCGCGTCGCACCCGCTGCCTGCCAGCTCAGCGCTCTCGTCAGCACCCAGGTCTTCGCGCGATTTGAGCCACCAGCGGTCACGTGTGAGCTGGCCAAGGACAACCTTTGGAGTAGGAGGAGGGGGGGGGGAGCAGGTGTGTGTGTTAGGTGGGACCTGTAACAATCTCTCCTGCGTGTGTGTGTGTGTGTGTGGTCTTCCCGCGATTTGAGCCACCAGCGGTCGCGCGTGAGCTGGCCCAACACGGTCTTGGGGTGGAAGGAGAGAACATGTGTGTGAGTGTGTCTGTGTGTGTGTGTGTGTGTGTGTGTGCGTCAGGTGAGATCTGTAACAATCTCTCCTGCGTGCGTGTGTGTGTGTGTGTGTGTGTGTGTGGTCGATTTTACAGTCCGTCGGACGCCTTTGATGGCGCATTAGACCCTAGGAAAGAGGCCGGCAGCTGTCAAAATTAGACCCCTAGCATGCCATCTGCCATCATGATTGCTGTGCACGCGGTGCGTGTCTCAAAACAGGCGACAAGGAAGTCAGCCAACTCGTGGAACCTCGGGTTCTCCTGGCCTGGCCGAGGATTCATAAACTCCCGCATCCGCTCATCTAAATCGGCCTCCTCGGGGCGAGGGATGGACCGAAACAGGCTGTGGGCCCGCACCCGTGCCTCTTCATAGGCAGGGCACTCAAATACCATGTGTGCCTCATCCTCTAGCCCACCGCATAGGCAGCACGCGCGCTGGCTGCGTCGCTGCCTCTGTCCCGCCACGGCGTAGCGCCCCCGCTCTATCTGCAGCTCATGGAGCCCCATCCTGAACCTAGCTAGAGCCGTGATCCGGGCAGCACTGTTCAGCCCTGAGCTCAACAGGGCCGGTGGCTCGCTGTCGCTACCGCCATCCACCGCATGTAGGTCAGCATCTTAAAGCCGCGCGACCACTCCCCAGGTACATCTCGCACGGTAGTGCCGCTCGGCAGCGCCGGTGTGCTTGTCGCGGCGCCCAGCCACGCCGCGGTCGCCACGTCCAGCAGGTTGGTGATGCGTACCGGTCCCTCCTGGTCCAACGCCAGGGTGTGCCCCACAGTTCCGAGGCACACCTGCAAGCGTGCCGCCCAGCGCGCCCCCCCCCTTCCGCCAGCCCCCAGCTCTCCCGCATTGCATCTTTAAGCAGGTCACCGTCAGGCCCCCCTCGCGCCTTATCCCAAAAGCGCGTCGCCTGGCGCAGCCAATCTGCCACCAGCGGCCGCCACCCCGCCTCCCGCGCCAAAATCCCCAGTTGCTGCCCGTTGCTGCGGACTCCTAGGGACGCACGGGTTAATTGCAGAAGCAATTCCTCCAGGGTGCGCCATCCGTCGCGTGCGGCCTTAGCGCCCCTCCCACTCCTGCCTCTCTCCCACCGTCCGCCCGCCCCGGCAAACACGCCCCCCCCAGCATCCGCCATCATCGCAGGGCCCCACACCTCACACCCGTAATTTAGCACAGGCCGTACTTGCGTGTCGAACAGGTGGGCCTTAATGCCAATATTATTAAGGCGTATCATGTAGCATCTGCGAGTTGAGCGCGTATTTGGTGCGCTGGCCCCTAGAGCGTCGGGTGCCCACGTCCCCCCCCACTGCCCGCCGGTGGTGAAAGAGCATGCCCAGATATGGGAACTCGTGTGTCATTGGTAGATCTGCTCCTGCAAACTTCAGCGTTACCCTCCCTCCTGCCGCCCCGACTGGGCAGACCTGGTCATTGAACACCACCCCTTCTGGCTTCTTAACGTTTACTGTTAGTGCGCGCGTGCCGCAAAAGGCGTGCAGAGTATCTAGCATGCGCTGAAGCGCTTCGGGCGTCTCTGCCAGCAGCGTCAAGTCATCAGCGTACAGCAGCAGCCGTAGTAATCGCCCCGCCATCTCCACCCCATCACCCGGGAGCTCTGCGTCTAGTACTCCCTCCAATGCGTCAATAAAAAGCCCAAACAGCAGCGGTGACAGTGGGTCGCCTTGCATGACCCCCTTGTGTGAAGGAAACGCGGGTCCCACTTTCCCATCGATGCGCACACACATTGCGGACCCATCGTACATTGCAATCAGCGCCGCCATGAACTCCCCATGTACCCCCAGGCTCCTTAGGCACTTCCAAAGCAATGGGCGGTGCACGCAATCGTAAGCCTTCCTGAAGTCAATAAAGGCAGCGTACAGCGGTTTGCGCTGGAGGCCGCTCTTCTCAATAAGGTGTTGCAGGATGAAGGCATTATCTGGGGTCCCCCTCTTCTTCCGGAAGCCTGCCTGGCCCCGCGCCCGGTACCCCTCCCGTTCTGCTAAGGCGTCCAGCCTGTTCATAAGAAACAAGCTGTATAGCTTGGCGAGGGCATTCCCCACCGTGACCCCTCAGTAATCGTCCCTCGGTAATCGTCCCGCACGTCTAGGCTGCCTTTCGGCTTTGGCACCGGCGTGGTTGCCCCTAAGTGCCATGCAGTCGGGTACCCCTCACGGAAGACCCGATTGAGCAGGTGTGTGATGGGGCCAGCGAGCAGGTGCTCCTCATCCACAGCACCCGTTGCATTGCCCTCCTCCGCCGCCCTAGCCCATGCCCTCTGATAGACCTCTATCGGCATGCCGTTTACGCCTGGGGCTTTGCCCGCGTCCATGCCCATCAGTGCCGCATACACCTCCGCCTGAGTAAATGAATTATTTAGCGCTGCCGCCCGCTCCGTGGCCGTCGTCGTGGGGAGGGCAAACGGGGCCCCGTGCCCATGGTCAGTGGCATCATCCGTGTTAGTCGTATTAGTCGTATGAGTCGTATCAGTGGCGTTAGCATGGTTGTCCCGCAGCAAATCCCTAAAATAATCTGTCCACCCCTCCACGTCCCTCAGACCGACCGCCTGGCCAGGCAGTTTCACCCGCTGCCAAAACCGCCGAGGGTTCCCCTTCCTGTCCTCAATCAGCTCGGAGGGTCTCCGGGCCTCGCTCGCGCGGCGGGAGCGCCGCGCGGTCTGACTATAGGCCTTCCCTGCCTCTTTGGCGGCCGGTGACTGCGCCCCGTGCGCTCGTTCCGCTTCCCGGCACGCGCGGCGTGCGTCCTTGCACTCCTGAGTGTACCATATGTTGTGTGGTCGCCCCCCCCCGTCCCCGGTCATGGGCCGCACCAAGACCGCACCCACCTCACCCGACGCGTGCAACGCCCGGGCTGCCCGCTCGACCGCGCTCTCGAGGCGGCTGAGCTCCTCATCCACCGTCGGTGCCCCCCGAGCTCCCAAAACGTCCGTCATCATCCCCCCCAGGAGCTGTGCGTACGCCCCCTCGCCCCCCCGTGGCCACCTAAACCTGGCCGGCATTTCGCTCGGGGCGCCGGCCTGAGCCGCAGGTACCGCAGTAGCGGGCTCATAAGTAAGGGTCAGTACTACTGGTCTGTGGTCAAACCTGTGTGTGTGTGTGTGTGGTCTTCGAGCAATTTGAGCCACCATCGGTCGCGCGTGAGCTGGCCTAGCACGGTCTGGGGATAGGAGGTGTGTTGTGTGTGTGTTGGGTCTTGGGGTAGGGTAGTCCTCATCATTACTTGTGCCCCTCACCGAGCCTCCTGTCTCCAACACCAAGGCGGGGGCCTGCGACGCGTTCAATGTCGTGCTCGGTGCTTTGTCAAGGGGCGAGCTTATGCTCAGAGCCGCGTATGGGTAGCAGGTTTCAAGTCCTGTGCAAGCTGGTTGAAATCCCAGATAGGAATCCTATTATAACGTCAGAGATTGCCGCCCGGCTTTTCAACGTTTTCATCATTTCAGGTCATTTCTTGACGAGCCCCATGTCCTTTCTGATACACACTGATCAGTAGCCTCTGCTGCCGCTACGGTGGAGGTCTAGGGGACGCCACCCCGGCCGTGGCCCCACGGGGAGGATTCGGATCTAGGGGCCGAGTGCCCTGTCTAGGTCCAGCCCCGACCCAATAGCCCCCCACCACCAGTAGTCAGCCACCCGTCTGCAGCGCTCGGGCGTTAAACGCCAAGCAAGGTCGAATACGCTGCCGGTAGGTGCGTCACACACGACTGTGAAATCCACCATCATCACGTAAAGAGCGTCCAGGGTCTCCCAATGTCCCCACCCCACCCACCACGTGCTTGTCCACCAGTTCCGGTGTGTACGACCCCGCCTGGCTCTCCATGAGTGCAGGGTAGAAAGACTGGTAGAGAATCCACACTT
The DNA here is from genome assembly GCA_016618255.1 of Chlamydomonas sp. UWO 241. Taxonomy (NCBI): domain Eukaryota; kingdom Viridiplantae; phylum Chlorophyta; class Chlorophyceae; order Chlamydomonadales; family Chlamydomonadaceae; genus Chlamydomonas; species Chlamydomonas priscui. The sequence continues at coordinate 152,578 of VFSX01000199.1, read as the reverse complement.
CGCATGCACGTATGAACATGCACAGCCTGCATGTGTGTGTTTGTGCGTGTGTGCGTGCGTGTCAGCAGCAGCAGTTGCTGCTTGTGTATGTATGTGTGTGTGTATGTATGTATGTGTGTGTGTGTGTGTGTGTGTGTGTGTGTCCTCGTGTGTGTGTGTGTGTGTGTGTGTGTGTGTGTGTGCGAGCGTCACGGCAGAGCCCCCCCCTCCCGCCCCGCCCCATGTCTTCCTCTCATAATCACAGTGCCATTGTGTCAGACTCAATCTCCACCTTAGCTCCCCGTCTTCGCCCACACACGCCCACACACCCCTCCCAGCACCCGCCCACCTCTGATGCACCCGCAAATACACACACACACACACACACACAAACACACACACTGTCTTCTCTCTCTTACTTACAGTGCCGTCGTATCAGGCTCAATCTCCACCTCGGCGCCCCCGTCTTCGCCCACACACCTCCCAACAACCAGACACCTCCGATGCACACGCAAACACACGATCGATACACCCCCGCCCCTCCCCTCAACATCACCCAGCCACCACACACACACACACACACAAAACACACACACACACACACCGTCGTCCTCTCTCTTACTCTTAGTGCCATTGCGGTGAGCTCAATCTCCACTTCTGCACCCCATCTAGACCCACAAACCCCCCAACACCCGGCCACCTTTGATGCACACGCAAACACATGTGCACGAGCACACACACACGCACACACACACACACACACCGTCTTCCTTTCTCATACTCGCAGTGCCACTGTGTCGGGCCCAATCAACACTGCTGCGCCCCAGTCTTCGCCCACACCCGCACACACACACACACACACACACACCTCCCAACATCCAGCCACCTCTGATGCACACAAAACACATGCACGAGCACGCACACACACACACACACACGCACACGCACACGCACACACACACACGCACACCATCCTCCTCTCTCTTACTCACAGTGTCATCGATTCAGGCTCAATAACCACCATAGCTCCCCCGGCTTCGCCCACACCCGCTCACACCCTCATCCAACACCAAGCCACCTCTGATGCACACAAACCACACACACACACACACACACACAGTACGCCGTGGCGGGACAGAGGCGGCGACGCAGCCAGCGGGCGTGCTGCCTATGCGGTGGGCTAGAGGATGAGGCACACATGGTGTTTGAGTGCCCTGCCTATGAAGAGGCACGGGTGTGGGCCCACAGCCTGTTTCGGTTCATCCCTCGCCCCGAGGAGGCTGATTTAGATGGTCGATTTTACAGTCCGTCGGACGCCTTTGATGGCGCATTAGACCCTAGGAAAGAGGCCGGCAGCTGTCAAAATTAGACCACTAGCATGCCATCTGCCATCATGATGGCTGTGCACGCGGTGCGTGTCTTAAAACAGGCGACAAGGAAGTCAGCCAACTCGTGCCAGAACCCGGGGTTCTCCTGGCCTGGCCGAGGATTCATAAACTCCCGCATCCGCTCATCTAAATCGGCCTCCTCGGGGCGAGGGATGGACCGAAACAGGCTGTGGGCCCGCACCCGTGCCTCTTCATGATGATGATGATGATGGATCTTACAGTCTGTGTGACACCAGTAATGATGTATAAGACCGGTGTCGGCGCTAGCGCCCGACACCTTAAACTCAGTTTCAGTGGGAAACTGGCTGGCTACCTGGTAGGGGTGAGGGTAAACCCCCACACGCGCGCACGCACTGGACCTAGACAGGACACTGGGCCCCCAGATCCACCCTATACCACCCAGGTGCATAGGCAGGGCACTCAAATACCATGTGTGCCTCATCCTCTAGCCCACCGCATAGGCAGCACGCCCGCTGGCTGCGTCGCTGCCTCTGTCCCGCCACAGCGTAGCGGCCCCGCTCTATCTGCAGCTCATGGAGCCCCATCCTGAACCTAGCTAGAGCCGTGATCCGGGCAGCACCGTTCAGCCCTGAGCTCAACAGGGCCGGTGGCTCGCTGTCGCTACCCGCCATCCACCGCATGTAGGTCAGCATCTTAAAGCCGCGCGACCATTCCTCAGGTACATCTCGCACGGTAGTGCCGCTCGGCAGCGCCGGTGTGCTTGTCGCGGCGGCCAGCCACGCAGCGGTCGCCACGTCCAGCAGGTTGGTGATGCGTACCGGTCCCTCCTGGTCCCACCCCAGGGTGTGCCCCACAGTTCCGAGGCACACCTGCAAGCGTGCCGCCCAGCACGTCCCCCCCGCTTCGGCCAGCCCCCAGCTCTCCCGCATTGCATCTTTAAGCAGGTCACAGTCAGGCCGCCCCCGCGCCTTATCCCAAAAGCGCGTCGCCTGGCGCAGCCAATCTGCCGCCAGCGGCCGCCACCCCGCCTTCCGCGCCAAAATCTCCAGTTGCTGCCCGTTGCTGCGGACTCCTAGGGACGCACGGGGAAATTGCAGAAGCACTTCTTCCAGGGTGCGCCATCCGTCGCGAGCGGCCTTAGCGCCCCTCCCACTCCTGCCTCTCTCCCACCGTCCGCCCGCCCCGGCAAACACGCCCCCCCCAGCATCCGCCATCATCGCAGGCCCCCACACCTCACACCCGTAATTTAGCACAGGCCGTACTTGCGTGTCGAACAGGTGGGCCTTAATGCCAATATTATTAAGGCGTATCATATAGCATCTGCGAGTTAGCGCATATCTGGTGCGCTGGCCCCTAGAGCGTCGGGTGCCCACGTCCCCCCCCACTGCCCGCCGGTGGTGGAAGAGCATGCCCAGATATGGGAACTCGTGTGTCATGGGTAGATCTGCTCGTGCAAACTTCAGCGTTACCCTCCCCCCTGCCGCCCCGACTGGGCAGAACTGGTCATTGAACACCACCCCTTCTGACTTCTTAACGTTTACTGTTAGTGCGCGCGTGCCGCAAGAGAGATGAGCGGATGCGGGAGTTTATGAATCCCTGGCCAGGCCAAGAGAACCCCAGGTTCTGGCACGAGTTGGCCGACTTCCTTGTCGCCTGTTTTGAGACACGCACCGCGTGCACAGCAATCATGATGGCAGATGGCATGCTAGGGGTCTAATTTTGACAGCTGCCGGCCTCTTTCCTAGGGTCTAATGCGCTATCAAAGGCGTCCGACCGACTGTAAAATCGACCACACACACACACACAAACCCACCGTCTTCCTCTCTCTTACTCACAGTGCCATTGTGTCAGGCTCAATCTCCACTTATGCGCTCATACACGCCCACACCCCCGTCTTTGCCCACACACGCTCACACACCCCTCCCAGCACCCAGTCACCTCTGGTGCACACGCAAACACGCGCGCGCGCTCACACACACACACACAAGCACACGTACACACACACACACACACACACACCGTCCTCCTCCTGTACTCACAGTGCCGTCGTGTCAGGCTCGATCTCGACCTCGGCTCCCCCATCTTCGCCCACACCAGCGAGCGCCGTCGTGACGAAGTCCACCGTCTCGCGGACGACCTCGTCATTAGAGCGGTGCCTGTGTGGAGTGGTGCAAATAAGGACACCTCAGGAAAACCGCAACAGTGGGAAAATTGCAAGTAGTTTAGCGGTGGGACAGCGGTGGGGAACCACAGCGCGGTCGCCACAAAGTCGGCAGTCTCTCGGGTAATCTTGTCATTGGAGCGGTGCCTGCGTGCGGTGTGCGCGTGTGTCGGATCGGGTGAAGACACGCCAGGGAAACCACAGTGCCGTCGTGATGAAGTCGACAGTCTCCCGAAATATCTCGTCATTGGGGCGGTGCCTGTGCGCGCGCGTGCGTCGGTTTGGGTGAGGACATGCCAGTGAAACCACAGCGCGGTCGTGACAAAGTCGACAGACCCGCGGACAACTTCGTCATTGGGGCGGTGCCTGTGCGCGCGCGTGCGCGTGCATCGGATCGGGTGAGGAAACCACAGCGGTGGAAAAGCGATGGGACAGCGGTGGGTAACCACAATGCGGTGGCGACAAGGTCGGCAGTCTCTCGGACAACCTCGCCATTGGAGCAGTGCCTGCGTCCATCAGAGCAATTAATGACACAAAATAAAACCGCAACAGTGGGAAAGCGGTGGAAAAACGGTCGGTAACCGCAGCGCGGTTATCACACTGCTGCCTATCTAATTGACAACCTCGTCATTGGGGCGGTGCCTGTGTGCGCACGTGCGTCAGATCTGGTGAGAAAGCATCAGGCAAGCCACAGTGCCGTCATGACGAAGTCGACAGTCTCCCGACCGACCTCGTCATTGAGGCGGTGCCTGTGTGCGCGCGTGAATCAGATCTGATGATGAAGCATCAGGGAAACCGCAGTGCGGTCGCCACAAAGTCGACCGTCTCAGTGGACGGTCTCGTTGGAGCGGTGCCTGCGCGCATCGGATCCAGCAAGGACACATCAGTCACATCAGTCATCATTGGAGAGCGGTGCCTGTGTGCCCCCCCCCCCCCCCCTCCCCCCGTCGCCATCAGCAGCTGCAGCTCCTGGCGCGCGCCCCGCGGCTCCTCCATGTAGCCGCACTCATCATATTTCGCACCGCCGCCCCCTCCCCCCTCCTCCACCCTCCCTCCCTCAAACCGTTGCCACCGGTCGCTGCAGCAAGCACACCATGCATCCCCCCCCCGACCCCCCTCACCCCGTCGCCATCAGCAGCTGCAGCTCCTGGCGCGCGCCCCGCAGCTCCACCAGGTAGTCACGCGCAGACAGCCCGGTGTCGCCAGTGTCGGTTACGGAGAGGCGGGAGAGAACAGAGAGGTTGGCAGCGAGCCTGCAGAGAGAGAGAGTGTGTGTGTGGCTCGAGTGTGTGTGTGATTCAAGTGGAGGGAGAGGCAGACAGCCCGGTGTCGCCAGTGTCGGTTACAGAGAGGCGGGACAGCACAGAGAGGTTGGCAGCGAGCCTGCAGAGTGTGTGTGTGTGTGTGTGTGTGTGTGTGAGCAGGTGTGTGTGTGTGGGGGCAGCTGGTGTCGCCAGTGTCGGTTATGGAGAGGCGGAAGAGCAGAGAGGTTGGCAGCGAACCTGCAGGGGCATGCATGGCAGTGTGTGTGTGTGTGGTTGGGGGGGGGGGGGAAGGGGGGGAGGGGGGGGGGGGAGGGCGGGGGGGGGGGGGAGGCAGAGAGGCTGGTGTCGCCAGTGTCGGTGACCGACAGGCGGGAGAGCACACTGAGGTTGGCAGCGAGACTGCAGAGAGAGTGTGTGTGTGTGTGGCTCGAGTGTGTGTGTGGCTGAAGGGGGGGGGGGAGGCAGACAGGCTGGTATCGCCAGTCTTGGTCACCGACAGGCGGGAGAGAACAGTGAGGTTGGAAGCGAGCCTGAAGAAAGGTGTGCGTGTGTGTGTGTGAAATGAGTGGTGGGTGGTGGTGGGGGGGGTGCACAGGGTTGTTTAGCGGGTGGCTGCATGCCAGCTGGCGTCGCCAGTGCCGAAGGGCGGTTTGTAAGTTGCTTGGTGCGTGACATAACCCCCCCCCCCTCCTTCAGGGCTGATCTACACTGCACGTGTCAATGGTCTGATGTGCGCGTGTGTGTGCGTGTGTGTGTGTGTGGTCAGGGTGCCGGGGTGTATTTCTGTTAGTGCCGGGGTGTATTTCTGTCTGGGGCTCGATTAACGGAGGCGCGTTCTCGTCGCCGAGCCCTGGACCCAGCAATGCGGCGCTGCTGGTGACGAGGATCTCCATGCCGCTGACGAGCGGGGTAAAATACGACTGGCCCGGCTCCTGCTAGACTGCCCCTCGGTGGAACACTTCAGGAGCGGCTTGCCCGGCGCTGCCATGGCTTGGCGAGTAGCCGCGGCGCTGCCGCGGCCCGTGCTGGGAGACGGCCCTTATCCTCCCCCCATGCAGGACGCCATGCGGCACCGATCTCGACGAGTTGATCGACGAGCGGAGGAGCTGGCGCCCGTCAATGCATGCTGGACATTGGTCAAGATGGCTGCCCGTGGAGGCGGGCTACCATCACGGCTTCAGCGGTGGCGACCGCCGAGGCAACACAGAGTAAATCCGCTTCACCAATCGCAGCGTTCGTCACCGCGCTCATCCTCGGGGTCGCTCGTCTGCCGGTGACTGGCGTTGGAAGGTCTTCAGGCAGCCTCCATGACAACTCTGTCGTCCATGCACCCCTGGAGGGTGGGACCTGGCCATGCATGAGGCATGGGGCGCCGGCTGAGCCCCATGCAAACGAGAGCTGGACAGCCATGCACTGCCAGGCGGGGACCGTTCCAGTCAGCGCCAGTCGGCTCTGCCGGCTTGACTGGCCACAAGGCCGCTACTGTGACCCTGAGGAAGGTCCTCTCCTATATGCTCCTTGCCAGACATGTCTCTCAGAGACCGCTGTTTGGGGTAGTCTAGCCGGCGGGAGCGGTAGTCTATCGGCCGGGAGCCGGCGGTACTCTAGTACTTAAGTGTGCTGGAGTATCGGCGGGTGTCTCTAGTAGAAGAGTAGCCTGCTTAGCTGGAAACCCCGTGTTACTGTTACTGTTACTGTTACTGTATTTCTGTTAGTGGTACAGGCATTGCCGGTGCATGCGGACGGCTTCATGTAACGCATGGTTGGTTGGTTGGTTGGTTGGCCAAGGTGGGTGCTTGCGCCCGCATCCATGTGGCATGCATGTGTGCCTGTGGCCACCACCCACCGCTTGAGCCTCAGCAGCTCTGGCCCCCCCTCCAGCGCCTCATCGTCCCACCCGCTGCCGTCGTCGCCGTACGCCGCGGCCACCCGCGTCATCGACTCTACCGACGACGCAACGCGCTCCGCCGCGGCCGCCCTGCCCGCGTCTGCTGCCGCTGCCGCCGCCGCTGCTGCCCCAGCTCCTGGCCCTGCCGCACGCGCCGCCTTGTCGCGCGCCCGGGTGAAGCTCGAACCCCACACGCGCTGCCCGCGCCCGCTGCCGCTCGCCCCGCCCCCGCCCCTCCGCCTCGCGTCCTCGCCGTCGACGCCCTCCGCCCCGCCGCCGCCGTCGACCCCCGCCACTGCAGCTGGCGCCTCGTCATCACTGCCGCCATCGCCGCTGCTGCCAGCGCCCGCGCCACCGCCACCGCCGGCGTCGTCCGGTGGCAGCAGCCCCTTCTGTCGCGCGCGTCGCGCCATGCGGATCGACAGCTTGGTGTCCATGTACTGCTTGTACGTGCCCTTGACCTGTTGCACGGACGCAAGCGGCGACGACAGCATGATTGTGGAGCAGTGCAGCAGCGAATGGCACCAGATGTACTAGAGCTGGTGGGATGGACACATTCAATGTGTGTCCACTCGGTGGACGAGTGCGGGTGCTATCTCCATGCCTCAGGGATTGAGTGCGCAAGCACAAGTCTAATACGCCATCCAAGGCGTCCAACAAGACTGCAGCATCGACCACACACACACACACACACACACACACCACGCACGCAAGAGCACTCACGTGGAACTCGTTCTGCACGTGCTGCAGGCGCTCCAGCAGCCCTGGCAACCGCGCACGCTCATCCCTCTTGAGCTTCGCAAGCTGCCGCCTCAGCTGCCGCGGCCGGTGGGTGTTGAGCCCTGTGCCCACGTCGCCAGTGGACGCGTCCCGCACGAGCAGCTTTGCCAGCAGCGCCGCGTCCTCCTGTCCCAGCTGCTCGCTCACCACGTCCAGCATCATCGGCTGCAGCAGCGTGGCCTCCACGAACTCGAGGCTGCCGTAGCGGTCCAGCACCGTGTCCACGTACGTACGCAGCTCGTCATCGCCCATGCCCTGCATGCGCTCGCGCATGAGAGACTCCTCGAGCGCCTCTGCCCGCTGCGCCAGCGCGTCCTGCTCCTCCTCGCCCATGCCGTCAATGGCCTCTCCTAGGGCCGCCAGCTGCTCGGTGGGCGGCCGACCGATGGGGCCGAGGGACTCGAGGGGCTTGGGTGTTAGGCGCTCTGCTGCTGCTGCTCTCTTCGGCGGCGGCACGGCCCCGGGCGCACGGCTCGCCCTGCGGTCGGGCCTGTTGTCGGACTTGTTGTCGGCGCCTCCACCCTGGCCGGTGTCACTCCGTCCCTCGGACGCGCACGCGTGAACGCGCCGCGATGGCTGCATGGCTGCATAGGAAGTCGGTGCCCATGCACGCAAGCGGAGGTGACCCCAGCCACTGCCGCATCGTAGGGTGGGGATCCAAGATGGAAGCATGGCGCAATGCAAGTGTGCATGGAGGCACACGGAGTGCTGAGGTAGGTATGGAGGGTGGGTGTGGATTTTTTTTTATCAATCTCCGCGTTGTGGCATGAACGCACAAGTGCAAGCCTTCACGAAGTCACGAACCGAGGGCTTGGTCCATGGCTACGCAAGATGTGATCGCCCTGCGAATGGTGCGCTGCGAATGTGTGCCAGCACGCCACGCCATGAACCCCACACGCCTTCTAGTTAAGGCTAGCAAGCAAGCCATCGTATAATGTGCTGCTGGCAAGACAGCGCGCGCGCAGGTTGCTGGCGTGTCGCAAATTTATCACTCTGCAACATCTGTCCTGGCTCCCTGCTCCTGCACTGCACAGCCCTGCAGGTGTTGCTCGATGCGCACGACCACGCATAGTACCTCTGGACGGAGGTGGAGGCGATGGTGGCCGTGGCGTGGGGGGCGCGCTCAACTGGAAGGTGCGCGTGCATGCACCTGCTCAAGCGAGCGCACACGCACTCGTTCAATCTGGTCTGGGGCGTTGGGGGTGCGTATTTTAGGCCGGGAGAGGGGCCTGCTGGATGAAGGATGATGCGTGGCGGTGGCGCGTCACGCCTTCCAGCTCCCCCACTTCCATCTTCTTGCATCGCCGTTTTACGGCACACACCCTGGGGGCGTGCGGTTGGGTGAGCAGCCTTGTGTCAATGGGCTACCAGAGTGCATCCCTGCCCCAAGATCTCACCTACTCAACAACACGCCCCACCACAGGCGCCACCATCATGCATCCGCGCCACGAGTCCGAGGCCGAGGCCGAGGCCAGTGATTCAGAGGCTGCCGCCGCTGCCGCTGCCGCCATGACAATCGAGGCCGACGAGGCTGCGGCGCATGCGACTGCGGTTGCTCACGCGGTGCTGTTCTGCCCCGACCTGTGGCCCCAGCAGCTGTGGAAGCGTCTAGACCGCGGCAGCAAGGCCGCGCTGCGGGGCGTCAGCGTCGCCATGCACGTCCAAGTGGATGCATGCATCACGGTCGTTAGCAACCCCAACGCCTGGTTCAATGGCAACGAGCTCAGACGCGCTCTGCTGCAGTGGCCTAGCATCACCGAACTGGCCCTGCCGGGCGTCGTGGACGCCTCCGTCCTGCAGTCGCTCACCACGACGTCGCTAGCCGGCCTCAAGACCCTAATCCTCAGTCAGGTCGGTCTGCATGAGCACGCATGATGCAGGTAGCCTGTCATGTTCCAATTCATCGCATGCTGCCGCCTTTGCATTGCACTAGCCACGGCGTGTCATGCCAGGCGATACTGACATGTGCTGTGTCACGCCACGTTTGCAACCCTCAGGGAGGACTCGCGAGTCTGCCGGAGTTCAGCAGCAAATTAGCGGCAACGCTCGAAGTGATTGACATCAGCTGCTGTGGCGACCTGAGGTCGATCGACGCTGTGCGCGACTGTCTGCAGCTCAGGTACCTGCGCATGCGCAGTTGTCCATATGTATCAGATCTATCGCCCCTGGCAGCGTGCAGCCGGCTCGAGGAGCTTTGGCTGGCTGACAGCGTTTGCTACACCCACATGGCACCGCTGGCTGTCCTCACCAGCCTGACGCCGCTCAAGGCATGCCTCGGACTCCGTAAGCTCGACCTGCGACAACGCAGCGACGCGCTGCAGGACCAGGCGGCAGACTTGCAGCTGATGATGATGATGGATCTTACAGTCTGTGTGACACCAGTAATGATGTATAAGACCGGTGTCGGCGCTAGCGCCCGACACCTTAAACTCAGTTTCAGTGGGAAACTGGCTGGCTACCTGGTAGGGGTGAGGGTAAACCCCCACACGCGCGCACGCACTGGACCTAGACAGGACACTGGGCCCCCAGATCCACCCTATACCACCCAGGTAGTGACAGCAACGCATTGTTGGTGTGCGCCTGTGTTCTACTACTAGTCCCGCCGCCGCCATTGGCTCCAGCAATCTCCTCCATGCCCGCCAGCAATCTCCTCCACGCCCGCCAGCAATCTCCTGTATGCCCGCCAGCAATCTCCTCCATGCCCGCCAGCAATCTCCTGTATGCCCGCCAGCAATCTCGTCCATGCATGGGCGCCGCCATGCGATCTCCATGCGCCGCGCCGCGCTCCATGCGCGCCAGCACCCGTACCACCCGCCTCATTCCCGTTCTTTAGCCATTCCCGTGACACCTATGGCTGATCCTTGTTCCGCCGTCCCCTTTGGCATCTGTAACCCGTATCCTCTCCCTGTAGCCTCATTCCCCGTTCTTAACCGCCATCTCCATTATGGTGCCCGCCCGCTGGTGGGGCCTCGCCTCGCCCCATGCCGCACGGCTAGTGTATTGATTGCTGCGCCATCTATAATCTGCGCCTTGGGGCAGGGAACCCCTGCGCCACAACCTCCTCACAAAGCCTAGCCGCATGTGCCTCGCTTCCCATGTTTCTCAATTTCTCGCCATCCGCTTCCATGCCCGCCTGCAATCTCCTCCACGCCCGCGAGCAATCTCCTGTTTGCCCTCTCCTCCATGCCCGCCAGCAATCTCCTCCATGCATGCACGCGCAGAGCGCCGCCATGCAACCCCCATGCGCCGCGCGCGCAATGCGCGCGCCGCGCCCGCCAGCTCCCGTAGCCTCATTCCCCGTTCTTTATGCGCCGTGACGCATTAGCCTTGTCCGCCGTCCCCTGGCATGCATAACCCGTAGCCTCATCCCCGGTAGCCGCATTCCCCGTTCTTAGCCGCCATCTCCATTATGGTGCCCGCCCGCTGGTGGGGCCTCGCCTCGCCCCATGCCGCACGGCTGGTGCATCGATCGCGTCGCCATCTAATAATCTGCGCCTTGGGGCAGGGAACCCCTGCGCCGCAACCTCCTCACAAAGCCTAGCCGCATGTGCCTCGCTTCCCATGTTTCTCAATTTCTCGCCATCCGTCTCTCTCTTCCATCCAGGCACAGTAAACCATTAGGAGCCGCAATCTGCTTGAGTTCCGATCGTTGTGAGAGGGGGTGCATGCTCGCCGCAATTCTCGCCATCGTGCATCGTGCTCTCCATCGTACCGCTGCCCCATCTGCCACATAGCCTCGCCCCATCAGGACCAGTTCATCAGTAGCGCTGTGCGTCACAGCCGCTCAGGGTAAATTTCCAGATTTTCAGCCGCCCAGTACCAAGCGCAGTTGTCCCGGTTGTCCGCCATCGAGCGGCGCCAGGGCGGGAGCCCCTGGCGAAGAGCTTATGAACTTAACATGGTTATCATCTATATAATATGAGAAAATGCAGCTAGTGTGCACCCAGCTTGCACACCCATCGACGGTCATGCTCGAAGGCATGGTGCACGATCTTCAGCCCAGCAACTCGCATTTCATTCAATGGCATGCAGCAGACGCTTTGGAATACCTGGCTGCTCACCACGCTCTGAACCAGGCTGGTGTCGCTGCCGCTGGTGCCATTCCGGCACTGGTGCAGCTGCTGGGGCAGACCTCCAAAGGATTTGGAAAGGTGCAGCAGATGGCAGCAGCTGCCCTCAAAACGCTGGCTGCCAACCACGCTGCAAACCAGGCTGCCATCGCCGCTGCAGGTGCCATTCCGTCACTGGTGCAGCTGATGGGGCAGCATTCGCCAGCAGGCGTGCGGGAGGCAGCAACAGACGCAGCTGCAAGTTTGGCTGCCCATAATGCACAGAACCAGGCTGCAATTGCTGCTGCTGGTGCCGTTCCACTGCTGGTGTGGATGTTGTTGCTTTGCCCTCAGCCAGGCGTGCAGCAGGCAGCAGCAGGCGCACTCGCAAGCCTGGCATCCCACCATGCTCAGAATCAAGCTGCCATTGTCGCTGCTGGTGCTGTTCGACAGCTGGTGTGGCTGCTGGGGCTTTCATCTCGACCAGGCATGCAGCGGGCAGCAGCCAACGCTCTGTGCACCTTGTGAGTTGACCACGCTGAGGGCCAGGCTGCCATCCCGTTGGCGTCATCCACTGGTGGCTGCAACTGCTACGGCAGTCTTCCTCACCAGGCTTGGTCCAGGCTGCAACAGAGGCTCTGCAGATCTTGTGGGGTGTGGCCGTTGTATGAATGCTGCTGACGGAGCAGAGAGACAGACGCTGATGTTGGAGGAATGTAGCGTCACACGACACTCCCGGCACCCGCTCACTGGCAACAGCAGCTGCCTCTCCCCACTCACACAATCACACTGTGGGCACACGCGTACTTTGACGGCACTGACACCACCAGCTGCAGCCAATCGCCGATTGTTGAGCCTGTGGACGTGCTTGAAGTAATCAAAGCCAAATTGAAACTTGTAGCAAATACCGCGGTGCTGCGACTAGTTAATTTTGATAGCGCTGGCACTCGCAGGCATCGTTCACATAGTGATTACGACGCCACCAACCTGTGTGTGTGTGTGTGTGTGTGTGGGTGGGTGGGTGGGTGGGTGCATGTGCGTAAGACCAAGACATAAGCAGAATACCTTAACGGGGGGCCGCGCGACCGACGCGCAGGTCTGCGCAGGGCTGCGCGGCCTGGAGGCGGCGGTGCCGGCGCTGTGGCGGGTGCCGCTCCTCAATGCCCGCAAGGAGCCCATCTGGCGCCTGTGTGTGAGTGGTTTCCACAAGCAGGCTGCGCTGAGCGTGCCCGAGTACCCGTGCGGGTGGCGGTGCCGTGAGGAGGACGGGCCGCCGGCGACGGCATGGTGTGCGCACTGCTTCTGGGGGTGCCCGGTGGCGGAAGCAGTGGTGGTGGCGGTTGCTGCTGCCCTCCCTGCACCTACTCCGGTCGTCACGTGCTGCCAGGTGTGGCTGTTGCAGCCTCCCGCTGGGGTGCGGCCTGGTGTGTGAGTGGTGGTGTCTGCGCTCGTGGTGGACGCAATGGAGCGCGGCCGCCGCCACCTGTGGCGCATCACGCGCCCGCGTGATGGTGTGCTGCCACTTGGTTGTGCGGCGGCGGCCGCGCGCGCGGGGGAGCTGGTGACGACTGAGCTGTGGGATGCGCTGGCCGCCTTCGCTGAGGGTGGCGTGGTGCCGCACGGGTGGGCGGCTGTGGTGGGCCGGACCCACCCCTTCATTGGAGTGGTGGACGGTGGGCTCACTCTGAACAAGACATCCTAGACCCCTGAGGGTGTGTGTGAGGGAGGTGGCGCCACACGCGCGCGGTGGCGGGGGTGGTGTGGTCGCTGAGTAGAGTGCTGCGGCGGGTGCCGTGCTTCGGCCTTTTGGGGTTGGTTGGGGGTGGGCCTTCTTGGTCCCTTAATGGTCCTGGCTTTACAGCTGGTTATACCTGGGGTCTGCCTCTGACGGATTCAGGCCTGATTGTGCTGCCTGGCTTAGGTGCTGCTTGCTTGGTGCCCGCCGCCGCGTGTGGTGCGCGTGCGGGTGGCGCTGCCGTGGGGTTCCCCCCCTTTTTTGACTTTTGGCAGGGCTCCTGCTTTTATTGATCCAGCTGGAACTCTGGAACTGATTGTGACCGCTGGCCTGTGATTGTTAAACCCTCTTGTTGTTGGCTGGTGAGACTACTAGTAGAGCCCGCAAGGCCACGCAGCGCGCCAGCCTACCAGGAATGGACGAGGCGCTCAGGTGCAACCAACTCGCTCGTGGTCACATCATTGAGCTGCGCAGGAACAGGCAGTGTGTTTGTGGCTTTGTCTGTGTGTGTGTGTGTGTGTGTGCATGTGTGTGTGTGTGTGTGTGTGTATGTGTGTGTTTGTGTGGCCCGCTTGTGTCTGCGTGTGAGTGTGTGCTTGACCTAGCGCGAGAGGCTAGCTGCACTGGAGTTGTCGCTGGCGCCCTCTGACTTGCTGACTAGAGAATGCAGGTGTGGCAAGGTGTTGAGTGTTTTTTTCGCAACGAAGAACAGTCACTCCCCCCTGGTGAGGTGCAACCAAGCCCCTGACTGAATCGCGAAGCAGTACCCGTCGTCTCGTGGGGACCTGGGCTCGCCAAGCCGACGCTCTCTGGAGGCTTGGTAGAGAGCGTGTGCTGCACAGCAGCACACGATGCAGGCGCATCGGGCGGCGACATGTGCCCATGTTCGCGTCGTGCCCGGATTCAGCGGGCGAACGACCCAGCCGAGCTCGGGGGCGTCACGGCTGCATGGCGGCATGGGACTGCGTGCTGCGAACGGCGCCTCCTCCACGCGAGTGAGCCCATCGGCGGCGCAGCCACCCTCGCATTCGACTTTAGTGGAGCAGCAGCAGCGGGATGAGGCGCTGCGGAGGCTGTCAGAGCCTGCGTACCGGTCGCAGGTGGGTTGCACAGGTTGTACATGTACGCGCCCTGGATGACCCGGGGCGTGGGTTGATGCCTAGGGGGGCTACTAGGTGAGCCCGCGAGGGCGCGCAAGCGCCAGCCTTCCATGGGGTCTAGGCAATCATGCGTCCCGCCGACACGCCATGCCATGCATGCATGGGCCGGCGTGCCATGCATGCCATGCGTGCATGCATGGGCCAGCGTCACAAAACCCGCAATAGAGAGTCGCTGGGGCAAGCGGATGCGACCACACGCGCGCCCTCTCTTAGCTGTCGAGGTTCAAAGTCTTGCAGTGGTCGCATGCAGCGTCAGGCCGATTGTTTGTAGGCCACCCAGTTGATTCGTATCCCGCTCCCGGCGTGAGGTCTTGGCCGTCATACACGGACAGCACCAAAGCTGCTCGCAGACAACAGTTCCAGGGGACGTGACGGGGACGCACCTCACATACATGGCCCCCGTCGCAGGTCGGAGCTTTTCGACGACTGCTGCAGCCCGACGCCCTGGAACAGTTGCGCCAGGACCTGACACCAGCAGAGCTCCAGCAGCTGGAGGCCATCATGGCCGACATTGCCTACCTAGGGACAGGGGAGGACGAGGAAGAGGAGGAGGAGGATGCGCATGGCGCGTTTGGCGAAGGCACGCATGGCGAGGGAGAGCTGGTGGCCACGTTGGAGGTTGATTTGGGGCCTGGCGGTGTGCCGGGCACTGTGGAGGACGCGCTCACGCTGGAGCAGCAGCATCACATGCAGGAGGCACAGATCACGGTCGCGCAGCTGCCGGCCGACTTTGTCAGGTGGGCAGTGATTTCCCTGTCGGCGTTTGCAGCCGGATCTGGGAGACATGGATCCGGATTTTCAGTCAAATGGCTCCAGTAAATGAATTGAAAATCACAAAAAGGAAATCACTGCAGGTGGGGGGCGTGCATGGTGCAGGCACACGCGTTTTGCGGGTCGTTCTGCCGCCACGCACCTGCAGCTGCACGCCCCGATACACCCCACGTCCTGCCTCGCACACGTCGTGTGCAGCAGCAGGAACAGCTGTCGTAACCCATGCCAACCCCCGCCCCTACTCTGCCCCGCACACGCAGCTACCTCGCGACCCTGTTTGCGGGCATCGACGAGGCGCAGCTGAGTGGCATGCTCGCGCAGATCGGCACGCACCGCCTGCGCAAGCTGCAGGTGCTGTACGCTGACATCCTGGGCTTCCGTTTGTGCGCGCCCGAGGACATGCCGCGCCAGTATGTGCAGCTGTCGAGGAAGATGGAGGCGCTTCAAGCGGAGCTCATGCAGGCACAAGCGGAGGCGGCGACAGCTCCAGCGACAGCAGGAGCAGGACAGGCAGCAGCAGAGACAGAGGCCGGTCGCCACAGCAGCGCGAGCAGCAGCAGCGGTGGTGGTGGCGAGGGAGCGCGCGAGTCGAAGGGGCGTGCTTCGCCCGGGCCTGGCACCAGCACCAGCACACCTAGAGGTGCGGCATGGCCAGGGCAGCGGTCCAGCAGTGGGGGCCACTCAGGGCCAGGGCGGCCAGGCAGCCTGGGGCCAGTCCCAGGTGCGGCGTGGGACGGCAGATCTGGCGGAGATGACGCCGACGCAGAGTTTGGCACGGAGGCCGGCAGCCAGCCGCGGGTGGGGGCGCTGCCCGATGACACAGGCAGCCCGGCCCCCAAGCGTGGCGGCTTCCTGGCCGGCACAAGGAGGCAGCCGGGGAAATCGGCCCCCCGTGGGCGCCTCTTCCAGCGGGCGCGTGCAGCAGGCTGAACGCCGCATGCACGGCCCGTTCGTACGAACAGTACGTATACTGATGGGTTGTGATGCCAGTTGTTTGCCCGCTGTGGCCCTGTTTGTTTTTACTGATGCCTCGTTTTGCTTTAGTGGCAACTACCCCAGTGTAAGGCCGATTGACGTCTTTACTCTGCGGGGCGCTCGAACATGGGCCTTGTTGACCAGCCAGGCAGTCACACGTCATTACACTCCATTTTTTGAACACCGTGAGTGTCAAAATCGCGTTGCCCGCTCTTCGCCCGCCCCCACCCAGCAGATCGCGCACATGCGGACCAACCGTTTACTTAGGAGTCCTGGCGATGATCCAGGCATTGTGCACTGCCGCCACCACTTGCCACTGTTACTGCCCGGCCCAGCAGCGCCACCACTGCGCCAGGTTGACGCCCTGCCCCGCCCCTTGCGCGTGCGGCCGCTGACTCATGCGCGAGCCAGAGCTCACTTCCCGCGCAGGTCCACCAGCGTTGCCACCACGGTCGGGTCGGCCAGCGTCGAGAGGTCCCCCAGCTGGTCCTCCTCCCGGTTGGCGATCTTGCGCAGGATCCTGTTGCATGCATGGGGCGGAAGCATGAGGGGCGCAGGTGGAGCGGGTGCGCCCGGAAGCTGCACACCCTCATGGTGCAGCAGCTCCACTCTGAAGTCACTACCGGTGGCACTTTGAGCACAGAGCCGCCCATGGCTAACCCCCTCACACCATCACCCCTTTGAATGGTAGTTAGCCTCGTTAGGCAGCTCCCTCAATCCCATCCCGCCTCGAGGGTGCGTACTGTAAGATGTAAATGGTAAACCGCAGGTGGAGCACACGCATATATAAGCATGCACGACTCAGGCACGGAGAGGGCACCCGACCCACCCCTCGCGCCCAGGGGCTGGACAGGACGGCAGTGATTCTGTGATGCTGTGATTCTGCGATGGAGTGATGCTGTGATGCGGTGATGGAGTAATGCTGTGATGCTGTGGTGATTCTGTGATGGAGTGATGGAGAGATGCTGTGGTGATGGAGTGATTCTGTGATTCTGTGATGGAGTGATTCTGTGATGGAGTGATGGAGTGATTCTGTGATGGAGTGATGCTGTGATTATGCGATGGAGTGATTCTGTGCTGCTGAAGTGATTCTGTGATGGAGTGATAGAGTGCTGCTGTGCTGCTGTGATGGAGCCAAGGCTGCCAGAAAGTACATACACATCGGTCGTGTAGACCATCGACCAGCCCCACCCCCCGCCTTCACTCACCGGCGCATGATCTTGCCAGAGCGCGTCTTCGGGAGGCCGGGCGCCCACTGGATCACGTCTGGCGTCGCGATCGCCCCGATCGCCTTGCGCACCGCCGCCACCAGCTCCGCCTTGAGCGTCGCATTGAGCGGCTCGCTTGGGGGGTATGCGCTCGTCACGCCCTCCATCAGAGTGACAAACGCGTAGATACCCTGCGCACGCACACCGTGCATGGGAGTCAGATACTCTGGCCAGTCAGGGTCTGGCTGGGTGAGGGAGATAGTCTGGGCCCGGGGCAGGTTTTACTGTTTTAATGCACATCTTGCTGTATCAACCACGCCCTCCAATAACTACCCAGAATCAAATATTCCGGGTAGTCTGGGTAAACCGCGCCCCGACACAGAGTCACAGACGCGTAGATGCCCTGCGCACGCACACCATGCACAAGAGTCAGATAGTCTGGAAAGGGCAGAGTAAGGGACATCTTGGTAAATCAACACCGCGTGCCGTGACTTGGTTGGCGTAGTCCTCACGTGAGTGTCCACACACACACACGCACACACACGCACAACCAACCAACCAACCAACCAAGCGCTACATGAGGCCGTCCGCATGCACCGGCAATGCCTGTACTACTAACAGCAATACACCCCGGCAATTGTTACGAAGTCTGACCCGTGCACTGGGATGTCTTTCGAATAACGGGTGACCGACCAGCGCCTGAATCGAGTGGATAGTATCCTTGGTTTGGGGGGGTCTGGGGGGGGCTGCCACTCTGGCCAACCAACTTCAACTAGGGTTGCCACTCTGGCCAACCAACTACAACTTGGGTTGCCACTCTGGCCAACCAACTTCAACTTCAATCGCAGCGTATCATCTCCCCATGGGCCGATGAATTCCATGGGCGATAGTCGGGGTTGTCCGTCGTGCAATGTACACGTCGACGCAACTACTAGATCCGTTCGGCCGCGGCCTACTAGACTGAGACACACGCACACACACACACACACACACACACGAACACACACCTGCCCCTTGATTGGGTGGTCCAGCGGCACGACCGCCGCCTCGGCAACGCTCGGGTGGGACACCAGCGCAGACTCGACCTCGGCCGTGCCGATGCGGTGTCCGCTGACCTGCAAAGGGTGTGTGTGCGCGCGCGCGTGTGTGTGTGTGTGTGTGTGTGTGTGTGTACGTGCTGGTGTTTCTGGGGGCAAGAGGATGGCCATTAGCCTGATAAAGACCGGCAGAGCAGTTTCATCATTTTGCGCAGGTGCGTTTTTTGTGCGTGTCTGACAATGCAACGGCGACGGCGTCGGTCCTGACAGCGTTGGCGGCGATGGCACCAGTAGGCGTGTGATTAGTGACTGCTGCAAATTCGTGTGTCATCCCAGTGCGTCGTTGTGGCGAGGATCCATTTTTGCAAAAGGGGAAGTGAATTTCACACTTTTCGCAATTTCTCCCCCCCACGCACGTTGATGACGTCGTCGACGCGCCCGATAATCCAGTAGTAGCCATCTGCATCACGCCGACAGCCGTCCCCAGTGAAGTACATGCCCTGCAACAGGAGGTAGCAGCTCGCACGGTGAGATAGTAGAGGAGCACGCCTGGCACCGAGTCGCCCGAGTCGCTGCACAGCGTCACAGCCGCATCGGGCATCATGATACTACGCGATTATGGGTTGGGTGCAGCTCTGGGGCGAGCTGGTCGCGAGCCAAAGTGTGAATCGGTTCGCACATCGGACATCCGCGGAATACGGCCCCTCGGCCTCTCCCACTCCTAAGACGCACTAAACGATGTGAATTTAAGCGATGCGCGCCAGAGGGGCGGGTGCATGGGGCACATGCAAGGTGCCTGTGGGCGCAATGCGTGCATGCTTACGCGCCCCTAGTCGAGCCTGGCCAGGGCCCCCCCTGCGTCTGACAGCCCAACTTGCTACCCCGACCACACGACACGTCGAAGGGACCTAATAACTTGCCATGTACCAGCCATCCTGGGATGAGAATGAGAATCTGGGAGTGTGAATTTGCCACCCAGCCCATTCCAGTCCCCACCCCCTAGTCCACCCCCAGCCCAGCCCCACCCCACCTTGACCATCGAGAAGTAGGTCGCCTCGAAGCGGTCCTGGTTGCCTGCGATCCCGCGCATCATCGACGGCCACGGGCGCTTGATCATGAGCAGGCCCTCGCACTCGCCGTGCAGCTCATTGCCCTGGAGTGAGATGCAGGCATGCACGTTTGGTTGAGGGTGTGCAGCACAGACAAGCAGAGAACAGGCACACAGGCGCAGGTGGAGCAGCCGGACAAACGAAATATGTGTCGTCTTGGGTGGTTGGGGGTGGGCCTTCTTGGTCCCTTCATGGTCCTGGCTTTACAGCCGGTTATACCTGAGGTCTGCCTCTGGCTGCTTCAGGGCTGAGTGTGGTGCCTGGCTTGCGGTGCTGCTTGCTTGGCGCCCACCACCTAGTGTGGGTGGCGCTACTGTGGGCTTCTTTTGTAGCTTGACCTTTTTGGTGGGCCTTGTGCCTGCTGTCTGATCCTGCTGGAACTTTGGAACTGATTGTGACCGCCGGCCTGTGATTGTAAAACCCTCCTGTTGAATCTTGGAGTGGCACTGCATCATCAGCAGCAGGCCCTCACACTCGCCGTGCAGCTCATTACCCTGGAGTCGCACGCACTCGCATGACGGTCTAGAGTTAAGGGTTTGCAGCACAGGCACAGCGCACAGGCACACAGCATGCCAGTGGTCATGGATGGACACCGCGTCGCCATCATCAGGCCCGCCCTGCAGCTCAGTGCCGTGCAGTGCACGCACGCACAAACGTTAAGCCAATGGTGTGCATACAAAAACAGGACAGGCGCACAGCATGTCAGTGGTCATGGATGGTCACTGCATCGTCCTCAGCAGGCCCTCGCACTCGCGATGCAGCTCAATGCCCTGGAGTGCACACATACAAATGCAGAGTTGAGGGCACCTTGAATTGCAGATCGCCGGCTCCCCTCCAAAGAACGGCTTTGTCGCAGAGCCTGGCTTGAGCGGCGTCGCCCCACACAACCCCACTCACTCCACACCTTCTCGTCGCAGACCGCCGGCTCCACTCCAAAGAACGGCTTTGTCACAGATGCCCGCCCCCACACACACACACACTCCCACAATCCACCCCCACACCTTCTCATCGCAGATCGCCGGCTCCATTCCGAAGAACGGCTTTGTCGCAGAGCGCAGCTTGAGCGGCGTCGCTCCCACACTCCCCCACACTCCCACTGCCACACTCCCCCCTCACACACTCACACACTCACACACTCACACACTCACACACTCACACACACGCCCCCCACCTTCTCATCGCAGATAGCCGGCTCAACTCCGAAGAACGGCTTTGTCGCAGAGCCCGGCTTGAGCGGCGTTGCCCCCACAAGCGGCGTAATCATGTGCGCGCCCGTCTCCGTCTGCCACCTACGGGTTTGGGTTTTCAAGGTTTTAAAGATAACGGTTTAGGGTTCAGGGTTCAGGGTTTAGGGTGAAGATTAAGGGTTTGGGGTTTCAGGGTTTAGGGTTCAGGGTTTAGGGTTTTAAACCACAACTAGGTTTAGACAAGCGGCGTGATCAGGTGAGCGCCCGTCTCGGTCTGTCACCTGGTGTGTGTGTGTGTGCGTGCATGTGTGTGTTGTGTGAGTGTGTGTGTGCGCGGGCCCTCTAAGATTGCCAGCTGGCGTGTGTGTGTGTGTGTGTGTGTGTGTGTGCGCCCCACTACTCCGAGACACACACACACACACACATTCATACGCACACATTCACAGGAGGAGGCAACCCTGGGCTACCCAGCAGCGGCGACGACCGTGTGCTCACACAGACACAGACACACACACACACACACACACTCCTCTGCGGCACTCGTCTGAGACACGCACTCGTCTGCACCCGACAACACCCACCACATGTCCATGACACACACACACACACACTCCTCTGCGGCACTCGTCTGAGACACGCACTCGTCTGCACCCGACAACACCCACCACATGTCCATGACACACACACACACACACACACACGCACACACACACACACACACTCGTCTGTGACAGTCTGCGACACACGCACTCGTCTGCACCCTGGCCGCCGCGACAAGCACACCGGCGCTGCCGAGCGGCACTACCGTGCGTGATGTACCTGAGGAGTGGTCGCGCGGCTTTAAGATGCTGACCTACATGCGGTGGATGGCGGGTAGCGACAGCGAGCCACCGGCCCTGTTGAGCTCAGGGCTGAACAGTGCTGCCCGGATCACGGCGCTAGCTAGGTTCAGGATGGGGCTCCATGAGCTGCAGATAGAGCGGGGGCGCTACGCCGTGGCGGGACAGAGGCAGCGACGCAGCCAGCGGGCGTGCTGCTTATGCGGTGGGCTAGAGGATGAGGCACACATGGTATTTGAGTGCCCTGCCTATGAAGAGGCACGGGTGCAGGCCCACAGCCTGTTTCGGTCCATCCCCTCGCCCCGAGGAGGCCGATTTAGATGAGCGGATGCGGGAGTTTATGAATCCTCGGCGAGGCCAGGAGAACCCCAGGTTCTGGCACGAGTTGGCTGACTTCCTTGTCGCCTGTTTTGAGACACGCACCGCGTGCACAGCAATCATGATGGCAGATGGCATGCTAGGGGTCTAATTTGGACAGCTGCCGGCCTCTTTCCTAGGGTCTAATGCGCCATCAAAGGCGTCCGACGGACTGTAAAATCGACCACACACACAGGCACAATACAGTGTGCAACACACACACTACTCTTCGACACACACACACACACACACAAACACACACTCGTCTGCACCCTACAGCACCCACCACGTGTCCATGATAGGGCAGCGGCTGTCGCCGATGACCTCGTAGTACCTGCGCACACACGTGCACGGGGCAGTAGTGATATCAGTGATTTCCTTTTCAGGGATGTTCATTAATTATGCCCCAGCCGGATTTTGCTTCGACCACGTTGACCGTTGACCTCTCGCTGACCGTTTGCCCTTATACATGGGTCACTCGAAAGCTGTTCACATGCTCTGTCTGGCGGGCTTGTCAGACTAAAAATCCACTGTATGGGTTGAGCTGTGTTCCAGGTCAAAGTACAGCCAGAATACAGCCAAATGGCTGCATAGGGCCGAAAAGGAAATCACTGAGTGATATTCATTTTGGCTGTACACAGCCGGACCCAGCCGGAGTTTCAGTGAGATGGCAGTGGCAGAAAAAAAACTGGAGAGTAAATCACTGGCATGGGGCATGGGGCATGGGGC